>CM068965.1:70986489-71005892 GCA_035128595.1 Eptatretus atami | reverse complement strand
AGCTTCTGCTCTTTGTCTCTTTCCTGGCATTTTGATTAATTTTGCTTTGAGATTCATTATTTATTTACCTCAGCAAATAAAAAGTTCTTTTTATTAATTTATTTAGAGATGTTCTAATATATATGAATTGTGTCGGATTTCCAACCTGTCCGTGTTTGTCCTTCCTTATTGGTCTAGCATTGTTCGAACCGAGATAGACTGGGAGTAATTACGGACAGATTTGACCAAAAAATCGTTGGCACGCACCAGCGGTTAAAACGCTCGGCCGCCCTAATTAAAATCTAATCAGATAATATTGGTGCTTGCCGAGGGCGCGCTCCCGCTCACGGTAACCCCGTGACCTCGGAGTTAAACGGAATAATTAGGGGGGACACTGGGAACGTGGTTGACTGGGTGGCGTTCGTGGTTTTAAAACAACGCGACCTAACGTTAATGTGGAGCGGTTGCCCCAGGTCGGCCTACCGAGGACAACCTGGGATTAATCCCCTGAGTGACAAGCTGGTGTCCGGTATCCGTGACCGAAAATATACTATATATATATTATATATATAAAATTATATATATATATATATATTTAATATATAATTATATAATAAACCGAAGTACTTCAACACATGATTTCACATCGACAATTGAAGCACAATTTACCACATGATCCTCGCCCCCCCCCCACCTCAAGAAAAAAAAAATTAAATAAAATTAAAACACATGTTGAGATAGAATTCCAAAAAAACAACCAAACAAGGAATGACACGACAATCCTTTTACCAATTGCCATCACGGCATCTTTTAACATTTTTGTTATCGGTGGCAATAGCAACAATTGTATGAAGATGTCTACGTGGGAGGGAGTTGTACATTTGTAATGGGGTTGGCGTAATTGTGTATTGGGGAGTCGATCGAGTCGAAAAAAAAAAATTCGAAATTTATTTTTTCCGATTAAAAATGTTTTTTTTGTTCTATTGATCTACCCTTATTTGTGGTCGTGGTGTCGGTCTGTCCGTGTGTGTGTTTGTCGGGGGTTTTTGACCCCCTTGCAGTTGTTCAATTTGATGAAATTTGGGTGGTAGGACCAGTTTATGACCTTTGTGCCGCGTAGTACTATGGTTGCTAATGCCCCTTTGGTTGCCTAGCAACGGGACTTTGAAATTTTAAAAAAAATCATAAAAATTTAATTTTTTCGAAAATCAAAAATCGGGCACGAACGACTGTGGGCAGTACATTCAGCCATATTGTCAAAAATTTCAGCCGGATCCTATGAAACTGTCGAGAAGTAGACTTTGAATGAACCTGGTCGAAAACAATAAAAAAACGAAGTTCGTAATATCTCAGAGACTATGAGTCAGATATTCCCATGGTAACTCTCTTCCCATGGTATCCAAGGCCATCTCCACTCATGGCTCGCAGACTTCCTCCCTGTCGCAGTCAACGTGTGGCCCTAAATGGAGTTCTTTCATTCCCTCTTCCTGTCCAGCTGGAGTGCCTCAAGGTAGCGTTCTGGGCCCTGTTGTTTTTCTGGTTTTCATCAATGATCTCTCCGACTCTCTGGAAAATCCTCTATATCTCTTTGCTGATGACTCCACCCTCTGCCGTACCATCGGTCATCCCTCAGACCGGCAGGCAGCAGCTTCTTCGCCTATGCAGATCTGGATAAAATCACAACAACTGGTCCAACACGTGAACATGTCTTTCAATCCGGACAAATCTCAACTCTCACTATGTCTCTTCGAAAGGACCGTTAGAGAACCCACCCATCCACTTTCTCACACAATCCTCTGGAAGAGGTCCTTTCTTTCAAGCTTTTGGGTCTCACTATCTGCCATGACCTTTCCTGGGAAAGCCACATTTCAAACTCGCTCAAAGTCAGTCGCCGACTGGAATCCTCCGTCGTGCAAAGTCCTTCCTCGCCCCTCCTGAGCTACTGACCACTTACAAAGCTTTTGTCCGTAGCCTGATGGAGTACTGCTCTCCCCTCTGGGCTGGTGCTCCTGCCTCCACCTTTCTGTCACGCTGTAAACCAGGGCATTTCGGATCATCGGCATCTCCGCAATGAGGCTGAGTCTTTGGCCTCTCCACTCAATCACCGCGCAGGTTGGTCGGTGGTCTTTCTTTCTACCGTCTCCTCTCCAGCCTTGCCCCCTCTGCTCTCTCTGCGCATTTGTCCCCCACCACATTTCCTCAGGGCTCAAGGTCAGCCAAACAACCCCCTTCTGGTAAAACTACCAAAATCACGAATCACTGCCACCTTCACTCTTTCATTCCTCTTTTTCCCACCTTTGGAATAACTCCCTCACTCTATCTTTCATTCTTCCCTCCAGGCTTTCAAAACAGCTGTTCACCAACCTCTTATCATCCCCATCCAAATCTCGATCTTTTCTACCCCCGATAATCCACCAATCCACTTCCTTCAAATCCCTGCTTTCCTTCCTGAAAGTCCCTGTAATGTCCATCTTCTATTCCCCATGTTCCCTGTCCATCCCTCTCCTTCCACAGATCTCCTAACGTGTCTGTTCCCCACTGTTTTGTCCTTCCCACTCCCGCCCCTCTTGTCTCATGCCCTTCATGTGCTTTGTGTTAGTCTCACACGAGCCTCGACAAGGTATAACAAAAAAACCCCCCAAAAAACCAAAAAAAATATATACATGAAACTGGTATGGTAGGTTCATGTATGTCCTAGTTATGTGTGAGAAAGAACAGTTGCTATGGACCCCCATCGCCTAGCAACGGGCGAAAAACTCAAAATGTGGGGGTATTAACGAAAAAACAATCTGCAGCATTAACTCCTTGAAGCTGGAATCATGAAATTTTCTTGTGCTAGGCTCAAGTCTCCTCCAGTCGATGCCCATCAAACGGGCCATCGCGTCAGGTTCTATTGGGTAGTCGACTACCCATATCGCCCTACCGGCTTGTTTTTATTACAGCGCGTGCGCTGTATACAATTGCACCGAGTTGTGATTGAATGTCCCTGGCGTCGTCTACACACGTCTCCGGTGGGTGCCGGTGTCCCCGCGTCCCCCCCTCCCCATGTGCCTCAAGACAGCCAATGACGGCCGTCCGGTAGATGCAGTGCGCGTAACCTCGACGGAAATGGGCGACAATTGACGAAATACCCGAGTATTTCAATGGAAATTTGTGAACACGAATGTGTTATATATGTGAAAACCATTTAATTTTTGCTTGACGGAAAAAAACGAAGAAACGCTCCCCTCATGTACGAACGAACAACGAATCAAAAGACGTCATTTCCGTCCACCATGGCATTTCACGCCGAACGCAGAAAGCTAGTTCTTCTTATGCCATCATTCTCTTAATATATGCCATAAACAAGTGTTTCGTCATGCATTAGTAGTTGAATTTACTTACAACAAGAAGAAAAAATAATCGCTCAGTCACGAATGAGGAAAAATACCGTCTCGAAGAAACATACGACGTGGAGGACGAGACATCAGCTAGAGAAACATACTGAACTGCACTGCTCCTGATTGGTCAAAGGACACTACGTGTGTTGGTGTGGGGTGTGTTATGCAGAGGATTCCAGGCTAAGTTCTTCTTATGACCATCATTCTCTTGAATATTCCATAAACAAGTGTTTCGTCATGCATTAGTATGTTGAAATTTACTTACAACATTCTTTTGCGCCTCTGCCACGCTGTTCGAACGATTTCATTCCTTCTGTTATATATAAAGGTGCTTATCACAATAATAACAAGATTTTACATTTCAAATATTAAGTACGCTTTTTAATTGTTTTTCAACTGGAAAGAAGCCATAATGCATAAGTCTTTAACACATTAGTGTACTCATTTGATTCACCACACGCGCTGTATTGAAGGATTTCACTTGTTTGTTGTTGAAATGAGACAGAAAAATGTCAAAAGATGTCGTGATGGCAATCGGTAAAAGGATTGTCGTGTCATTCCTTGTTTGGTTGTTTTTTTTTGGAATTCTATCTCAACATGTTTTTTAACGTTTTTTTTCCTGACTTGTGATATTTGACATGGTGGCATCCTCACAAATTCATTAAGCATAATTCAAAAGAAAGTGAACCAACCTGTGGCACCTTCATGTTTTTCCGAGGAACAAAAGATTCCAGGAGTCTACGAGGAAGTAGGCAGAAAAAGCACTTTATTTTAACCCAAAAGCACTGAGGCAGCTGATGGTTTTGGTGTCATGGCTAATTGACAGGGGTGTAAACTCAAAGTTATAAAATGGCTAAGTACTGCACAATGTAAACTCCCAAATGGCTCCCATACATTTTTCTTACCTTTTCCTCACTTGTACAGTTTCCACATCAAAGTAAGGACGTAGCAGATCGATGTTTGCATACAGAGAGAATGCCCGTGCTGCCTGCTGTCTTCCAGCTTCCCACACCTGAAAAAAGGAAGAAACACTCCGATATCATGTTCAGCTGAGATCAGACTCAAAGTGGATCGACTTTCAACTCAAAAGTTCCATTCACACTTATTATCGATGAGCTAAACTCAACGTCCCATTTTCATTTTGGTCGGCATACCTGTCCAGCCACTTGCTTTCCAAGCTGTCCCTTCAACCCTTTGATGCCAAGAAACTCTTCGTCTTCTTCAACTACATCATCCTGACCAGGTTTTCCTGTTCTCCCTTCATCGCCACCAACTTCTGCCAGTCCTGTCGTACCCCCTGGTGCTTCTGCGATATCCTCAAAGCTGGAACCAGACGTGTCATCCATATTTTCCATGTCCACTATGGATGATGACCCAAACTGGTGTGACTGCAAGGAAACATGGGGGAAGACCAATAAGCACGAGCACTTAATGAAAAAGTGACAATTTGTAGCAATTATGATACAGAGGATATTGATAGATATAGGCTACTAGGTGAATGCACCCGGCGCTGCCCGGGTTCTTTTTGAATGAATTTAATCTTCTATTAACATTATGTCTGACGCGAGCACAGTATCAGTTCCCTATTGGGCCACGGCAGTCATAGGCTAAGGGGGTTGGTGAGGGGGAAACACACCCTCTTCCCCCCCCCCCCCCCGGCCGAAGGGCCTTGCCACATAGCCATAACCTTCCCGGGGCCCATCCCGACATTTTTTGTTCAGTGGTTAGCTCCTATCTTTCACCTTTCAGGAGATTAGCGCGTGCAGACAAACAAACAAACAGACAAACAAAAACTTAAAATCATATGTTAGATATATTGTATATGGCGTTGGCCCCATGTCAATCGGCTGAACTTGAAAAATTAACGTTACGAAATCAGGTGATGACATCATAATTCGGAAACCGGAAGTCGGAAGTACAATTCTTTTACATCGGGACACTCCCGGGTACATGTTCTGTCAGCATGTGAAGTTTGGTGAGGATCAGTCTAGTACTTTTCGCGTGCATAGGTCACAGACAAACACACAGACACACTTTCAACTTTATATATACTAGTACGGGCCCGTAGGGGCGGGCCCGTAGGCAAGTGCCAGTATGTGCAGCCCTCTCTCGCCCCCCCTCTCTCCCCTTGTCTCGCCCTTCCCTCTCTCTCCCCCCTCTCTTGCCCCCCTCTCCCCCCTAGTCTCACCCTTCCTCTCTCCCCCCTCCTCTCTCGCCCCTCTCTCTCGCCCCACTCTCATCCCCCCTCTCCTGTCCCCCTCTCTCGAAGATATTGGTCGACAGATAAATGGCCGTAACTTGGGAACCGCTCTCCGTTAATATCAAACCTCGAAAAGGCACATCCGTGGGCCCCAGCAATATTCCTGGCAATTTCAATCAGATCAGACCGTCAATCATGCAATAAAAAAAAAACAAAAAAAAAAACATTCATTGTGACGTCATTTGTGACGTCATAGCACCGTGTCCTGTCATTGGTTGACAGATAAATGCCGTAACTCGGGAACCGCTCATCCGATTGATATCAAACCTCGAAAAGGCACATCCGCGGGTCCCGGCAATATTCCTGGCAAGTTTCAATCCAATCGGACCGGTGATCGTCCGGTTATTAATAATTTGGGAAAAAATTGGATGATAAGGTGAGAAGGTGGAACGACACCTTCAGCTGCCATATATACACCTTTTCAACACTGAAAAAGCAGTAAAATGGCCGTAACTTGGGAACCGCTCGTCCGATCGATATCAAACCTCGAAAAGACACATCCGCGGGTCCCCGGCAATATTCCTGGCAAGTTTCAATGAGATCGGACGGCGGTCGTCGAGAAACGGAGTGTCGCAGACAGACAGACAGACAGACACACAGAGATTGCTGGAATTATAGATAGATAGATAGATATATCAGCACCAAAAGCACTCATTGGCTAAATTCCCTAAATATTCATACATGCACTGAGCAACAAACTCTCAGCCTGCTCCTCATCATCACAGAGCAAAACATGTGGAAAACAGGCGATTACCACTACTAATAGTCATCGTCGTTCGTATACTGCACAAGGCTGCGGGGTAGCAACAATGGCTGAGGGCGCTACTACAACTACTACTACTACTACTATTACTTCTTTATACGGCCCAAATTAATCACATTTCCTTGTGGGGTTGGCCAAAAGTGAAGTTTAGCCGAAGTCTTTAACAAACCGACTGGCTTGGCTTGACATTCCAGTAGAGATGCTTTAGGCAGGAATTAGTAATTTGTTCAAGGGGTGTCAGAGATAACACAACTATACTTTGTGAAAGACACCATGGGATATTTAAGGTCCACTAACTAACGCTAGCAGATAGGACACCCGGATTAATGTCCATCCGAGGGAAAACACACTTCGTGATGAAATGACCCACCTGCGAAGCATGAATCACAACAGTTTATAGTCGGGTAGGGAATCGAACCCCCAACTTAACAGCCCCGAAATTTATTAAATGTAGTAAGTGCGAGACATCTGCACCACCCTGTGGAAGAAGTATAAAACAGCGATCAATACAAATTACAATGAAAGAAATGGCCACCAATCTCTCTGTTTGGTCCACTATATGTAGTGTGTTATGGGCCAAACAGCCTGTACTTTGTGACTCTCCGTCTCATTTATTGTCTGGTCAGGCCAGATCAGATCTGTGAATTGCTACAGGTACAAGGTAAACATGTACTAACCTGTTTCATGATCGGGTTATCGGCGACTAAACCATCTCCCCAACAAGGTTTTCTGGTGAGGAGGGTACATGGATGTGGACACCCAGTAAGATTAAAAACAAAATTTGTCAAAGGGCGGAGAAGCTCCTTGTGAGGCAACGGCCATCCATATCTGGTGCCACACTGTGTGCGCAGATGTCCTGCTGCAGTTGGGTTACCTTTTTCTAAAAGGTTGGTGGCAGGATTTGCACTCCAGCCACCGTAAAACACTGCAAGCCACAACACACACAAATAAAGCAAATAAAACTGAAAACCCACTCTGTGGGAGTACCTCCTGTGCAGCTGCCTTTAGCAGGGCAGCTCACTGGATGACGTGATTGGGACAAAGCCTTCGGAACATCCATTCTTTGATGATACGAGGAAAAGCATGGGGTAACCTTCCTGGGTGGGGTTGCGATGGTGTGTGTCTGGATGGTGGTGAGGTGTCGGCCACCAGACAGCAATCTCCTCGGGTTAACCTGAGGCGGTCCCTTTGGGTGGGTGCCTGGAATGTCCTATTCCAAATAGGATAATCACCTGTTTTTGCTATCATCTGAGCTCCAGTGTTTGAACATCAGTATTGCAGCACTCTCTAAGGTTCAGAGACAGGATAGTGGTGAGATCATGACAGGAGGCTACACTTACTACAAGTCTGGTCGCTCTGATGGAAACTATGCCCAAGGAGTTGCTGTAGCTGTGTCCAACAAGTTGACTCCCATGAAAATTTAGGTAACACCAGTCAACGAGCATATTATGAGACTGAGGATTCGTCACTCCTCGGGTGTCATTTCCCTGATCTCGGTATATGCTCCGACTGAGGCGAGTGATCTTGCTGTGCAGGAGACATTCTATGCTGTGCTCGAGTCCATGGTTGATCAGTTCCCTGGGTGAGATACTCTTCTCGGCTTGGGGGATTTCAATGCATCGACTGGCACTGATAGGGATGGTTATGAGGTATGCGTTGGTCCCATGGGTCTGGAACTGTGAACCAGAATTGTAGGAAGTTCCTTGACTTTGCAATAGGTCGTGGACTTAGGGTGGCCGGTTCATGGTTTCAGCGCCCACAGCCTCATTGCTGGATTTGGTATTCCAACACTGGTGGTGTGGGAAATAAGATTGACCATGTGCTAGTTGATGGTCGCTGAGGATGCTCCAGAACTGCAGAATCTACCGGAGTGCTCTGTTCCCAAATACTGACTACAGGTTTGTTGTAGCAACTCTGAAGTTGCAGCTCAAATCCAGGAGAATGTTACCATCCCAGCCGAGGCTGGATGTTGGCAAGCTCAAGGATGAGAGGGTAGCTGAGGAGTTTACTAACAGGCTGAGTGGGGATTTGGGGGGTCTGGGTGTTTTGTGGATTCCTTAAGAGTTGTGGAGTACCTTGGTGTTACTGGTGGTTGTCTTGGAACCCACCATTTAAGGTGAAAAAGAACTTTGTCTTGCCTAAGAAACACTGGATACCATTGACCAGAGTTGCAGGGCCAGGTTTAATGGCAGAGCTGAGCTGTTCAGGGAGTTGAGGCAGAAAACTGTACGTTCGCTGAGGGCGGACAACGAAGCCTATGTGGGAAGATTATGTGAAGGGGTAGAACATCACCTCTGGTCAAATGATTCTCGCCATGCTTACGGAGGAATTTGAGTTCCTCCAAGCCTATCCCTCGGTGTACTGTAGTTTGAGCTGAGGGTGGTGAGCTCTTGACAGAGGAGTCTGAAGTGAAGCCCCAATGGGTTGGTTACTCTGAGCGGCTGTACCAGGCTGACGTACCAGGCTGACCCACCAGGCGTTTAGTTTGATGTCAGGGGTGTTTCTATCCCGATTGCTGACCCTGCAATGAGCTGTGAACCACCTTAGTTTGTGGATAAACAGGCTGCGTTGAACCAGTGCAAAGGGGGGATATGTGGAAAGGGGGAACTAGCTCCTGGGATTTGTGGCATCGATGCTGAACTCTCTTAAGGCTGGTGAAAATGCTGTACTCTTGTCGCTGCATGTAGATCTGTACTCTGTTTGGATCACACGCATTATCCCAACTGACTGAAAGAGGGGCCTTGTTGTCCCTCTCTGGAAAGGGAAAAGTGATCGCCAGGACTGCAACAACCACTGAGGGATGACACTGTTCTCAGTGCCGGGCAAGGTCTTTGCTCGGATACTTCTTGATAGGGTTCGCCACCATCTGCTTGAGCATCAGTGCCCAAAAGCAGTCAGGCTTCACACCAAAAAGGTCAACGCTTGACCCTATCCTTGCTCTTTGGGTCCTCGCTGAACACAGGTGAGAGTTTCAACAGGGCTGCTGACAGCCTATGTTGATGTCCCTAAAGCATTTGATGCAGTGAATCAGGATGCCCTCTGTTGGTTTATCGGTCTTCGTGGGGTGCCACCAAAGCTGATCAATCTGATTTCTGAACTATACTCTGGTACTGAGAATACTGTGAGGTGTGGTGGATGAAAGTCCAAGTCTTTAAGTCCTTGGTGCTTCCATTATTGCTCTATGGATGCAAGACTTGGACTCTGACCAGGGATCTGAGCCAGAGAATCCTTTGGGACCAGGTCTCTTGGGAGAATCCTTGGCTATCACTGTTCAGATTGTATGCAACGAGCGTTTGCTGAGAGAGACTCTGAGATTTGTTACCTGTTTCGTCCGTGAGCATCAGCTGCGGCTGTATGGACATGTCGATCATTTTCCTGACGTTGACCCTGCTCACAAGATTCTCTCTGCGAGGGAGCCTTGTGGGTGGAGGAGGCCAACTGGCCGAGCATGTGCCTGATGGTTGCAGCAAGTCGATCAGTGTCTCAAAGAGATTGGGATGGGCCAAGCATCTGCCTTGGGGATGGCCAAATGGAGGCCTCTGGAGTGGACGCAGTGATGTGGTGCTGTGGCGCATGCTCCCATACCTGACCTGACCAGTCTCACAAAGTACAGGTCAGAGGATACCGAGTTCAAATCCCGCTCGGGTGTTGAATTAATACCAGGTAGGGTTGACTCTGCCTGTCATCCTTCCGAGATTTGCAAAATGACGCTGGTATCCGATGTCGGAGTGGCGACCCGTCCAGGATTGTGCCCAATAGCCCAGGAGACTGCTTAGGCAGCACCACCGCTCTGCACAGAGTATGGTCCCAATGGATGGAAGGGTATATGTCTAAGTCTGTGGGTTTCCCATGGGTGATCCACTAGTATGTATATATATATGCATATAGTCGCAGGTCTGGGCAGTTAAGATTAACCCCCCCCCCCCCCCCCCGCCAGCCAATTGTGGTGGATGGGCGGTTAACTCCAAACAGGCCCGGATCGCCGAGCGGTTTTCCTTAGGAGGTGGTTCGTGTGATCCTCAGAGATTATGGCTCGCGCGGGAAGGGCAGGGCGACACTGGCGGAGCGACGGAAGCACAGATGGAAGGAGTTTATACTCGAACCCACAGACACATGGACACTATCAACTTATAATAAACACGGGGATTTCATGAAAATAGAAATATTTACAAGGGTATAATTCAAAATGTAAAAATAAACGTGAGATAAATTAAGGTCTAAAGTTGAGGTGCTTCTACACACGGACTTAAATACAGACAAGGGGAAAATGAAACAAAGAAAATTCTCCCTATATTCTGGCACTTAGCTTGGTCCAGAGGTAGTCTCTTTTGAACTTTGCGATCGATGCGCTTCGTCATGCGTGAGTAGATGCGCCCCAAAATGGCGCCGAACCACTCTCTGGGCAGGAAACGTAAGTGAGGTAATTTGTGAGGCGATATTCAACGCCAGGGCTCACCAACCGCTGTGCAGCTTCCTCATCGATCACGCTTGTCGACACTGTTCTCTGCAGAATGGAGCCGCTCCCTTCAGTGACATACACGAGGCTTCGAGGTCCGTCTTATTCGACCCAACCAAGAGTTAATGGCCAGCGTCTTGCTCCACCATGCGAGCCAATTCACCTCAGCACGAATACGAGAATCGTGCTGTCTTCTTCATACGTTGAATGAAAGCCAGCCGTAATGCCCGATCTTACACGTCATCTCCTCACTCTGTCACCTCTCGACTGCTTCCCTCACACCCAACTCAACCAAACCAAAACAAAACCTCTCCCTTCTGACGTCACGCCAATCAATCATCCACCTCCGGGCGTGGCTTGCTGGCACGAAAACCAGGAAGGCGTGGCTTCTGCCTGCTCGGCATATTTGGCTTGCTTGTGGATATGGTTGTGGTTGTTATAAAAATGTACTTCTTTCATGGCTGGCTTGTAAAAACAAAAACGGAGGAAAAGGTCACAGGAGGCAATTACCTACTGGGGAAAATTAGTCTTAATCCTTATCTAATTAACACAGCACCACCCCCCATGTGGTGACAAGTAACATTTAAGCTCACAGTTTCCCGACTTAATTACATCGAGATGTCTCCTACACGTCCACGGACCAAGCAACTCTTTACAATCCTAACTTTCCTATTAAATTCCTCCATCTACCCCTACAACCGTAACAATATAATTGTTTTTTTTTTTAAAGAAGAAGAAGGCGCTTCCAATCAAAAGTAAAAACTCCGCTAATTTGAGCAAAAAAGCGAGAGCAGACCCGGTCTCAGGAAACGTTTTACCGGCTTCCTCAAGCACAATAGAACTTCCTCAGGCACAATAGAATTTATTCAGGCACAATGGAGCTTCCTCAGGCACAATGCCACAAGGCTGGTCTATTGTGCATGATGAAGCCGACTGTGAAGCCAGCGAAATGTTGCCTGAGACCAGGTCTGCTCTCGCTTTTTTGCTCAAATTAGCGGAGTCGATCGAGTTTTTCTTTTGGTTGGAAGCACCTTCTTCTTTAAAAATGTGTCATCCCAACCACCCCAATCTTATTCAATAAATATAGTGTTACGGCTGTGGAAATTCGCAACCACCATTCAGGTCCCGTAGGTGAGGTATTTCTGAAGTACGTGTATAGTTAGCCAAAACACGTTGTCTAGAGGGAATTAATGTGATTCATTCGGGCTGCGACACTTTGAGTCAGTCGTTTTTCTGTTCTTTCTTTATTTTTGAACCAACCACGTCAACCACAACCACGCCATCCCACCACAGCGCCAACCACACTGCAACCACGCCACCTCCACCATCTACGCTGCTGCCTCTTTGCCACTCGCCATTCAACAAGCTCCGTGCGGTTACGATCTCCGCAGAGGGAACTGCGAGGATGCGCAAGTTTTCCCGCCTGTTTCTCCCGTCTGGCATCCCCGCGCTTTGGAGTGGAGGAGGGGCGATGCAGGTCAAAGGTCAGAGGTCATGTGAAGGAGGGGCCTCTTTTTGGGGGAATAATTCCTGGCCCTGCGCCAAGACTGACTTTCCTCGCCCCCCGCATGGCGGGGGAGGGGGGAACGAGAGGGCACGCCCCTTTTCGGAACCCTCTCGAAGGAGGTGGAGCCGAAAACGGGGGCGGAGTGGAGGGCGGAGCCCCGCGCTATAAAGACGGACACGGCCGGGTGCAAGGATCTCTCGTCTTTTTCCCCTCTGAGTGGAGCTGTGAGGAGTCGTCGGAAGTGGAGGACGGCGGAAGGAGACGGAGCTCGGAGTTGAGGTCGTGGGAAAAGGGCTCGACGGTGCACCAGGGAAGTCACCCTTCTCTTTTCTCGGGGTCTTTGGGCAAATGACTGTGGGAGGCGCCTGTCTTGTAAAGTAGAACTGTTAAGTGTTGCCGTGTGTGCGCGTTAGTCGGTAGTATCTCTGCGTCACTGTTTCTTTTCTTTTATTTGATATATGTGCATTTCTGACTGTTTGGCTGTAAATACATGCTGTATATGTGTGCTATCCGTGTGTGTGGAATAAATGTGCTTTGTGTTGAATTGTTCCCCGTTTCGCTGCGTCCTTCCCTTTATTGAACCTCCATCTTGCTTCGCGTAAAGGGTTCGTAGTGGGCTTAAAACGCCCGATAATTAATCTGAACCGTCAAGGTCGACGATAAAAACCGCTCGTTATCCCGATAGTACGGAACGGGCCGCTTAAGCGGTTCGTGTCCGGAGTCGACCTGTGGCGTGGTGCAACCCCTCGGTAGGTTACCCGTGCGAGTACTTAGGTATATCGACTTTCGGCGATTCACCTACCTCGCACGGGTAGAATGCGGACTGGGTTGTGGTGAGGTTAAACCCCCACCCGTGACTAGCTCGGCGTTAGTCCGAGAGGGTCACGACTGAATTGTCCATCCGGTGGGCGAGGCGGCCGCGATTCGAGTCACGTGGCCGTTCGCACGCCGGCGGGCGCGAATTCGCAACAATATATTTGGCTCATGCCATCTCTGTCTGTTTGTCCACCCTGAAACAAAGAAATGCACCTCAGAGAGAGAAAAAAATAAAGCAAATGTTGCTTCAAATTAATCCAAACGTACAGCAAAATTATATTTTTTTCAATCGGCCCAAAAATTGAACCCGGGCGGTGTAGCCAACAGGGTGGGTGCCGCATCGTGGTCTGCTTCGATCCTCCCAAATTTTTTTCTTTATTTTTAAGGCGTGTTTGGTGCCACAAAAGGTGCACATGTTGAGGTGTACCAAAGAACACAAGAAACTATGAATTATTTGACAAAATGCAAAAAACAAGTGAAATCCTTCAATACAGCGCGTGTGGTGAATCAAATGAGTACACTAATGTAAAATATGCAATTTATGCTTTTTCAGTTGAAAACAATTAAAAAGCGTACTTAATATTTGAAATGTAAAAATCTTGTTATTATTGTGATAAGCACCTTTATATATAACAGAAGGAATGAAATCGTTCGATACAGCGTGGCAGGAGGCCGCAAAGAATGATTGTAAGTAAATTTCAATACTAATGCATGACGAAACACTTGTATGGCTAATATTAAAGAGAATGATGGCATAAGAAGAACTTAGCCTGGAATCCTCGTGCATAACACCGCCCACACAACACACGTGGTGTCCTTTGACCAATCAGGAGCAGTGCAGTTACAGTATTGTTTCCTTCAGCTCGATTGGTCTTGTCCTGCACGTGATGTTTTCGGGTTTTTTTTTCGTTCTTGTTGAATCTGAGGAGATTATTTTTTCGTTCTTGTTGTAAGTAAATTTCAACTATGAATGCATGACGAAACACTTGTTTATGGCTAATATTAAAGAGAATGATGGCATAAGAAGAACTCAGCTTTCTGCGTTCGGCGCGAAATGCCATGGTGGACGGAAATGACGTCTTTCGTTCGTTCGTTCGTACATGAGGGGAGCGTTTCTTCGTTTTTTTTCCGTCAAGCAATAAATTAAATGGTTTTCACATATATAACACATTAGTTTCACAAATTTCCATTAAATACTCGGGTATTTCCGTCAATTGTCGCCATTTCCGTCGAGGTTACGCACTGCATCTACCGGACGGCCGTCATTGGCTGTCTTGAGGCACGTGGGGGGGGGGGGACACCGGACCCACCGGAGACGTGGTAGACGACGCCGGGACATTTCAAACTCGGTGCAATTGTATACAGCGCACGCGCTGTAAAAAAGGATCATTGTATCGATTTTGGTTTGGTTGTAATATAATTTTTAAACCGGAACAAGACTTTGTGGACAGCCTGTACTCCGTGCATAAGCCTAAAACTATCTTCATCTAATCCATCGTAATTTACTCAATCGAATGGTTTGAATAAATCAATAAGTTGTTAAACTCATTTTACTCTTCTTTTTCTTCGAATGCAGGTACATACTGTTGTGGCCAGGGGTTCGGTGGCGATAAACGACCACTAGGTGGAGCAGTAGAGTCGTTTCCACCGAACACCCCGGAATTTAGGTCGTGATTCTCGGATAAGTCCGAAAGGTCACGGGTCCCTTAGCGGACCGTGGTCGCCAATATTTTTGACAGCGTGGGGTAGGGTTAATTGCCTAATTTCAATATACCTGTGGTGGTCATATGGCAGCTTAGCTGCCGGGGTAGCTATCTTTCTTGAAGCGCGACTGTGTCGCTGATGCAATGCCCCTCTACCAGTACCACACATGGAACTGGTACTCATTTTGCCGACCTTGGAAGGATGACAGGCTGAGTCAACCCCTGGGTATTAATTCAGGGGCCGACGGGGCTTGAACTCAGGACCCTAGGATCTCCAAGCCGCCACCCTAACCACTGAGCCAACACCAGGCTCTTCAATATACCTAAGTACCCACGTCGTCCAACTACTGGGGAACCACACCTCGACCGACTTTGTCCGAACCGAGTCGCTATCACCGACTCGGATCCGGCGTAACCGAGCGGAAGCTACCAAAGCCGCGCCGGACCAAATAAACAATTTACAGCACGAATGGCCTTCCTATTTCTCAATACAATCCATGCCAGGCCAATGAAAGAAAGCACAGAAAATGAGCTGGTACATTTAACAGGGTTTATTTATAATGGAGGGGGACACAGAGGGCAGAGTTAAACCGACTAAAAGCAATGCAGGTATGTACAAGGCACTTAAACAATTCTACTTAACGGACTGGCACCACACACACACACACACACACACACACACACACACACACACACACACATACACACACACACACACACACACACACACACACACACACGAAACTGGGCCGGCCGGCCTTTATTGAGGCCTCCAGCTCGGAAGGAAAGGCGAGCCGAAGGCCAGGGTCTGGCGTGCACCTGTTTGCCTCGTGCGGTGTACGATTATCTGGTTGCGTGGCGGGACTCGAACCCACAGCTTTCACGCAGCGCCAAGCACCAGGGACCATGCTCTCCAACCGGCCACGCACCAATCAACCAAGACCAGGAGAAGATCAGAGACGATGACCAGGACCAGACGAACCAGCCAGCACCAAGACCGCGACCCCAAGACGACCAACCCTCCCCAGCCTGGCGTTCCTTTATATATCTTTCTTGTCCGGGGTGAGAAAATCGCCATCTGAGGCGATCTCCACCTCATTGGCCGGGGTGTCGTGGGAAAGTCGCCCTCTGTGGCAATCTCCACCCTCATGGCCGGGTGTCGTGGAAAGTCGCCCTCTGGGCAATCCCCACCCTCATTGGCCGGGGTCGTGGGAAAGTCGCCCTCTGTGGAAATCTCACCCTCATTGGCCGGGGTGTCGTGGAAAGTCGCCCTTGTGGCAATCCCACCCTCATTGGCCGGTGTCGTGGGAAAGTCGCCCTCTGTGGAAATCTCCACCCTCATTGGCCGGGGTGTCGTGGGAAAGTCGCCCTCTGTGGGAATTTCACCCTCATTGCGCGGGTCATGGGAAAGTCGCCCTCTGTGCGTGATTGGACAAGGGGTGGAGTCGGAGCTGAGGCGATGAAATGTCCACCACGTACGTGGGCAATGGCGTCGGTGTGCGAAGTGAAGATTTGTTGTAAAAAAAAACTAACTATAAAGAAACTTCGCAGCGCACACATGTAATTCCCGTTAGACACGGGTAGGTGACCCTAACTATAAACACATACTTATCGAGATAACTAAACTTGGGGACTGCTGTCTGTCTGTGTGTAAATGGCTTCCAAATCCGTAACAATACAACACCTCAGGACATTCCTCATTGAACCTGCCATTTTTGAGCTCTTTGAACCAGTGCAAGAGAATAAAAGGCTTCCTTCTCTATCTGTCGTGTTCTTTTTAACCACGAGCTTCTGCTCGTGTGTGTTTTACAGCGAACTCTCAAAAAGAACAGATAAAACAAAGTGGGGGGGGGGGGGGGGCACGATGGCCTACTGTTTGGCCCAAATCCTTGGGATAATAATTAATGTCACAAACGTATTTATATATATTTAGGGGACAATCAGCTTTACATGTTCATGCGATGGACTGTGTTCTCTCGCGAGTCGTGAGGGAAATCGAAACCATTTCAAACAGACAGGCAAAGTTGAGTTTGCTTTAAATTTTCTTTCCTGCCATCACGTCATTCCCTGTGTCGTGCATGGCGACGCCGCGTTGCCCGGCACATGGCACCTGCGCCGTGGGATCACGGAACGACGTCCAGTCGCCATTGGGATGACCCCGAGGATCAGCATTAATGCTCCACAACGACGTCTCACTGGCAGCCAGTATGGCCGATTGGCGAGTACCAGGCAACCAGCAAGCCACAGCACTATCACAGGAACTGACGTCATCCGCCACGTCACACGTTATCGGTTTAAAAAAAAAAATTTTATTGGTTTAAAAAAAAAAAATTTTTATTGGTTTAAAACATAAATATATAATAATATGAGAAGTAGATAAATTATTTAATTCTTATTTCACAAATATATAATAACGAACGTCTCGTGCACGGTGAGAAGTTGACGTGGCGTGATGACGATCATGGGATTGGTGCAGCGCAGGCAAGATGGGCCGAGTGGCGTTCTCTTGCGCCAAAGGACCTTGTAGTGTTTCACACTCGGCATCATCGTCATGAGGTCGTCGTGTTATAATATAATCTTCCGATCATTTTGTCCATTTTTTCCACTTTTAACTCGTATTGATATTTATTTATATATTATATATATATTTTTTTTACAAGAGACTTTTGTGTTTTTTACGTTTTTATTTTACTTTCCACCTGTTTTTAAAAAGGTTACATTAAGCGGTCTGGTTTACACCGCCATGTTTCGTGATTAATGTCTGCTGACAGACCGTATAAATTCACTGCATAATAATCTTTTATAATTCAAATATTTTTTAATAAAATTGTACATATTACATGTTTTTAAATTAATTAGACGGATGTATTCCAAATGTTTCAATATCACAACCCGCTCTGACACGGTAAATAGGTTTTATTCCTGAGCGGTGTATAGTCAAATAAAATACAGCTACTTGGTTAAACTGATCGCAATGGAATAGCGACTTGAACTACGAACGATTTGCGGAGATTTAATGAAGGCAACATGTTTCAGTGTTTCAGAGATCCAAAAGAGGTCACCATGATTTTTGAACTTTATTGGTCCATGACCGTTTGTGTATATATATATATATATATATATATATATATATATATATATATATATAATATGATAGGCAAATCCTAGAAGCGAACGTAGAATTCTTCTTACATTCGCTTCTGACTTTACATAAAACTTGTTCACAACTGTATACTTGCCAACTATACCGTGGTACGTGTAAGCGCCGCACAAGCTGATGATTTTGACGCAATTTCCGGTTACTTCGGCCTGGATTCGGGATCAGCGATCAAATAATGTAAATCACGATTAAAAATATTTTTTAATGATGCGGGAGATATCTTTATTAAAATTTAACTTTGGGAAAAAAATAATTGAATAATAAATAAATAAACGGATCACTTCTGGTCAAGAATAAAAGAAATTAAAAGTTCCGTAAAGAGTTTCAAAATCACCCGGTAATGTTAAATACAAAATAAACACTTCCTGTCATGAAAAAAATCACTTTCGGAAGTATAAAATTAACTTTGGGAAAAAAATAATTGACTAATAAATAAATAAAAACATTCCTGTCATGAAAAAAATCACTTTCGGAAGTATAAAATTAACTTTGGGAAAAAAATAATTGAATAAATAAAAAACACTTCGTTCATGATCTCCGGCATGCATCATTCCCCATGAAAAAAACGAAAACAAAAAAACCAGAAGCAAAAACAAAAACGGAACAAAATAGTCATAGACAACGACACGGATTCACAATTGCCAGGGTATTGTGTTGTTGTTGTTTTCCTATTCTCTCATGTGCACGCTGTTAAGTAATATTCACAAGATAGAAATAAAACCCCATCGTGTTTATACACCGCATAGCGTTTAACAACAACCGAAGCAAAAGGTCATAGCTAACGACACGGATTCCAAATAGCCAGGGCTATTGTGTTGTTGTTGTTGTTGTTGTTTCCTATTCTCTCACGTGCACGCGTTAAGTATGAAGCTCACTGCGTTCGCTAGAAGGAATTTTCATTCGAGGAGCAGCATTTACGGAAGGAAATATGTATATATATATATTATATATATATATATATTATATTATATATATATATATATATATATATATATATATATACACAGCTCTGGAAAAAATTAAGAGACCACTGCAAAATTATCAGTTTTCTGGTTTTATATTTATATTTATAGTATGTGTTTGAGTAAAATGAACATTTTTGTTTTATTCTAACAACTACTGACAACATTTCTCCCAAATTCGAATAAAAAAATTGTCATTTAGAGCATTATTTGCAGAAAATGACAACTGGTTAAAATAACAAAAAGATTCATGTTTTTCAGAATCTCAAATAATACAAAACAAAACAAGTTCATATTCATTTTAAACACACAATACTAATGTTTTTAACTTAGGAAGAGTTCACAAATCAATATTTTTGTGGAATAACCCTGATTTTCAATCACAGCTTTCATGCATCTTGGCATGCATCTCTCTCT
>CM068965.1:70950602-70966342 GCA_035128595.1 Eptatretus atami | reverse complement strand
TCCCCCCCAACCCCAGGTCTGCAAAATATATACATATATTATATGTGTATATGTGTGTGTGTGTTAGAAAAAAAAACACACATAACCAAACAAACAACTTCATGACGCAGTAACTGAGACACGCAGCGTTTACAGTACTGTACCTATCTCCACTTCAACACTGCGCAATGTGGAATTGTAATCAATTCCTCTTTTTTTGTTGTTGTATACATTGTCGAGACTTGTATGAGAGCCAACACAATGCACAACAAGGGGGGGCAAGATAAAAGAGGGGTGGGAGAGGAAAGACACACAGTGGGGGAACAGACATGAGGAAATCTTTGAGGGAGAGGGATGGGGGGGGAACACGGGGTCAACAAGATGGACATTACAGCGACTTTCAGGAAGGAAAGCAGGAATTTGAAGGAGGTGGGTTTGGGGTGGATTAACAGGGTAGAAAAGATCATAGTTTTGGATGGGGAAGATAAAGGGGCAGAAGCTACCTCGGGTTCCCACCAGACTCTCCGGAATTGCGGGCCGTCGCACACGAATAATTTCATGATGCGGCGGGTCGCTAATCGACCGTGAACGCCAATGACTCGACCACGTGACGTGGGGTGCTCCGTCTAATGAATACCGTTTACCTAAAGGTCAGGTGATCTAATTACCGGGGTACACGCCCTCGGTACGCCTTGTTCAAACCGGATCACCTTACCGGATCAGATGAAGCCGAGCATAACTGCCAAGGAACGTACCGGCTAGAAAAACAGATTGTTAGGGAATAACATCCCGGCTAAGCTAGGATACAGACCATGCTGGACCAATGAAGGAAAAGACAGAAACAAGCTGGGAACATTTATACACAAATAATTTATTTACAATCAAGTGAGGAAAGGTATGTGGAACAGTAAATTGGGTTTATTATAATGTACAGCAGGGATAGCAAGGGATTTGTGGAGTGCGGCAAAAGGCAAGCAATTTACAAAAGCAGATGGGAGCAGACTTATCCCGTTATTACTTTAACAATCTTAACTTAAGCTACGACAGGCGCCATCACATACACACACACACACACACACACACACACACACACACACACACACACACACACACCCAAGGAAGATTAGACAGCCAGAAAGAAAGAGAGCAGATGAGGACAAACGGCCTCACAACACCTGGTGCGGTCGGCCGACTAACACAACCCAGTACGCTTTGGGGTAGTAGGAGGGAGAAATACTGGTGTCTGAGGTGTGGGAGTGGGAGGTGTGGTGTAGTGCAATCTGGGGGGTGTAGTGTCTTGCCAGAGGAAAGTGGGATTGCAAGTCAGTAATGATGCTCTTTTGTGCGTCCAAAGGGGACGGGATAGAGGGGTGGAAAGAGAGAGGAGAGAAGATGCGTGAGGCGAAAGATCCCTAATATAGTTGTGTATAGGTCTGCTAGTGTAGCGTGTACCTCTGTGGGATGCTCCCCTTGAGCGTTCCCATCTCGAGAGTTGGCGCGTTATCTCCAGCTTCGTCATTTTTCCGGGGCTCGTGGAAACGTGCACTCTTCACTGTCCTCAGGAATAAGCACATCTCAGAAGCACACTAACCACGAGTGAAGAGTCAGCAAAGGGCAGAGGCAAAGAGGAGCAGCCAACGCAGAGCCGAGAGGAGCAGAGAAGCAGAGGGTGAAGCAGAGAGGCGAAGAAGAGGGTGGGCGGCTCCGCGCTCCGCCTTTTATAAGCCCCGGGTGAAGGATAGGGTGACGACCCAAAGCAATGCGCTGTGACCTGAATCCTGCTTTTCTATTGGGCCATAGTGGCCCTAGCCAGGTAGCCTAGGCTACCCAGGTTCCTCCTGATGACTTCATCTTTGCTCTTTACTTCTTCGAATTTCTTCTTGGTCCACCATTTAATTATAAATGTACCCAGCTCATTTTTGTCATTTCCTTCATTAGTCCAGCATGGCCGCACCTTATCATAGCCGGGTTATCCCTTAAAATCTGCTTATTAGCCAGTGTGTACTTGGCAGTTCCACTCGGCTGTACCTGATACGGTAAGTAACGCAAGTATGCATCGAGGGTGCGATTCCCTGATCAGGCGATCACGTGTTCCGAGTTAAACGGTAGTCAGACAAAGGACACTGAGTCTCGTGGTCAAATTAGTGGCGTTAGCGGTCGATTAGCGACCCACCATGACATGAACTTATTTGTGTGCAATGGCCTGCGATTCCTGGTCAGTCCGGGGAGAAACCAGGGATATCTCCTCCCTCGTTGTACCCCCGTGACCCTGGAGCTGCAACAATATATTATATTACACATGCACCTGTAATTAAAAAGATTGCTTTGCACAGGTTTATTATAACACCTCCATGTTCAGGCTTCAAGTGAGTATGGTGCTTATACACTGCCGTGATCAAGTAATATGTATTGTGAAGATTGTAGGTTGAAGTCATATTATGGTGCAAGCTAATAAGAAAAGCTGTATATTGCCTTAGTAAGTTTATCCTGTACCTCTAATCCTCCCGTTTTGGTATGATCCTTCTGTTGCTTTCTTAACTTTAATGTACCGTGTCACAAAGATTGGCATGGTAAGATGCATGCCAAAGCACTACTGGAACTCCCAAGGGAATACTTCTGTAAAGAAATATGTTAGCCTACTTTATTTGCATGATAAATAGTGCCAAATGACACCAAAAAGACCTCTGATGGGCAGAAACAAAACAGATGCAAAGAGAATGGCAACCTTCTGGTGATCTGAGACTACAGAACAGACACAGGCTCGGGTTGAGGATCAATGTGGATCAACGTGCAAGACAAGCATCCTTCAAGGCAGCATGTTAGGCACCCTTAGAAGGTGAAGCATTTCGATACAAGTCCAAGCGTATTTTGCAATGCCCAAGATTGGTAATTCATACAAAACCATCAGGCCAACATTCTTCAATTTGTCATCCAGGAACTATTTCAATGCAAGTTGCATTGAATTTATTTGGGCATACTGGGTACTTCAGCTAGTACTCAACACATATACATTCTCGGGAACCTTACTCCGTAGGCATGAGGTTATAACGACCTCACAGCCATATTTTCACACAGATTCACTCCTCTGGAACACTTCCTTGGTCATCACCGTCGAGACACGTCACGGTGGTAATTGCGAATCACCCTTTAGTTTAGGCTTGACCCTTTTTCCGAAGGATCGGCTTCTTCTTCACCCAACCGTAAAATCAAAGACATTCCACCACTTTGGAGTTTTCTATCCTGAGAAGCTAGGTGGACTTCTAGAAGGAGCTGAGAGCCCAGACCGGTCTTGAATCGTATAGCCGAGTCCTGTGTACAACATAGTAGTTTTTGGACCTTTACGAACCACGGTTCGGCCAGAAGTTGCAAATTAGTGGTTCGGCCGTGGCGAAAATGGTGTAAAAATTGAGGTTTCTCGCATTGTTTTGCACCGCTCCAACCGGAGCCCCTTCACCGCGACGGTCCGATGCTGAGTCGAGACTGGTACTGATAGGCAGAGGGTGGGTTATCAATCGATTGCCTCCATGGGGGGGGGGGGGAGTATAGGTGGGTCTACACGCATTTTCCTTGGTGATCATATTTTGGCACGTCCGTCGAATTACGAGTCGGCGAGGATGAGGACATAGAAGCGTTCATGTTTCCCACGGAGACATGTTCAGGACTTTTCCGCACACAGATTGCACCACGATCAATGACATTCCTCGTTGAATGAGACACGAATCCTGTAGACCACGCCCCAGCATAATAACCACGCCATGATAACCACGCCCCAGCTATAACCACGCCCCAGCATAATAACCACGCCCCCAATAATAACCACGCCATATGATAAACGCACGCCCTCACGATTACTAACCACGCCCCACGTGCATACATCTCCGGAAACAACATCTGAGCACGTTATAAGAGACGTGATAGTACTGTATATTCGATCACACAGAAGTAAATTATTTCAGGAATTCTGATATCACGAGCATAACTCATCGTGCTTTCCATCAAATAATTAATTGTTGCATTGCACATCAGCATACCGACTCAATGTGTGGCCATGACTTGAGATCGATAATTATCCAAACATCTGCTGTAGATCATAGATGCTTATAGTAAGAACACTTTTCTAGCCCAATCGCATCCCATTTTACCTCATAATTATGTTTAGCATCGTTACTAACTTATTCCAGGTGATTCTTCGACATTTGGACGGACAACACATCAAAAAAGATGTCCAGTTTCACGTAAAGCAATGGCGTTCAATTCGTCGCTAAGGAGTTGTTTTCACCGCGCTAAAATGGCGGCGGCCGTTGCTAACCGGAAGTAAGCCGAAGTTGCTTCCACCCATAGAATAAAAAAAAATAACAGAGATACTTCCTTATTTATAAAGCAGAAGCTTTCGTACATTTTGGTCGAACCAGATAAAGTTTAATCATCGATCTGAAGTGTTCCTTTATTGTTATAAGCTTCGTTTCAATGCTGAAGGGATGGTTCCGATGTACCTGACGTTGACGCAAAACGTGCCGGCATGTCGTCATTACGTTGACGCAAAACGTGCCGGCATGTCGTCATTACGTTGACGCAAAACGTGCCGGCATGTCGTCATTACGTTGACGCAAAACGTGCCGGCATGTCGTCATTACGTTACGCAAGTACGCAACATTTTCGCGTGACATTCATCAGCTGATGTGTTGCAAGTCCCCATCGAGTTGTATTTCGCCAACAAGCGACAGGTAGATGAAATATTAAATGATGGTCTCGTTCTCGTCATATCGTGGGAATGTTTTAAAGTGTCTTCACTTTCACCGATTCGATTCGATTCAAGTTATTTGCAATGTCGACTTTGTCTTGAACCCTTTAAAATCCCAAATATACATTTTTTTTCTGATTATTATTTAATTGGCTTGCGTGTTGTTGTGGTGTTGTCTTCTGTTTTCACCATTTTAGGTTCGTTGTTGCAAAAGGTGTTGGATTTGCGCGCCTTTTCCGTACAAGTGAGTGTTTTCGAATAACCTTGACAAAGCAAATGTACAGGGGTATGTTCAGTTATCAAGTTTATTGTCGAGTTCTCGCCAAGCGGCTTAAGCACTCAAGCAAGCACTGCATTCGGAACCGTTGATAAGGGGAAGGCTGGCTTGGCAAGCGCTAGCTAGTTAGCTTGTTTGGTAACTGAACACATCTCTGGACATGGTTAGAATAAGATTATATATATATATATATTGCATAAGATTGGGGCGGTTGGGATTACACATTTTTGAGCAAAATTACTTTGTACTAAGCAGAGTACCTCCCCAAAGGGTGATCTTGTTCCAAACATGCAACACGATCTTCTGACATACCTTTATTTGGGTGGTGTATAGGCAACTGATAGCTCTGTGTAGACTGGAGGCAAAAGAAAAAATAACCCTGGTTACATGCATGAAGTAAAAACATACCTACTGCTTATAATTCTAAACCCCTCACTGCACTGGAAAACGTGGGGACAGGAATACTGTGCTGTAAATGGTGGAGGCTTGTTCACTTATTAATGAAATAACTGTCTGGGGACCACTGTATGATGGATTCCATTGCCTTAGAGGCATGCGGCTTTCAGAACCGCAACACTACCCCCCTCCCTTTTGCAAGACTCGACCCGAGTCGTTAAACATTCGTGTGGCATGTAGGTGTAGTTTCCCCCTAGTATGGTACGGTTCGCCATGCGTCCGTACCCAATAATTAAATAAAAATTGATATCCTAACTCGCTCTTAATTTCGGGGGTGCATTAAACACACCCCGGTTAGAATCCCATTCCAGACACCCAATTTCAGGCTCATTCCCACTCCTGACACCAATTTGATGCGGCCGGGGGTCTGGGTGAGAAGACCACGGGAGGGGGGGGGGAGCTATCTCGGGTTCCCACCAAAACTCCCCGGAATCGCAGGCCATTGCACACGGATAACTCTGTGACGCAGCGGCTCGCTAACTGACCGTGAACGCCAATAACTCAACCACGTGACCTAGGGTCCTCCGGCTAAATCGGTTACCTCATTAATCACGTGACCTAATTACCAGGGGACATGCCCTCGGACGCCTTGTCCGAACCGGGTCAGATTCAGCCGAGTGACACTGCCAAGGAACGTACTGGCTAAAAGAACGGATCATTGGGAATAAAGTCCTGGCTAGGCTAGGATACGGACCATGCTAGATCAATGACAGAAAAGACAAAAACGACCTGGGAACATTTCTACATAAGCATTTATTACAGGCAGGTGAGGAAAAATATGTGGCACAGTGAATAGATTTTTGTTTGTGTGTAAGCAGGGATAGAAAGAAATGTGTGGTACGTCAATGAAACAAGCAACTTACGAATTGCAATCACAGAGCAGACTATCCCGATATAATTCTTCTGCACTCTTAACTTTAAGCGAGGACAGGCACTATGACACACACCACACACACACACACACACACACACACACCGATGAAGAGGAGTTGATCTCAAGAAAGGCATGGAGATGAGACTAAGGTCCCGTAATACCTTGCACGGTTGACTGACCGTGCTACTCAGTACGTTTTGAGGGATGCTCCGCTGAGTGATCCCAGTTCAAGGGTGGCACGTTGTCTCCTGCTTGATTACGATGTCGGCGCAGCGCGTGCACCGATCCAGCGAAAGGGTGAGACCATCAGGCATGAGGGAGGGACTTTAGGTGGAGCCAGTTGAGTGGGTTGTCTGACGGTGAGAGGTAGGCGGAGAAGGTGGGTGGGTGGAGCCATCGGCGAGGGAGTGGAGATTCCAGAGAAGGCGGAGATCGAGAGCGAGTGGAAGGAATGGCAGACAGGACTTGCAGAGCAGCAGGCATATGCAGAGATCGATCCGAGGCCAGGCAAAGATGATGAGGACGACCACGACGACGACTACCACTCCCACCACGGACGGCCTCGCGATCCGTCCTTTATAGGTCCGGCAGGGCAGGGCGCCGCCCCAAAGCGTTGCGTCATCACCCGAGTCGGGTGCTCCTATTGGGCCCCGGCCACCGCATGGCTCAGCCGTCACGGCCGGAAACGGCCTTATTGTACATCCGGTGAAAGATCGCGTAGCTGTGAAATTGTCTCACTCCGAACCCCGTGATATGGGTCGCCTTGCACCGAACAACCGGGCCGTGCTCCGGCGACTGGCCGAGGGCCGCATCGGACCCGCATGCCCGCTCGCGCACCCCCGGCGTGCTGCGGTTGGCGCTGATCAATGCGCTTGCTTCGTCCGGACGCCATGTGGTCCGAGCGATCCAGGCCGTGTAGCATGCCTCTGCTTGGTGGCGGCTGCATCGAGGCGGAGGCACGAGAAGACCTCCATCATCCGCGGAAGACACCGGTGGCCACGGTGGCAAGTAAAGATCGACGGTAAGATGTTATTGTAAACCCATGTGCACACCCGAATAGAGATGTGCGCCATGCGTGCCCCGTACTGTGCGATGGATTGAAGGAAAGTATTGGATATAAATCAGGGTTGAAAAGAGGATAGATGTAATTTCTGGATGGAGATTTGGATGAAAGGGCACGCCACGTGTGTCCCGTACGATCCTGCAGTGGAGGTTGTTGAGGTTGTTTTTTTCCATCGTGTAGGTTATGCTTCCTTTGGTCTCCACGAGGACGCATTCTTATTGTGGAGGATGTTGCTGTGGTTTTCAGAAGCGGCTGTTGTGGTGCGGTGCCTGCTTGGATTTATTTCAGGGATAAGAGGAAAAGAGTTGGAATGAAGATAGAGATATAATCAGACCTAACTATGAGATTCACACAACGCACTTCGTCTCGTTTGACCCATTAGACCTGAGGGAAAGGTCTAACTGCACGTATATTAATGAAATAACTGTCTGGGGATCACTGTATGATGGATGCCATTGCCTTCAAGGCATGTGGTTTTCAGAACCGCAACAATACCTTTTTTTAATCTTTCACAGTTCCTTTCACTGTTTGATACATCTCTTTACTCTTATTTCCCCTTTTAATACCTTCACCCCTCATATCTGCCCCCTATTTTCATCCGGTTTTAAAGTTGGGGTAAAGGCTGTCATGCCCTGATCGCTAGGTATTGTTTGTTTCGGTGGGAGAACTTTCAGTTCTATACCAGGTAACATAGCCTGGTGTTGGCTCAGTGGTTAGGGTGGCAGCTTGGGATCCTAGGGTCCTGAGTTCAAGCCCCGTCATCTGCTGAATTAATACACCAGGGGGTTGACTCAGCTTGTCATCCTTCTGAGGTCAGCGAAATGAGTACCAGTTCCAGTGTGTGTACTGGTAGAGTGGCACTGCATCAGCGACGCAGTTGCGCTTCAAGAAATGATAGCTACCCCGGCAGCTAAGCTGCCATACGACCACCACCACCAGGTAACGTCCGCATTAAGCGAGGCAACCCCTCGCCAATAGGTATCCTGGTCAGCTTGTCTCTTCTGTCTGGTCTGAGCCAACAGGACGAGGTCAAAAAAACCAAAAAGTTTGACAATAATGTCAGGCTTACGAAAAACGAAAAAGCATACAGCGTCAGACACACACATCTCAGCTGAATTACAAAATTTAAACTGTCCCCACGTTTTCCAGTATGTTTTGTCAAGTACTTGTAAAGCTGTTTTTAAAAAGAGTGTAATTCCTCTGGATGTTTGTGTTGTAAAGTTTTTAGACCTTATGAAACTTGTTTGTCATGTGACAAGTATGACTTTGTTGTTGATTGTGAATGTTTGTTGGGGTGTAAATCAAAGTACATTATTTATCTTCTCACTTGTGGAGATTGTGGATTGCAATGTGTTGGTAAAACGTCTCAATATTTACACCAACGTTTGAATGGACATAGGTCTGCTGTATCGTCTGGTATTAAGACATATTTATATGATCATTTCAATGAAGTTGGACTCGGTTAATGTGAATGACTTTGATAAGAAAGAGGAGTGTGATGTTGAGCTCGGACACAAAGATAACTTTTTGGATCACTGTGTGCGATCTATCCTTTGGGCCTAAATGACAGGGTACAAGGTACTGGGTCAGTTTCTCAAGGTAATGTTTTCGGTAATGAGTATTTTGCTCATACAATCAGGAGATCCAGAGGTCATGGGCGTTGTAGTCGGTGTCGTAGTGCTCCAAAACTGGAAATTTCAGAGATAATTGATAAACTCAAAGGTTTTTTTATGAAGGAAAGGTTTTTCATGATTTTTTATGTTCTTCTGAGGTCATGTTCCAAACAAGTCTTAGCTAATATTCTCCGAAGTTTAGCAGGTTCATCTGACGTGCTCATTTTTAATCGAAACTTTTTGTCGCAGGGTTCTGATAAAGAAGACTACTCCCAAAATTGATGGGATTTGTGAGTTCTTCGGTTGTGATTTTTTTTTCCAGCAAGCAGGTAGATCGGCTTCGGCTTCATTCTATTTTTAGGGATACTAGTGTAGAGAGTTTATTTCCAGATAAAGTCAGGGAGCGAACCCCATTGAAGGTTTATTTCACTTTCACTAAGACCATAGGACAATCCTTATTCAATTATGGTAAATTTCTTAAACTGTTAGTATAGATATAGTAAAGGACATTTTGGAAACTGACTGTGCATGTTCGTCTTCCCCTTTTTTATGTGGTCCTTATGGACACGTAGTTTCTGGGATTTGAATATAATTAGTAATAGTGAAATTAGGGATCTGATGAAAATGGGAGCTAAATATAGGGAACCAGTAACTCAACCTTGGAGCTGCATTAGGTCTTCAATTGTGGATTCTGTCTCTAACTTTGTTAACAAAATGTGATTAATTTGGTTCACAGAATTCATCCTTTCCCTCCTCCCCCAGCCACTGATTATTATTTGCATAAAGAGCATTAAATACTTCCTCGGAAGGATTATTTCAACTCTACAGTGTATTATAAGTACGGTGTGCATTGTTCATATGGATTGTTACAAGGTCACATTTCGGCTCGTTTACAACATGTCTTCAAAGCCACTTGGGATTGGGTCCACGGTGTCCGTGGAAATGCATTTGGCTCTCAAAAACCATACCAGACCGACAATCTATACTAATAAATGTCAGTGTATGTCAGTCCATCAGTCCGTCTCCCCCATAACTCCAAAGCCATGAAATCTAGTGGGCCCAAACTTTGCATGCATACTAAGGGAACTCCAAGGTAGTGCATGAGTGAAAATTGGGTGTTTGGGTAAATTTAAACAACCCTTTTGAAGAAAATTAACAGCATTATTTAATTATCCTTTATCAAGGCTCATCCTTGGTCACCTCGCTGTCCCTTGCCGGGGACTTAATTCACCATTTTTTTTGGCCTGCTCAACAATGCCTTGACTTGGAACAGGCTGCAACGGTTTCTTAACGATAGATTTTTTTTCTTCACTTTACTCACTCGCATCATCAAACGTCTGATCATCATACGTATGAATCACTGGATACGTTGCAATACTTATAAACACTTGGAGACGCCAGCGTTCGTGGATTTATTTCATTTCTGCACATGTGATAACCTCGAGAATCTCTCAATCTCAGCCGAATTACAAAATTTAAACTTCTTACTTGACCTCGGCAGCAGTTCTGACTGCTAAAAAAAGTGTTCATTTGTCCAATTCGGGCATTGCTTGACATGGGTGTCACCGGATGCATGGTGTTTAAATGAGCCGATGACGCCAGACCAGAACGGCACCGATTCTGCCTTGACGACTTCACCAGCAGAACAGACTGTCCTATCTGGTACTGTACTACTTCGAGATTGGTTATTCTTTTAGAAGACCTCTCTCACAATTCTTTTGGCAGTGCTTTGTATTATCAGCAAAAAAGGTCCACTTTTGGTTGTTTTGTAAGTTGCTGTAACCTTGTATACATGGAGATACAAACATGTAACAAGTGATCCAAATTCTTCTTCAGTAGGAAATGTGATCACTTGTCACTACGTATGTGTGTAACTGGATTTCCTTAAATGTGATGATTGTAAAAGCTAAATCTGGCCCTGTGTTTGCTACCCTTACAGACAGCCTTCCAGATGTTGCTCTTTTTGATCCCTGTTATTCATCTGACCGTTGCTTCTGCACAATTTTCCGGCACCGTTCTCGAACCGGATCAGCCAACGAAGTGAGGCCGCACTATTTTGATTGAAGTGCATTGGTAAAACCCGTGGCTGTTTTTTTAATTTTTTTCCAGCAATTACTGCCTATTTAGGTTCCTTCTCTTCTTTATTTTTGGATTTCTCGGATATCTAAAGTTTCTGTTGTATTAGTGTGAAAGAGCTATTGATGCTATTCTTTGTGGAGCCTTTAACCTTGTCATGCCATTTCAGTTGTCCATTTGTTACAGCAGAGGACGTATTGGTATTGTCTTTGTAATGGGTAGGAGTTTGCAAGTTGGCCTCGAGGAATGCACACTTGTCTTTGAGCTATTTAGCCTGTGTTTGGATCTCGACCCAGCTCTAAAACTGTTACCCTGGTGTTTCATGGGTAGCGTGATGCATCAACGTATGGGCCATCCATCGGGAGAACGTTAGAATGGAGGACCTGTCTGCCAACACTGGTCGTTGGTGGACGTGAAAGATACCCCGGTCTTTCGCGAAGAGGAAGCGAGTTATTGCCAGCACCTTGAACAAATTCCTGCCACCTTCAATCACATGTCAGGCTTGGCCAGCCCATTCGTGAAAGCCTATGGGCAAAAACATTCTCCAGCCGACCTCACAAGGTGGCAAAAATTGGGGCCGTTAAAAGTCATTTTGCTAATGGATGGAAACCAGCCATTAATTAATTTAACTGTTGTTTAGATTGTATTGTGCCATTAATTTAAGTTTGTATGGTTGTTAATTGTGCATTTTTGATATTTGAGTGTATGCATTGCTGATTGCAGCCCACCCCCTGGTTGGAAAGAAGCTGGTGTTCCTGGGCCTCTTGCAGAATACATCTAACATTTGCTTTGACTCAGCATGACCCTGACGGTCTAGAGACTCTGCTTGAGCATGTTTCTGCACCGACATCCCCCAGCTATGGTAGGTAGGAGGTGGAGGGTGGGGGAGGGGCGGGGGGGGGGGGGGGTTGGAGAAGTCTTCAAGGGTAAATGACAGTGTGGCTTTTCTTGGTGCAGTCGTGTTGCTGTAAATGTTAGGTAGTGGTATACTCAGAACTTTAAAAGCAAGTGATAATGTGTGACATAAGTCACAGAGGTGCTTTGTGCGGTGCAGGGGATTATCTCTCTCTGGAAGAAGTCTCCAAGCTCGTGCAGCCAAAATACGAGGTGGAAAACGAAGTGCGTGGCTGGTTGAAAATGCATGATGTGACCAACTGCGATTCGGTGGTCACCCGTGACTTCCTTGTGTGCATTGTGCCAGTGCGGTGAGTGTATCACGCAACTTCCAATGTCCATTAGCAGTGCATCCGTTCTTTTTCGGGGCATTTGTCAGGGAGTTGTGATGAAACAGAGTGTGGTCAAGGCATTTCAGGATGACCTGTCTTGAGGCAAGTGCCATGTGCTGTTAGTCCAGTGGTTTTCCTTAATAAAGAACTCATTATATCCTGCATTTAATTAAATAATATGGGGTCGCACTTCAAAGGGAGTTATGTCCAGAGGGATTATTATGCCCTCTATTTTAGATGGATGAATGGATGGATGGAGGAGGCAGGCCCAGGCAAAAATGCTATAGTTATATGAGAGTTGTACTCTCAGAAACTACAGTAGTCTGCAGATAATTACTCCAGGAAAGGAATGTTATTTTTGCCTGGGACAAGGGAATGGGGATGGAGAATTTAAAAAACATTTTCCTGGTACTTACATTCGAGGTATCCTTCTTTTTTTTTTTACCTCTGCTTCTCCTTTTCTGATGGTATCCTTCTCTGATGGAGGTGGATGGAGGTTATGTTTTCACCCCTGTCTGTTTGTATGTCTGTGAGCAGGATATCTCAAAAAGTTGTGGACGGATTCAGACGAACCTTGTTGGATAGGTTGGGAGTGTGACAAGTCCAAATTGATTAGATTTTGGTTGAAATCCGAATCCGTGAAGTGATTCTTCACCATTGAGGGATCGGGCCAAAAACAATAGATAGCTCAATATTGTAAAAAGTTGTGGACGGATTGTAACAAAACTTGGCTTATGAGTTGGGTGGGTGGTAATAAAAAGCCGATTAAATTATGGTTGAGGTCTGGATGCATATTGGCCTATCGGTGGGATACAACATGTAAACTGTTCAGTGTTCAGCTTGGCAGAGGTATGCGCTCTACCGAGTGCCGCTCTAGGTTTTATTGCAGTTAGTGATTCTTTTCAAAACCTTTCCGATGAAAATAACTTAATTTTTTTAAGAAGAAAAGATTGAATGAAGAATGCTATAGATAATAGCAAGAACAAGTGTGTCAGAAGGTAAAGGAGGGAACGATGTACGAGTTGGAAAAAGGAAAGAAATAAATTGAGTCGAGCAAAACCGCCGCCGCCACGTTGATGAAGTATGTTTAGCTATATTGTTCACAATAGATTCCAATGTAAATTTCTGCTATTCCAAGTGAAAATGCTTGTTCCTTGCTCTGTATTTGTGTGGGTTCAAACTTTTCTGATCGAGAGAAGGACACGTCATTCTTTCATTTTCCAGTGATAATGACTCTCGAGGGCTCTCAGACGGAGGATTAAAATCACTCAGTAATACTTCCCGAGCTGACCTCGTCGAGGCTAAGAAAGACAGTTGTGTTTGTACTTTGTAGTGATCACTTCATCAGCGGATAGTATTTTGTTACTTTGAGTTAATTCAGTGAAAATCACCTTTCAACTCTTCCGACTTCTATATTGCCATTAACATAGGCTAATTTATGTCCAATCTGTTGTTCACCCCACATCCCTACCCCCTCCCCACATTGCTCCAACCCCCTTACCCTTTGTGTATTACTGCAATTTTATTTTTAATTTAATGATATATCAATTTGTTTTCATCAGGCCTCTCCGCTTATGCGTACTTAATTTATGAAAGTAGGCAAATCAGTTTATGAGAGCATTGTTTCAGTAATGGTGTTGTCCAATTAATTTATTAGAAAACCCAAACATGTTTATTTTTTGCTCTCTTTTGTTGGATGCAATTGATTAATTTTTTTGCTCTCTTGAGACAATGTATTCATATAATCAAAATGGGGCGTACAGCAATCGGCAAATGAGATCAAGTTTTGAGAGGTTTCACCAACAAGGCCTTCATCCGTAGCTTGATGGAGTACTGCTCTCCCCTCTGGGCTCGCTCCCACACCCTCCTCGCACCCCTAGCTCCCAGAGTGTTTTGCGACGTGTGTTGAAGCAATCGCTCTCCCACTTCCCCCTTCATCGCTCTCTCCTCATAGCTCCCCCTTCCTTGCTCCCCTCCCTCCCCCTCTTCACTCTCCCCTCCCTCTATCCTATCAACAAAGCGATGGCTGATATATACATATATATATATATATATATATGGTGAGTCAGAAGTGGCGCCCAATTTCTGTCAGTTGATTGTTTGTTTGCCATTTGTATTACAGTGTACAAGAAGGTAGAAATAAATGAATGACATGTTTATCTAATATAACCATTTATTCAAGAAAAAAATTATTACGGAACTGTACCAAGCTGTTTTACTTGCAATTTTCAAAGTGCCCTCCCTCGTGATCGATGCACAATTGCAGCCGAGCAGGCACAGAGCGGCAACACGTCTGCGGAGTTCGATATCGATTTCCTCAAACTTTGCAGTGATTTGAGCCTCAATTCCTGAATGGTACGAGGCTTTTCACGATAAACAAGGTCTTTCATGAGCCCCAAAGAAAGAAATCTGGAGGTGTAAGGTCTGAGGAGCGTGCCGGTCACTTGATCGGACCGTGGCGGCCGATCCACTTTCTGGGAAAGTTTTCATCAGCACTGACGAACATAACGTCCATAATGAGGTGGAGCTCCATCATGCTGGACATAACAGTCCTGATCTTGTACCCTGGGCCAAAGAAGGTTTGCAGCATATCCAGGTAAATTTCTGCAGTGACAGATCCCTCAAAGAAAAAGGTCCAATTATCCCTAATGGAGATATGGCTGCCCAAACTGTCACTCAAGGTAAATTTACCTCCTTCTCAACTGTCACTCTTGGGTTATTCGCAGCCCAGTAGACAATTGTGTCTGTTAATTGTGCCATTAAGCTTAAAACATGCCTCATCTGACCACCAAAATCAAAAACAAATAAATTACGAAAATTAATAATCTGCAGACAATTATTAACAACATGACTTCCCAAAAAGAATCTGAAGCCGAAAAAACAGAAATCGGGCGCTACTTTTGACTCGACTGTATATATCTATCTGTAATTCCAGCAATCTGTGTAGTGTGTGTGTGTGTGTGTGTGTGTGTGTGGTGTGTGTGTTTGTGTGTGTCTGTCTGTCTGTCTGTATGTGACTGCTGTTTCTCGACAACCACTGGTCCGATCTAATTGAAACTTGCCAGGTATATTGCTGGGGACCTGAGTATGTGCCTTTTCAAGCTTTGATATTAATCGGACAAGTGGTTCCCAAGTTATGGCTATTATTTTACCAAACCAATGAGAGGACACGTTGCTGCTAGGCGTGGCCGATGGGGAAAGGGCGCCTTAGTTACCAATGACAGGACATGTTGCTTGGCGTTTTGCACCCACAGTATCTATCTTCTATCTCTCTATAATTCCTACAAAGCTCTTTTGTTTGCCTTTCAAAAGGTTTGAAATTAATCGGACAAGTGGTTCCCAAGTTATGTCCAAGTTAGAGCGCGTTCCCCATTACGGATTTACAACGTACAGACCTCCGGATAGTGATGACTTGCTGTATTCTAATAATTTCTC
>CM068965.1:70936041-70950592 GCA_035128595.1 Eptatretus atami | reverse complement strand
TTGCACGTACGGGCACGCACTAGTATATATAATTGCATCTCTCACCTGGAATAGGATAGTATAACCAATCAATTTCCAGCCAACTGGCTAGGATTATTAAATATATTAACTCCCATGCTCTTCTAGCCAAAGGAAGCTGCAGAAAGCAACCATGAATGCTGAGCTGTTTTGAACTTTGTTGTCACTTGTTGGCAAAGCATCAGCCACAGCGTAAACTGAAACGCATACCACCGAGGCTCCCAAGCATGTTCCATGTGCAATGGCAATTTGAAACAGAAACGGGCTTACCTGGTGTCGCTTTTCATGGCTGATTTATGTAACCCTCTTTGGCTAGAAGGGCATGGGAGAATATATATATATATATATATATATATATATATATATATATATATATATATATATATATATATATATTGTTACGGCTGTGGAAATTCGCAATACACCATAAAGGTCCCCAGCTCAGTTATGACGCTAAGTTTATGTGCAGATAGGTCCCCACCGTTGTTTAAAGGGAATTCTTCGTGTTCACCGGGCTGCGACCATTTGAGATAGCCGTTTTTCTTTATCTATCGTTATTTTGACCCACACAACAACCACCACCCCCATCTTCGCCACTACGTCCGCTTCCGAACGGCAAACAAAGGCGCCAAGGAAGGAACTGCGAGTGCGCGCGGGTTTTCCTGCCTATTTTCCCCACGCTTGGTGTGAAGGGAAGCGGGCAGGGCAGCTCGCTGCCGATTGGTGGACACGGGGCGTGAGGCAGTCGGAGTGAGGGCACGCCCCTTTTCGAGAAGCTTCTGGAAGGGAGGTGGAGCCGAAAATGGGGAGGAGCGAAGGGCGGAGCCCCGCGCTATATAAGGCGGACCGCACGCGGGCTCTCTCTCTCTCTCTCTCTTGGTGGCGGGGTCGAGCTCTCTTCTCTTGGCGGTCGCGCAGCTCGTGTTCAGTCAGTTCGTGGTGGCTGCTCGTCGAGCTCGCAGCTCGTGTTCAGTTCAGTTCGTGGTGGCTGCTCGTCGTGCTCGCAGCTCGTGTTCAGTTCAGTTTGTGGTGGCTGCTCGTCGAGCTCGCAGCTCGTGTTCATTTCAGTTCGTGGTGGTTCTTCTCCTTCGAGCAGTTTTTTTTTTGTTTTTGAGCTCGGGCTTCTTCTTTTCTTGGGACTCGAACGGGAGGCGCTGCTTTGCCAGCTCAGGCGCGCAAGCCTGCGCACACGAGAGGAGAGTGCCGGAGAGAGCTCGCCGACCGTCGCACCACGAGGGTGCAGGTAACGAGCGTCGGTCTCGTGGCCCATTCGGTCATCCACGGCCCACGGCCATAAAGGTTTACGAACCCCGTCTACCCCCTTGCCTATGAGGGGGTCATTTCCTTTGTTCGTGTGTGAATGATGTGGCGCCGTGTCCGTAAGTAGAACCTGTTTAAGTGACTGTACACTATAAGCATATTCGGTGGTATTGCTTTTGTTTCCATGCTTTTTCTGTATATTGCATGACTGCCTTGGCTGTACATACGTGCTGTATAAATAAATGTGCTTTGTTTGAATGTATCCCGTTCGTCGCGTCCTCCTTTCCACCCATTGAAATGCCATCTTGCATCATGGAATGAGTAGTGGGTTTTGAACGCCCGGTAAAGAGAATCTGAACCGTCGAGGTCGGCGATAACACGCTCGGTTATCCCTGTAGCACGGAACGAACCGCTTAAGCGGTTCGTGTCCTAAGCCGACCTGCGGCGTGGTGCAACCCCCTCGGTAGGTTACCCGCGCGGGTATTTAGGTATATCGACATTCGGCGATTCACCCTATTTCGTGCGGGTAGAATGCGGACTGGGTTGTGGTGAGGTTAAACCCCACCCGTGACTGGCTCCTGGCGGTAGTTCCAAGGAGGGTCACGACTGAATTGTCCGACCGGTGGGCGACGCGGCTGCCATTAGAGGTACGCGGCCGCTCGCATGCCGGCGGGCGCGAATTCGTAACAATATATATATATAACATAACACAGGGTGTCCATAAAGTCTCTTTACAATTTAAAAAATTTATTACAAAGCAAATGAATAGATAAACCTGTGGAAATTATTACAACATGAGGAGTAGATATTGAAGTTTTTTTGCCTCATTTAATACATTTCTATATGGGCACCATTAGTTGCACGGAGCACATCAAGACGGTATAAAATTATAAAGAGACTTTATGGACACCCTGTATATATATATATATTCCTGGCTGCAAACCTCCTGACTAGTGATGAGCAGGTAGAGACAATGTGCTGCGTGGTAGGCGACGTGTGTTGCTGCAGCTCGTGCAGCAAGCGCTGTGATGGGACTCGATCTGTGCCCTATTGCCTCATCAAGTTAGGAGGTTCGATTCAGATATATATATATATATATATATATATATATATATATATATAATATATATATATATATATATATATATATATATATATATTGTTACGGCTGTGGAAATCGCAAAACCACCATTCAGGTCCCGTAGGTGAGGTATCTTTTAAGTACATGTATAGTTAGCCCCAAACCATTGTTTAGAGGGAATTAATGTGATCCATTCGGGCTGCGACACTTTGAGTTAGTCGTTTTTCTTTCCCTATCTTTGATTTCAACCGAACGGCAAACAAGGGCGCCAAGGAAGGAGCTGCGAGGACGCGCTGTTTTCCCGCCTGTTTTTCCCCCATTTTTCCCGCGCTTGGTGTGAAGGAAGGGGGAGGGCAGCCCGCCGCCGATTGGTGGATGACCAGCGTGAGGCGGTCGGGGTGAGGGAACGCCCCTCTTCGAGAACCCTCTCGAAGGAGGGTGGAGCCGAAAACGGGGGCGGAGTGGAGGCGGAGCTCCGGGGTATAAGAGTCGGAGACGGGGGGAAGCAGTTTTTGTCGATGTCGATGCTCTTGTTTTTGGTCGATGCGCTTGTTTGGTGGATGCTCCCACTTCGTGGTTGCTCTGGCTCGCTGCCCATCTTCCGGCTCGCTCGTCCTGGAGGCCGCTGGCCTGGTCTTTGGTGGGGCAGTCGCAAGACCCGCTGGCGGAAGGAGCATCCGCCATTCCCTCTCCCGACTTCGGCATCCACGTTCCCCCCCCCCCTCTATCCGCGCTGGGATAGCGCCGAACACTCGGTCCGTGGCGTCGATGGGTCAACACGAGCAGGCGCGAGGCACGCAGGAGAGGACTCGCCTACCACGCCAGGCGCGGAGTCGCGGCCAGGCGGGACCACGTCGACGGACGTCAGAGAGGGGCTCGACGGCCCAACAGGGAAGTCGCACTTCCATTTTCTTTTGGGTTTGTGTGTAAACGGGTGTGTGTGGGCCGTCCGTCAAGTAGTATTGTTTTAAGTGTTGCCGTGTGTTCGCGTAGTCGGTCGTAGATCTGCATTGTTGTTATTGTTTTAATTGCTATATGTGCATTTTCATTCCTGTATGGCTGTATATGTGTGCTCTCCGTGTGTCGTGTGAATAAAGTGCTTGTGTTGAATTGTTCCCCGTTTCGCTGCGTCCTTTCCTTCGGTTGAATCTCCATCTTGCTCACGTAAAGGGTTCGTAGTGGCTTAATACGCCCGATAATTAATTGAACCGTCGAGGCCGACGATAACACCGCTCGGTTATCCCGATAGTACGGAACGGACCGCTTAAGCGGCCCGTGTCCAGAGTCGACCTGCGGCGAGGTGCGATCGCCCGGTTTACCATCCGCGTGGGTACTTAGGTAGGTCGAGTTTGGCGAACAACCCTATCCCACGCGTGGCCGATGTGCACGATCGTGGTGAGGCCGAAAGGCCCACCTGTGACTAGCTCCCGGCGTAGTCCGAGAGGTCACGACAGAATTTGTCCGTCCGGTGGGCGACGTGCCGCGATTCGAGTCACGTGGCCGTTCGCACGCCGCGGGCGCAATTCGCAAACAATTATATTTATATATATATATATATTTAACGCTTTATCTCACCCAAGAATAAATACATTTCTAACTTGGCTTTGGCTGAGATTGAAACGCTTCGGCGAGCTTCCAAGTCAGCGACTTTTACCACTCGGCCATGGCGATCTTTACGTGATAAACATTGGTTTTTGTTGTTCTTACGAAGATCCCGTCCTTGTGGACAAGAGGAATCAGAACTTGGAGTGCTGCTGAACACAGAGAGACAGACACTTTATGAATCATATATAGAATGATTAATGAAGAAATATAACAATTTTCAGAACAGTCGGGGTTTGACTCGTAGCTGGGAGATGTTTAACATGCAATGTTGTTTATTATGAGATCATAAACTAACTTAAGCAATCATCCCAGGTGTTTTCTGTTAGTTTATATTACCTATCGCCAAACCATATGTATCCCCTGTTGTACCTTCTCTTTTAACTCCGAACCAATTATCCCACACCATCCCTGAGAATGAACTTGTTTGTTTGTGTATTTTACAGCAGCGCGATAGTAAGTAAACACGTACTCCGAGTGTTGCTTTCTCTTCCTCCCATTTGTAAGGACGGGCTCTTTTCCAGTAATGAATGAAACTATAGCACATTAAAAGAATGCTCAACAAATTGGAAAGAAACTCTTTTAGAAGCTATTGGATGCTCAGCCAATCCGCTTACAGTGCTCAGCTCGTGAGTCTCGTTCTCTCGTTGCGTTGCGACAAAGAGCTCCCGAATATGCTCCATGAAAAATTTGCCGCAGTTTTTCTGAATTGCTTTTCTTTTCTTGCCCATTTGTCCCACCATGAGCTGAAAATATTTCAATCTTTGAAACTCCACGTTGTTTAAACACTTCACCATTGATCCTGTAATTTCCTCCATAGGCTGGCAGAGAAGCTGCTGGCAGGTGCACGCTTCCAGAGGTTTGAAAAGGATGGCCAGTTTATCATCCGATCCATTTCCCCATATGCTGTGCCAATTGCTATCGCCCGACATCTTGACTTCGGTGAGCTTACTCGTGAATAATTGTTGTTGTCGTGCATGCAGTGTCACGAGCCTTAGGTCAATGATGACGTGTAAAAGCTTTGTTAATCTCATCACAGGTAAACCTCGAAAAGCTTGTCACTCAATCACACTCTGATAATTATAGGCAACATGTTTCTGCTGCTGGAGCTTCACTGTACTGATACGTTAAACATACGTTTGTGGCTAAAGTGATGTCAAAGGCAGGGGTAATGATTGCCTTTTTGGGGAGTCATAAAGTGGTAGAGACTGGAGTTGCGTGGTATCATCGGTAGCCTGGGTTACTACAATTTGTATTTTTAACAATACGTGTTTCCGTATCGGTATATTGTGTTCTTTAAACTTGTTGAATATTTTGGTTACATTATGGTACTTGTTAACTAATAGGTGATTAAACCAGAGAGTTGGTGTCAAAGCCACCCAATGCTCGCTTGTTTATACAGTATTTGTATATTGTAATCAGTAAAAAATAGTGTGGTAGATAAATCATTAGAAAGGAAATAACTTGCACCAAAAACTTTAACATTGATGTGCTACAAAAAAGTTAAGTTCAAAACAGGTCAAAAATTTAAAACATTTGAAATTATTTTTTAATTTCAACTTCACTACATCAATAATATACCCCAAAGGAACCTCCATGCCACATATTACATGAATGGCAAGCTTCTAAATAACTTGCACCAAAAACTTTAACATTTTCACGCTCACGCTCACGCCGGGGGTATCGCTATAGCTCTCTGTTCTTCGAACAGGCGAGCTAAAAATACCTATTTTAGAAACTGCACTCGCCATGCCTAAATGTGTTGCCCGAAAGTGACATCATATACCCGACCTGCATGCATAATAACCCACGGCAGCGGGCAAGATGGCTATGAAGTGGTAAAAAATAATTTGAGGAAAAGCTGATGTGTGGAGTAGTTTTGGGTTAAAGAAGTGCAAACCGTGATAAAATTGAAGAGAACAATGCAGTTTGGCGCTGTTGTGGATTTTTTCACCCACCCCGCTGTGATCGTTGAAGGATTCTTCCTGGTTGATTGTGGAATCCTATTTAACTTCAGGCAGAGTTTAACGTTTGTCCGATTTGGTTATAAAATCCTGCATAAAACCCACCGACACTGATAACCGATGTCCACACAAGTCCTTTCTTTGTGAAACAATTTATTTTCTAATTATCCACCATACACTTCTCACCCTCGTACAATGAACTTAAGAATCCCCATTTGTTGCAATATTATTTGGTTCTATTTCATTTATTCTTACTTTTAGTTAACAGTTAAACCAGCCTGATTCAATTCACTTCCACATTACATCAGAGAGTTTTATTCTAACTTGGTACTTGGTCAGTCCCAAGGAGTATAAGCCACTGAGATCCTTGCTGTACATCCTCACGTGCTTGCACTAAAACAATTTTACATTTCAAAGCATTTTATACTTTCATGGGAGAGTGGTGGGGGCTACCAACCCAGACTGCAGACGTGTCCTCTAGGCGAGAAGCCACTACGTACATTTCGAGGCAAAGGTTCGCTGTTATCAGCCCAGACCAAGACATAAAACTTACATTTCTCAAACCCCATTTGTTACAATTTAGAATACATTAATATAAATTTTTCCTCCACAGCGCCATTGTCATGCCTTTGTCAAATTTGACGCCGGAGTGACAACAGATTTGATGACTCGTCTGTTGACAACATACACTTTGGTTGTGACATTCACAGTCTCTTCACAATGTGGGAGAGAAACAATGAGAAAAGCCGTTCAAGTCGACACTTGCTCAAAGGTTCCAGCTCTCGGTGTCAGTGTCGTATGCTATCTCAAAGGTTCCGTAGGAGGTGTGTTTACCGTTTATCTCGCCAACGGAATGCCAGGACGGTTCACTGAAAGGAAAACAAATCGCACACAGCACTGCCATGTTTAACATAAAAGGATTAAGCATGTTCTACTCCATATAAGTTGGAGATCTTGTCAATTGCTTGGACCCAAAATGCAGACAGAACATTGAGAAAACAGTTTTCTGAAGTGATAGTCCTGATATTGTACATTGAAGTCAAACAAGGAATACAATACAAGAAGAGCTGCAGGATGCAGAACAAGTCAGTAAATAAACCACTTGGCCTAAATTTATATATTTTTTTTTTAAAACAAGAATTCATGATTGCAATACATTGTGGTACTTGTTGCAGTGCAGGATTCTGTATTGCAGTATACTGTATACTGCGGCCTGAGGGGCCAGTATACTGCAATACAAACTAGAGTTAATAGAACACCTTGCCCCACGTAGTCTTGAGAAAAAGGTCTTTTCTACTCTTGTTTTGCATTTCTGAGCACTACCTCTTTTAGCTTTGCTCATATGGTTGCCATAGTGACTGTTATTCAAACTTCATGAAACCGATGGGTCAAACAGTATAGTCCAGAGCTGAACCTTCTGCCAACTCTTCTCAGAGAACCTAATGATTTTGGAACAATCTTTGAGAAAAACGTGCACGAAACCGACAGATATTTTGGACGAAGTTAGCTCTGTCATTGCATCGCCAGGCGCTGCCGTTTTGGCTGTTTGCTTGAACTCCATACTCAGAGTGTGCGGCAAGTTTGATTGGTCGAGATGTTGTACAATTTTGCCCAGGTACTGCTAAATTGAAGGTTTTTGGAAGTGCAAGCAAAGTGATTTGTGTTCTACAGTGTTCAAGTATATCATTCAATTGAAATAAAGTTTAAAATAATTAAAAGCTGTAGAAAAAACATAAAGCATTGAATCGGAAGTTTACCCACCGCTGATGCACCCTCTTTTTCACCACCTTATTTATCATGTTAAGTTAATCATTCATGCCTGTTGTTTGTGTCCTTTATGAAGTCCCTAAAGCAGTAAGTTTCTTGCTTAGAATTATTTTCAAATTTGTTTGACTGCCAGGCAGACAGACAGAAGCCATTGCTTTACCACGATGTGCACATGCGTGCTCGGGACGAGACTCCGTACAATTTGCCAAATTCAGAGCCAAAGTACTGCTAAACTGCAGGTTCATTGTTCCAACTCGTGTTCCACAGTTTTCAAAATGGAATATTAAATTGAAATTAAGTTGTTCCTCAACCACAGAAATAGACTGACAGAGTGCACCAATTGCTTAACACCGCATTGCCCTACGTGCGTGGGGTAAAGATTTGGTGATACCCTTCTCTAGTAGAGAGTATGGGATTGGTGTGCAATTGCTCCATGCCCAGTTTTGATGTCGTCGTTTCCTCAAAAGCTACAGAAAACTTTGCGTTGCCTCAAAGATAATTTAATACGGGACCTGTCGACCAAATTTTTCAAGTGTTTAACATACAACCCTTTATCAATAAATGTTTGTGGTGTTATCTGAGATAAAGATGACCTTTAGTAATAACAAATACCCCTTTACAGTTTACCTTTTGTGGTCGATGTCATCGGTGCCTAAAATGAAACTTTTGGTGAACTAACAGGTGTTCGTTGTGGATAATATGCTACCTGTTCTTGTCATGCTTAAATTATGAACTTACATGACACAGTTCCACATCTCAAGAAGCCCCACAGATGGTCCAATACACTCGTCATGTGTCCTGTCCTTCCTTCACCCAACAGTTGGAGGGGTGCACCGGTTTCCACGGCGACGAGAACTGACTGTAGACCATCCGTCGGTCAGCAAGGAACAAGGTGGTAATGACAGCCTTGTTGGTAAGAGGAAAGGCCCCACGAGACAACATGCAGATTTTCATCTGGGAGTCACCCCGGCAGTCATTCGTGCTCGATATAACTTGAGCAGCAGTGCTGTGGGGAGACATCCGAACAGCAGCCAGGCTGTAGCACAGGTTGGCTGTGATTTGATTGCTTCTTCTTCATGACATCAATAATTTATTTGGTATTCTGCAGAGTATACACAGCTTTAATTTTCCATAATTGTCACAATGTTTGTACTGTTGCCTCTTGGTTGAAAGCAATTAGCTTGACAGCGATCATTGTTATCCTATCCCAAGTTCTTAGAGCAGCATTTCCATGCACTGGACCTGAAAGAGTTCATGGGACTATTTGGCAAAAGTTTTGCCCATCTATCCAGCGTTGCGAGAGTCGTGGGGCCTGACGGAGGGCTGCACGCAGGCCTGGAGGCCAGTCTGGACATTGAGTATGTCATGAGTACTGGAGCGAACGTTTCCACATGGTTCTGGAGTACGCCTGGTAGGTTGATTGACGTGACATTTTGGCTGTTACAAGGAACACCCTTGTAAAGTCCTTTCTTGGTAAACAAATCTCAACTCAATATTATTATTATTATGATGAAACTGCAGAATTTCATTTTTTTCAATTATCAAAATACATTTGGCCATTGTGTTTTTAGAGTGAATTTTTTCATCAAGAGGGGGAGGGGGGATTTTTGGGGTAATGCCACAGCATTGCCATGTTTGGCATTGTCAATGCTCGGTGTTAAATTTTATGTTTGAATTATATCCCTCTCTCCCCTTGCAAATGTATACAGCTCCTCATTGGTGGGGATCAAACGATGAGACCATTATCACATGTCGTGCAACATCAATCCTTGCACTCACCTTCCCCCAAAAAGCAATGGTGGTGTGTTTTTGGATCATAAATGGCATTCTTGGGGCAAGTTTAGTTGTATGTGATCCAGCTTGCCCACAATGGTTTGCGGTCTGGATGTTTCAGGGCTCCGGAAAGGCCAAGAACCTTTCCTTCAATGGCTCGTCACTTTGAGCAACATGTCATCTTTGCCATGGGTACACAGCATCAGCTACGGTGACGATGAAGATTCCCTGTCAGCAGTCTACATGCAGCGCGTCAATCGTGAATTCATAAAGGCCGGCCTGAGGGGCCTGACTCTACTTTTTGCTTCGGGTATAGCATTCAAGAGGGTGAAACGATGCAAACTTGCTGGACCTCATAAAATTTAGCACATTTTTGATTTTACACTTCTGTTTGCCTCCACATTGTTCGATGTTTTGATGGTGGGTGGGTCTTTCCCCCACCCCCTTCACACTTGATACTTCTGTGCAGGAGACGATGGGGCAGGATGCAAGGAAATGAGTAAAGAAAGGAATGTTTTCAGACCCAGTTTTCCAGCTTCAAGGTAATTGGCATAGCCTAGAGTAGTCGATGGAATCAGTAGAACATTAAGCCTGGTGTTGGCTTAGTGGTTAGGGTGGCGGCTTGGGATCCTAGGGTCCTGAGTTCAAGCCCCGTTGGCCGCTGAATTAAAATACACCAGGAGGTTGACTCAGCCTGTCATCCTTCCGAGGTCGGTGAAATGAGCACCAGTGTACTGGTAAGGGGGACACTGCATCAGCGGCATAGCCGCGTTCCAAACAATGATGCAACCAGCAGCCACAGGCTGCACTCGATAGAGAGAGAGAGTAGAACATTTATCGAAGTATGCTAACTGCCATGGGAAGCAATTAGCTCACGTTGCGGGTGCGAAGGATTACCACCCAAAACATCAGCTTTTCCTTGCTTCCCACGCCATCGAGCATACCTCGATCAACATCCTGTGGATTTCCTCCATTGTTCTCGGTCTGTTTGCCGATGCAGAAAGACACGAGCCTCTTCTATTACGACTAGTTGTCCATACCTTTGTGTAGCTTCATAGTCCAATGCAACTCAATGTGATATTCTCCCACTACAATCGACCTCCGACCATAAGATAGAACCCTCTTTTGAACCACTTTCTTTCACATGCGGCGATTTATCTTTGCATTTCAATCTGCATGCTCTTCTGTCCCTCTGTCAGTCATTCAGCTTTTTATGATCCTTGATAACTGCACAGAAGAAACAAAAAAATCCCTCTCCCCTTTCCATTGCTCCTACCCCATATGAAGCTGTCCACTTTCTTCTCAAACATATTTTTTGGAAGATAATCCCTTCCTGCATCATATCAACTTCCTGCACCACAATGTTCCTCACCTTTTGCTACACTTATCTAGTATTTCTACCTCTCCACCACAACCTTTCTGGTGTGTAGCCCGTTTGTGACAACAGTTGGGGGTACAACATTTTCAAACCCATTCAAAGTAACAGAAGAGGTATCCGATTACATCAGCGGTGGTGGATTCAGCAACGTGTTCGCTCAGCCACAGTATCAGGTTTGCTTGAGTCTTACTATCGATGTGCATTGGTAGATTCTCTTCGTGCAACATAGAGCTACATGTTGTGTTGTAATAACCGAGAAGTATTTTGAAACATTTGGTAAAAACGTGACCGTATAACTTTTTCAAGCTTCGATCGAGCACAGGGCATTATTATAATCGCGCTGTCCTTCAGGAAGTATGTTAAGCCAGCTGTCTTGTCTTCTTGCACTTTCTTGGGGACATTAAAGACCTGTGGCTTAGAAAGGGCATTGCAATGCATGCTGGTAATTTCAACCTCTTCATAAACCAGTCATCACATTGTAATCTCTTGATAAGCTGATTAAAGTCTATCAGACCCAATGTGGTGCCTGAAGACATTCATTTCTAACAAAAGCTTCAGCCACGAGACAGACAGCACTAACTTCCAGGATGTCACCTCCAAATAGACCCCCCCCCCCAATCCAATCAAATCCAAATTTGTGCAGTATTCGACACATCCAGGTAAACTGGTCTTTCACTTGCAGCAACAGGGAAGAGGAATACAGGATGGGTACACACCTATTATTTGGTTTTCATGCATGTGCCAAGGCTGTCGTCATCGTCCGTATGCAGCACGTCGTGGTTGAGGTTTAGCATCAGTTCTTGCAGGGGTGTGACAGTGATGCTGATGCAGTGCCCACTGTAGGTTAGAGCAGGAATTTGTAATTTGTTCAGGGTGCCAGCAATAGCTCACCTGCTCTTCGCAAAGGACACTGTGGGATCTTTAATGTCCCTCGATTAATGATAGCAGATGGGATGTCCAGTTTTATGTCCCTCCGAGGGACAGCAAACACACTGATGTCTCGGTCTGCCTGCAAAACACCAGGATGACAATTTCTAGCTGGGCCTGAGGTTCAAACCCAGGTTAGACAGCTCAGGGAGGCAAGTGCACATACCTCCACATTCCAAAAATATAGTGCTGCTGATGCTTGTTATGTTGAGCCTGAAGCAAAAAATGATATACGAGTAGTGTAATTATGTTTCAGGAGGAGGCAGTGAAGAAGTACCTGGCATCCGGATCCCTCCCACCTGCTTCCTACTACAACAGCAGAGGACGTGCCTACCCAGACGTGGCAGCCCTTTCTAGCAATTACTGGGTCGTAGCGAACCTTTTACCCATTCCCTGGGTGTCTGGCACATCGGTAGGTCTATCCTTCGGGATAAAATACATTTTAGGCAATGTTGACGTGAACTTGATCTGAAATTCAAAAACTCTTCAAACCTTTTTCTTTTTACTCAGGCCTCGACTCCTGTGTTTGCTGGTATCCTGTCGCTAGTTAATGACAATCGTTTCCAGCTTGGCCTGCCTGCACTGGGCTTCATCAACCCCTTGCTCTACAGACTTCCTTCTCTGGGTCATGATCGTGCTTTGTTTGATGTGAGGCAGATGCAAATATCGTTTTACTTACCAGCACCATTTTGGCTTTTTGGCCTGTTAGCAAGTTTACATTGCAAATACGTAATAGAAAAAAATAATAATTTAGCCTCAATTTTTCTCTCCCCCCTTAACCCTCCAAGGTTACTAGCGGATGCCATCTTGGGTGCCTTGATGAACAAACACAACTGCAAGGTTTCTGTGCTCGACCTGGCTGGGACCCAGTTACTGGATGGGGCACTCCAAACTACCCTGCACTACTCCATGCCTTGTCAAGACCCTTGTCAAGACAATACAGATAGAAGAGAGCAACAAGGCCAGAGCCGGAATTTCGCATTCCCATAAATCTTCGCTGCCATGAATAAATTCAAATATGAACTCGATCGAGTATTAACTATTTCCTTCCTCCATCCCATAATACTGCTCATGCAACGGAGTTCGATTGGCCATCTTGTAATTTGCAATAATCAAAGCATTCGTTTATTCGTATGCTGCTTGGCTGCATAATTTTCTGGAGGTGCAGCTGCGTCGCCAATGCAGTGCCCCTTGTTACCAGTAAGCTGGTACTCATTTTGCTGACTCAGAAGGATGACAGGCTGAGTGAACCCTGCCTGGTGTTATTTCAACGGCATGACAGGAACTTGAACTCAAGACCCTCGGATCTTAAGCCAGCCACCATAACTGTCATCATCAAAGCATGATGGCATATGTTCAAAAATAAGCATTGTGATCTAGTGTTTTCCCCCAGATGTCTTACACCCACACACTTTTATATAACTTTACCAGTGTCCAGGTTTCTTTCCAAATTTATACTCCTTGTTTTGTCCATCACACTGATACAGGTGATAAGGTATTTTCCCCCAATGCAAGATGGTTATGTTTGTTGGTGGAGGTATTTGGAATCAGCCCTTAAATAGTTAGCCATTCATCCCATCCATTGGGACCATACTCTGTGCAGAGCGTTGCTGCTGCCTAAGCAGTCTCCTTGGCTATTGGGCACAATCCTGGACGGGTCACCACTTCGACACAGGATACCAGCAAACTGGCACTCATTTTGCTGACCTCGGAAGGATGACAGGCAGAGTCAACCAACCCCACCTGGTATTAATTTAACAGCCAAGGGGAATTTGAATTCAGGGTCCTAGGATCCCAAGCCCACCACCCTAACCGTTAAGCTGACCAGGCATGTAAATAGTTGGCCTGTGGCCATGATTGTTTGTGTATGAGCACTTTTTTTCTGGCAGTGCTGTTGTGCCAACCCAGAATGTTATTGCCAGCTGGTGATAAGACGTATGAACTCTAGTGTACAAATTCCCATGCTGATTTTGCTCTAGTAGCTTATCCCTGAATTTCTCTTTTTGTGTACACAGTCGAGACTCAAGGAAGAGCACATAGATTGAATGGATCAGGACGTAACAGGATGCAAAATAAAACAGGAGAGATAAGAGGGAAATACCAACAGCAGAGTAGAAGGCCAGGATTGAGAAAGACTTTGGCAAACAATAGGTATGGGTAGGAATGTGGTGGACAAGATAGATACTGCAAGGATGGAAATTTGGATTTGATTGGATTGGGGGGGGGGGTCTATTTGGAGGTGACATGGTAGCCCAGGTGTGGAACTGTGCCCCCCCCTCTCCCCCAGAGAAAACCCCCAAGGATTGTCGCATTTATGGAAAAAATCTCAGAAAAAGAAAAATCATGTAATGCATTTCTAATTGCAATTTGGAGTCATCTTCACCACCATGAATTGCATCTTTATTTCAAGTTCAAGTGAATCAACAGTCAAGGGTACTCATGCTGACACAGAGCATGGCCTCGTCATGCACGTATCCTTTGGAAATAATTGCCAAAGTTAACACATTCTGCTGTACAATAAACTTTAATTCAGCTGAAAAAAGCCAATGTTTTAAAATGATGCACACTGTTTAAATTGTTGATGAGAAATATTTCATGTGTGTGCCGTTTGCACTAATTGAAAACAAACAACAGAGTTGAACAATCAGCGATGCTAGTGCACATAGTGTGGGTACAATCCCAAAAATGCTGGCAATAAGAAACATTTACCGTTCCACATCAATGGCCTTTTACATCCCAGTTTGATTCATTAAAAAAAAAATTTTAACCAAATAACTACAG
>CM068965.1:70903407-70913739 GCA_035128595.1 Eptatretus atami | reverse complement strand
ATGATCTCTGGCCTGATCCAGAGCACAGACAGGACCCACAATTATTTCTTATTATTACTTACGAAATCTAAAGATTTCGTAAGTATATTGATGACTTCCTTGTTGTTGTTAGGCACGATAACTCGAGAACGGAAGAAGCTACCAATGTCAAATTTAACATCACGTGATCAGGAGGGTGATGGCTAGTGCGATTAGATTTTGGTCAAAATCGGTCAAAGGTCAAGGTCACAGTGAGGTCAAATATCGATTTTTGATGGTTGGTACAGATAACTCGAGAACGGAAGAAGCTACCAATGTCAAATTACACCACGTGATTCAGGAGGGTGATGGCTAGTGCGGATTAGATTTGGTCAAAATCGTCAACGGTCAAGGTCAGGTGAGGTCAAACATTCGATTTTTGAGGTTTGGTACAGAATCATCGTAGAAACTTCTGGTTTGCGTCGCTACCTTCTCTAGAGACAGCTTTTATTAGACAAGGCAGAGGGTCAAGTTGACGATTTCGTAAGTACCAGTCTATGACTGCTTGTTTGTTTGTTTGTTTGTTTGTATGTTTGTTTGTTTGTTTGTAGGCAACGATAACTCTAGAACAGAAGAAGCTACCAATGTCAAATTACACACGTGATTCAGGAGGGTGATGGCTAGTGCTGATTAGATTTTGGTCAAATCGGTCAAAGTAAGGTCACAGTGAGGTCAAATATTCGATTTTTGATGGTTGGTACAGATAACTCGAGAACGGAAGAAGCTACCAATGTCAAATTACAACGTGATTCAGGAGGGTGATGGCTAGTGCTGATTAGATTTGGTCAAAATCGGTCAAAGGTCAAGGTCACAGTGCGGTCAAATATTCGATTTTTGATGGTTTGGTACAGATAACTCGAGAACGGAAGAAGCTATCCAATGTCATACACCACGTGATCAGGAGGTGATGGCTAGTGCTGATTAGATTTGGTCAAAATCGGCAAAGGTCAAGGTCACAGTGAGGTCAAACATAATCGAAATTCACGTGGAGAATTTTTTGCTTGTCATAGATTTTGATGTTTGGACAGATCATCGTAGAAACTTCTGGTTCTCGCTACCTTCTCCGAGACAGCTTTTATTAGACAAGGTCAGAGGTCAAGTTGACGATTTCGTAAGTACCAGTCTATGACTGCTTGTTTGTTTTGTTTGTATGTTTGTTTTGTAGTTTTGTTTGTTGTTTGTTTTTGTAGGCACGATAACTCGAGAACGGAAGAAGCTACCAATGTCAAATTAACTCAGTGATTCAGAGGGTGATGGCTAGTGCTGATTAGATTTTGGTCAAAATCGGTCAAAGGTCAAGGTCACAGTGAGGTCAAATATTCGATTTTTGATGGTTTGGTACAGATACTATCGAGAACGGAAGAAGCTACCAATGTCAAATTACACCACGTGATTCAGGAGGGTGATGGCTAGTGCTGATTAGATTTTGGTCAAATCGTCAACGGTCAAGGTCACGGGTGAGGTCAAACATTCGATTTTTGAGGGTTTGGTACAGAATCATCGTAGAAACTTCTGGTTCGTCGCTACCTTCTCTAGAGACAGCTTTTATTAGACAAGGTCAGAGGTCAAGTTGACGATTTCGTAAGTACCAGTCTATGACTGCTTGTTTGTTGTTTGTTTGTGTATGTTTGTTTGTTGTTTGTAGGCACGATAACTCGAGAACGGAAAGAAGCTACCAATGTCAAATTACACCACGTGATTCAGGAGGGTGATGGCTATGCCTGATTAGATTTTGGTCAAAATCGGTCAAAGTCAAGGTCACAGTGAGGTCAAAATATCTGATTTTTGATGGTTTGGTAACAGATAACTCGAGAACGGAAGAAGCTACAATGTAAATACACCACGTGATTCAGGAGGGTGATGGCTAGTGCTGATTAGAATTTGGTCAAATCGGTCAACGGTCAAGGTCACGTGAGGTCAAACATTCGATTTTTGATGGTTTGGTAACAGAATCATCGTAGAAACTTCTGGTTTGCGTCGCTACCTTCTCTAGAGACAGCTTTTATTAGACAAGGTCAGAGTCAAGTTGACGATTTCGTAAGTACCAGTCTATGACTGCTTGTTTGTTGTTTTGTAGTTGGATACTGTTGTTTGTTTGTTTGTTGATGACCGATACTCGAGAACGGAAGAAGCTACCAATGTCAAATTACACACGTGATTCAGGAGGGTGATGGCTAGTGCTGATTAGATTTTGGTCAAAATCGGTCAAAGGTCAAGGTCACAGTGAGGTCAAACATAATTCCGTAAATTCATATGGGAGAATTGGAGTAATTTTTGCTTCTCTGACCTGCGAGTTCGGTTTAACTTCGATTTAATTTTGTTTACGGTTTTTCCGATCGCTTTGGACGCTTAAAACTCGGTTGTCGAAATTCTGGTAAAAATCGGATGTTTGGAGACGTTTTAAGATTGTAAAAAATATATTTCACTCGATGCGTCATGGGTCGTCCATAATGCAGTGCGCTCGGAGCAGACGCGTCGTGATAGAGTAAGTTTTCGTGGTGCGGTGAGGGTGTTTTCGATAAAGAGGTGTTTAAAGTCATTTTATTCCCAGATAAAGGTTATGCGGTCCATGCCTGACTCGCTGAGCCGTCGGATTATGTAAAGATTGTTGGTGGATGGCCGAATATTACGGTTTTTGTGACTTTGATAAAAATAATATAAATAATTGCTGGATGAAATGCCGATTTTTTTGCTTCGCGTCGACGTTACGAGTTCGTTTTAACTTCGATTTAATTTTGTCTTCGGTTTTTCCGATCGCTTTGGACGCTTAAAACTCGGTTGTCGAAATTCTGGTAAAAATCGGATGTTTTGGAGACGTTTTAAGAATTGTATAAAAATATTTCACTCGACGCGTCACGGGTCGTCCCATGATGCAGTGCGCTCGAGCAGACGCGTCGTTGAGTTACTTAAGGTTTAATTGCATGGAGAATGGAGATTTTTGCTTCGGTCGACGTTACGATTTTGATGGTTTGATACAGAATCATCGTAGAAACTTCTGGTTTGCGTCGCTACCTTCTCTAGAGACAGCTTTTATTAGACAAGGTCAGAGGTCAAGTTGACGATTTCGTAAGTACCAGTCTATGACTGCTTGTTTGTTTGTTTGTTTTTATGTTTTTACTAGATTTCGTAAGTATATTGATGACTACCATTTCTGTTGTTGTTACTTACGAAATCTAAAGATTCGTAAGTATGATGACTACCTTTCTGTTTGTTTGTTACTTACGAAATCTAAAGATTTCGTAAGTATATTGATGCCTTCCGTTCTGTTTGTTTGTTTGTTTTGTATTTGTTTGTTTGTTTTTGTTTTTAGGCACGATACTCGAGAACGGAAGAAGCTACCAATGTCAAATTACATCACCGTGATTCAGGAGGGTGATGGCTAGTGCTGATTAGATTTGGTCAACATCGGTCAACGGTCAAGGTCACGGTGAGGTCAAACATTCGATTTTGATGGTTTGGTACAGAATCATCGTAGAAACTTCTGGTTTGCGTCGCTACCTTCTCTAGAGACAGCTTATATTAGACAAGGTCAGAGGTCAAGTTGACGATTTCGTAAGTACCAGTCTATGACTGCTTGTTTAATCGAAATCTAAAGATTTCGTAAGTATATTGATGCCTCCGTTTCTGTTTGTTTGTTTGTTTGTTTGTATGTTTGTTTGTTGTTGTTTGTAGCACGATAACTACTCGAGAAGAACGGAAGAATGCTACCAATGCAAATTACATCACGTGATTCAGGAGGAGGATGTGACTAGCGCTGATAGATTTTGGTCAAAATCGGTCAAAGGTCAAGGTCACAGTGAGGTCAAACATAATTCCGTAAATTAACATGGAGAATGTGAGTATTTTTGCTTCGCTCGACGTTACGAGTTCGTTTTAACTTCGATTTTAATTTGTCTTCGGTTTTTGCGATCGCTTCGGATGCTTAAAACTCGGTTGTCGAAATTCTGGTAAAAATCGGATGTTTGAGACGTTTTAAAGATTGTATAAAAAAAATATTTCACTCGAAGCATCAAGGGTCGTCCCATGATGCATTGCGCTCGAAGCAACGTCACGGGCTCGCCCATGAGCATTGCGCTCGAGCAGACGCGTCGTTGATTGACGTAAAGGTTTGCATGAGAAATGGAGATTTTTTGCTTCGCTCGACTTACGAGTTCGTTTTAACTTCGATTTAATTTTGTCTTCGGTTTTTGCGATCGCTTAGGACGCTTAAAACTCGGTTGTCGAAATTCTGGTAAAAATCGGATGTTTGGAGACGTTTTAAGATTGTATAAAAAATATTTCACTCGAAGCGTCAAGGGTCGTCCCATGATGCATTGCGCTCGAGCAGACGTCACGGGTCGTCCATGATGCAGTGCGCTCGAGCAGACGTCACGGTCGTCCCATGATGCAGTGCGCTCGAGCAGACATGTCGTTGAGTGACATTAAGGTTTTGCATGGAGAAATGGAGATTTTTGCTTCGCTCGACGTTACGGTTCGTTTAACTTCGATTTTAATTTTGTCTTCGGTTTTTGCGATCGCTTAGGACGCTTAAAACTCGGTTGTCGAAATTCTGGAACAGCGATGAATAACTGATATATATAATAAATAATAAGTTTTTATCAGATTCTTCTGAAAAGTAATACACTATTATCTGGCATATCCGGCTGGTACTGAATCACTTAAAAAAAAAAACACAAATGGAATTTTATAAGAAATTAGTTTTTGTCTGGGACTCATTATCTGCAAACCACAGTGTAAAATCGTAGACCACAATGAATTCAGAATTCAAGCTCCCCTTGGGCTTCTGACTGATTCATGCTTTTATTAGACAAGGTCAGAGGTCAAGTTGATGATTTCGTAAGTACCAGTCTATGACTGCTGTTGTGTTTGTATGGCACGTAACTCGAGAACGGAAGAAGCTACCAATGTCAAATTACATCACGTGATTCAGGAGGGTGATGGCTAGTGCTGATTAGATTTTGGTCAAAATTGGTCAAAGGTCAAGGTCACAGTGAGTCAAATATTCGATTTTTGATGGTTTGGTACAGATAACTCGAGAACAGAAGAAGCTACCAATGTCAAATTACACCACGTGATCAGGAGGGTGAGCTAGTGCGGATTAGATTTTGGTCAAAATCGGTCAACGGTCAAGGTCACGGTGAGGTCAAACATTCGATTTTTGACGGTTTGGTACAGAATCATCGTAGAAACTTCTGGTTTGCGTCGCTACTTCTCTAGAGACAGCTTTTATTAGAAGGTCAGAGGTCAAGTTGACGATTTCGTAAGTACCAGTCTATGACTGCTTGTTGTTTGTTTGTTTGTTTGTATGTTTGTTTGTTTGTTTGTAGGCACGATAACTCGAGAACGGAAGAAGCTACCAATGTCAAATTTACATCACGTGATTCAGGAGGGTGATGGCTAGTGCTGATTAGATTTTGGTCAAAATCGGTCAAAGGTCAAGGTCACAGTGAGGTCAAATATTCGATTTTTGATGGTTTGGTACAAGATAACTCGAGAACAGAAGAAGCTACCAATGTCAAATTACACCACGTGATTTAGGAGTGATGGCTAGTGCTGATTAGATTTTGTCGAAATCGGTCAAGTTAAGGTCACAGTGCGGTCAAATATTCGATTTTTGATGGTGTTGGTACATGATAACTCGAGAGAACGGAACAGAAGCTACCAATGTCAATTACACCACGTGATTCAGGAGGGTGATGGCTAGTGCTGATTAGATTTTGGTCAAAATCGGTCAAAGGTCAAGGTCACAGTGAGGTCAAACATAATTCCGTAAATTCACCGTGGAGAAATGGAGATTTTTGCTTCGTCTGACGTTACGATTTTTGATGGTTTGGAACAGAATCATCGTAGAAACTTCTGGTTAACCTCGCTACCTTCTCTCGAGACAGCTTTATTAGACAAGGTCAGAGGTCAAGTTGACGATTCGTAAGTACCAGTCTAGACTGCTTGTTTGTTTGTTTGTTTGTATGTTTTACTAGATTTCGTAAGTATATTGATGACTACCGTTTCTGTTGTTTTACTTACGAAATCTAAAGATTTCGTAAGTATATTGATGACTCCGTTTCTGTTTGTTTTGTTTGTTTGTTTGTAGGCACGATAACTCGAGAACGGAAGAAGCTACCAATGTCAATTTACATCACGTGATTCAGGAGGGTGATGGCTAGTGCTGATTAGATTTTGGTCAAAATCGGTCAAAGGTCAAGGTCACAGTGAGGTCAAATATTCGATTTTGATGGTTTGGTACAGATAACTCGAGAACAGAAGAAGCTACCAATGTCAAATTACACCACGTGATTCAGGAGGGTGATGGCTAGTGCGATTAGATTTTGGTCAAAATCGGTCAACGGTCAAGGTCACGGTGAGGTCAAACATTCGATTTTTGAGGGTTTGGTACAGAATCATCGTAGAAATTCTGGTTTGGTCGCTACCTTCTCTAGAGACAGCTTTATTAGGCAAGTCAGAGGTCAAGTTGACGATTTCGTAAGTACCAGTCTATGACTGCTTGTTTTGTTTGTTTGTTTGTTGTATGTTTGTTTGTTTGTTTGTTTGTAGCACGATAACTCGAGAACGAGAAGAAGCTACCAATGTCAAATTACACACGTGATTCAGGAGGGTGATGGCTAGTGCTGATTAGATTTTGGTCAAAATCGGTCAAAGGTCAAGGTCACAGTGAGGTCAAATATTCGATTTTTGATGGTTTGGTACAGATAACTCGATGACAGAAGAAGCTACCAATGTCAAATTACACCACGTGATTTAGGAGGGTGATGGCTAGTGCTGATTAGATTTTGGTCCGAAATCGGTCAAAGTTAAGGTCACGTGCGGTCATTATTTCATTTTGATGGTTTGGTACAGATAACTCGAGAACAGAAGAAGCTACCAATGTCAAATTACACCACGTGATTAGGAGGTGATGGCTAGTGCTGATTAGATTTTGTCGAAATCGGTCAAAGGTAAGGTCACAGTGCGGTCAAATATTCGATTTTTGATGGTTTGGTACAGATAACTCGAGAACGGAAAAGCTACCAATGTCAAATTACACCACGTGATTCAGGAGGGTGATGGCTAGTGCTGATTAGATTTGGTCAAAATCGGTCAAAGGTCAGGTCACAGTGAGGTCAACTATTCGTAATCACGTGAGAAAGGAGATTTTTGCTCGTCGACGTTACGATTTTGATGGTTTGGAACAGAATCATCGTAGAAACTTCTGGTTATCCTCGCTACCTTCTCTGGAGACAGCTTTTATTAGACAAGGTCAGAGGTCAAGTTGACGATTTCGTAAGTACCAGTCTATGACTGCTTGTTGTTTGTTTGTTGTATGTTTTTACTGATTTCGAAGTATATTGATGACTACCGTTTCTGTTTGTTTGATGTTGTTTGTTTGTAGCACGATAACTCGAGAACGGAAGAAGCTACCAATGTCAAATTACATCACGTGATTCAGGAGGGTGATGGCTAATGCTGATTAGATTTTGGTCAAAATCGGTCAAAGTCAAGGTCACAGTGAGGTCAAATATTTTCGATTTTGATGGTTTGGTACAGATAACTCGAGAACAGAAGAAGCTACCAATGTCAAATTACACCACGTGATTCAGGAGGTGATGGCTAGTGCGATTAGATTTTGGTCAAAATCGGTCAACGGTCAAGTCACGGTGAGGTCAAACATTCGATTTTTGATGGGTTTGGTACAGAATCATCGTAGAAACTTCTGGTTTGCGTCGCTACCTTCTCTAGAGACAGCTTTTATTAGCAAGGTCAGAGGTCAAGTGACGATTTCGTAAGTACCAGTCTATGACTGCTTGTTTTTGTTTGTTGTTTTATGTTTGTTTGTTGTAGGCACGATAACTCGAGAACGGAAGAAGCTACCAATGTCAAATTACATCACGATTCAGGAGGTGATGGCTAGTGCTGATTAGATTTTGGTCAAAATCGGTCAAAGGTCAAGGTCAACAGTGAGGTTCAAATATTCGATTTTTTGATGGTTTGGTACAGAATAACTCGAGAACAGAAGAAGCTACCAATGTCAAATTACACCACGTGATTTAGGAGGGTGATGGCTAGTGCTGATTAGATTTTGGTCGAAATCGGTCAAAGGTTAAGGTCACAGTGCGGTCAAATATTCGATTTTTGATGGTTTGGTACAGATAACTCGAGAACGAAGAAGCTACCAATGTCAAATTACACCACGTGATTCAGGAGGGTGATGGCTAGTGCTGATTAGATTTTGGTCAAAATCGGTCAAAGGTCAAGGTCACAGTGAGGTCAAACATAATTCCGTAAATTCACGTGGAGAAATGGAGATTTTTGCTTCGGTCGACGTTACGATTTTTGATGGTTTGGAACAGAATCATCGTAGAAACTTCTGGTTACCTCGCTACCTTCTCTAAGACAGCTTTATTAGACAAGGTCAGAGGTCAAGTTGACGATTTCGTAAGTACCAGTCTATGACTGCTTGTTTGTTTGTTTGTAGGCACGATAACTCGAGAACGGAAGAAGCTACCAATGTCAAATTACACCACGTGATTCAGGAGGGTGATGGCTAGCGCTGATTAGATTTTGGTCAAAATCGGTCAAAGGTCAAGGTCACAGTGAGTCAAACATAATTCCGTAAATTAATGTGGAGAAATGGAGTATTTTTGCTTCGGTCGACGTTACGAGTTCGTTTAACTTCGATTTTAATTTTGTCTTCGGTTTTTGCGATCGCTTAGGACTGCTTAAAACTCGGTTGTCGAAATTCTGGTAAAAATCGGATGTTTTGGAGACGTTTTAAGATTGTATAAAAAATATTTCACTCGACGCGTCACGGGTCGTCCTGATGCAGTGCGCTCGAGCAGACGCGTCGTTGAGTCACGTTTAGGTTTTCCGTGGCGCTGGACGGTGTTTTCGATAAAGATGGTGTTTAAAAGTCATTTTTTATCCCAATAAAGGTTATCGTCGCATGCCTGACTCGCTGAGCCGTCGGATTATGTAAAGATTGTTGGTGGATGGCCGAATATTACGTTTTGTGACTTTGATAAAATAATATAAAATAATTGCGTGGAGAAATGGATTTTTGCTTCGGTCGACGTTACGATTTTTGATTGTTTGGTACAGAATCATGTACAAACTTCTGGTTTGCGTCGCTACCTCTCTAGAGACAGCTTTTATAGACAAGGTCAGAGGTCAAGTTGACGATTTCGTAAGTACCAGTCTATGACTGCTTGTTTTGTTTGTTTTGTTTCTGTTACATTTTTTTCTTTATCTTTAGTATTTTTCTGCAGATAAGAATTGAAGTTTAGCATTTGTTTGGTTCTTCACTTGTCTCCCAGTACTGTATATTTATTTTCTCCTGTTTTTTTTGTTTTACGTTGCCTCCACCTACAATACTGTAATTTGGAAAAATAAAATGAAAACAACAAAACAATCTCACTGTGTTTTGTGTGTTTTTATATTTGAGTCGCCAATATACGATGTAATAATTTGGAACAACGAGCGATTGTACATAAGTTGTACATTACAACACAGAAAAAGCAAAAGCATACGACACCTAAAGATTTTTATAATGGTGTCTTTAATTTATTTGACCAGTGTGTAATTGGTATTCAGTAAGGTTTATTCATGAGCAGACTTGTGTGTATGATTTGGATGTAAAATGTGATTTTGAGGGGGAAAAACAGGGTTTTGAACACAGTGTTACATTTTGACAGAGATTTCTGAAGTTTTGTAGAAGGATGACTGTTTTTTGTTTTGTGTTTATAGTTTTGAGAAATGAGAAATGATGACTTCAGGAAATGTGTGCAAACTATTGAGAAAAACTGTAAAAGACAACAATTGAAGTTAATACACACACACACCACACACACACACACCACACACACACACACCACACAACACACACCACACACACACACACACACACACACACACACACACACACACACCAGATCAGGGGTTAGCCTTGCGGGCTCCATGACAATCATGTTCCCTTTTGAGGCTGCCCTTTTTGAGGCAATGTTTTTATGGCCGGATGGTCTTCCTGATGTCAACCCTTTAGTCGCCTCTTATGAAACGCAGGGATACAGTGTACTTATTCGAACCGGGACCGACACCGGGACCAACACACTGGTACTCATTCCGCCGACCTCAGGAGGATGACAGGCTGAGACGACTCCACCTGGTGTTAATTCAGCAGCCATCGGGGCTTGAACTCAGGACCCAAGGATCCCAAGCCAACCACCCCAACAACAATTGAAGTTAATAAGTTCTGCTTTTCATTTTAACGGACATAATATACAGTGCAAGTAAATTATATAAATGTCCTTTCCCATTACACAT
>CM068965.1:70879743-70891558 GCA_035128595.1 Eptatretus atami | reverse complement strand
TCTAGATTCGTAACAATATATATATATATAATAATCATAAAAGGTTTATTTCAAGTCAGCTTCCATTGCGGCCAACGGCCGAATTAAGGTAAGTTCTACAATTAATTTTACAATGGCAGAAATACAAAAAAAAAAGCAAAGGAGAGCAAAAATAGCATATTAAAACAAAGGAAACTGATAAATTGCATCTTCGTTCAAGTAGATGTATGACATCAGAGTTTAACAGTCGCTGTGGTGAAGTTTGGATTTTGGTTGCAGTTTCGCAAAAGAATGGCAGAGTTGATCACATCTACTCTTGAGTGACTCTCGACTACAATCATGGAAAGAATCAAAGTAACTGCTGTTATTGTTAGGGCCAAGGATAACTATACAAGCTCTTTTCTGAACAATTTAAATAGCATTGCATTATTGCTTTGTAATTCCACTCGACCACACAGAAGCCCTATATTCCAATACAGGAAGGACAAAAGATGTGTAAATGGTTACAATATCACTGTTTGTGAAAAAATGATATTCAACTTCTGAAGCACATCACAAACAACTGTTAGCCTGTTTAACAATATAACTGACATGAGCATCCCATTTCAGATCTGCCTGGATAAAAATACCCAACAGTTTGATAATATTATAATTTTGGATTGCCACATCATTCATTGATAAGTTGGAAGGTAGTTTGTTCTGAGAAAAACAGATGTCAACAAGAAGGGCACTCGGTAGAGCGCACACCTCTGCCATGCAATGTCTGATCCACGAGAACATTTTGGGCCCAATACATTTTTGAACAAGAAAAAGAGCAATCAGGATTTGCAAACCCTCGCCAGGACTTCTTTTGAGTGGTGTATTTTTTTATAGGTTTTCGGGTAAATCCAATATGGCTGCCAAACCATGTGACCTATGACATCATATGTGTGACCCTTTTGTTCCACATGGATAGGCAGTCATATGTGTAGTTTCACCTCGATCTTTTCAGCCATTTCAGAGAAGAAGATTTTTGAAGGTTTAAAAAAACAAAACAATATGGCTGCCGAATCACTAAACCAAAGACATAATGAAATTTTTTTCTGTGGATCATTTTATCCCTAGATGACCCTCAAACATTTTCATTCTGATCGGATGTGGCTTTCTACATATGTAATTATGCTGTCATAAATATCACTTATTCTCCATGAGGAGTGTTTGCCGTGTGCCAAGTTTCAATTTTTTCCTTGGTGCGGTTTCAGAGATACAGAAGTCCAAATTGTTTCCACTTTTCCTATATGGCTGCCACACCACGTGACCTATGACGTAATCATTACCACTAAAACATTTTACATGAGTAGTCGAAAATTTGGTCTCCATCCGACAAGCAGTTGTGGAGAAAAACACGAAAGTCCTGTGCGGACAGACAGACAAACAGACAAAAAAAACAAACAAGAAGACGTCATGCAGAGCACGATACCTTTTTTTTGAGTCCATAAAACAAATTTGACCTCAAAAATCATTGACTCGTTGAATTGAGTGACCTGATGTGATAATCCTCTTCAAATTTGGTCAATCGGATGAAAATTGAGGATTTTTGAAATACAACCTTATTTGTTGACCTTGGACCTATGTTGACCTTTTGGTCGACGTTGACCTCAAAATAATAGGCTGGTTGAATTCAGTGAACTGAAATATAAATATTCTTCAAATTTCAAGTCAATTGAAGATAATATATACATCAGGATCTTCACTAACATTGAATCAATTCGTCCTTGTCAAACACCCAACATGCCACAAAATTTCCTCCGAATCCATCCACAACTTTTTGAGATATGCTGCACACAAGCAAGCAAACAGACAGACAGACAGGGGTGGTAACATAGCCTCCTTCTACCTTCGGTTACGGAGGTAATAAAATGCACACCATGGACAAAATTATTATTTCTTCGTCTCATTTACATGAAGATTTTCTCGAGGAAAAGCAAATGGTCACTTTCGCTGAATGATCTAAAATAAAGGAGATAGCGGGATGTTCGCATCAACAGTGTCGATTTGCACCCTTGTCTATTGAACACTGCTGTATTTCTGTGTAATATTAACAAAACAATACGAGTGAAGATGCTTCATATTTTTTTTGGACAAGCAGGATACAAACACCATTTTTTTGTAACGCCCATGGTGGGGAAGAGGGAGAGATGGGTGGGGAAGATGGAGCGACGGGTGGGGAAGATGGAAAGAGGGGTGGGGAAGAGAGAGAGAGAGAGAGAGAGAGAGAGAGAGAGAGAGAGAGAGAGAGAGAGAGAGAGATAGAGATAGAGATAGAGAGAGAGATAGAGATAGAGATAGAGATAGAGATAGAGATAGAGATAGAGGAGCATGTTATGAAAGAATATGTTATGAATATATTATATGCAGAAAGAATATGTTATTCTGAATGAACAACATACACACACGCACATGCACACTTGGCCGATATCGGCAACTTTTCAGGAATCTGCAGATTGGAGTCAGTGATTACCAACTACAGTACTTTCTGTGTACAACCTAGAAACCTTGAGTAGCTTTCACTGAAAAACAACGTTGCATTTATATAGACATTTCAGGGATATGGTCACAAACATTACTCTTTATAAACAGCTGCGTGTGGACGGGTGGAAAAAAAGTTGGCTCGGTAATTTAGAAAACATGTTCATAGGGCAAACGGCTTGGAAATCAGGCTTTTCAGAACAACTCGCTTGGGGTGACGGAGCACGAACCCCTCGCTCAGGGTGATGGAGCATGAATCCCTCGCTCAGGGAGACAGAGCACGAACCACTCGCACAGGGTAACGGAGCGTGAACCACTCACTCAGGGTTACGGAGCACGAACCCCTCGCCTCAGGGTGACGTAGCACGAACCCCTCGCGCAGGTGACGTAGCACGAACCCTCGCTCAGGGTGACGTAGCACGAACCCCTCGCTCAGGGTGACGTAGCACGAACCCCTCGCTCAGGGTGACGTAGCACGAACCCCTCGCTCAGGGTGACGTAGCACGAACCCCTCACTCAGGGTGACGTAGCACGAACCCCTCCTCAGTGTGACATAGCACGAACCCCTCGCTCAGGGTGACGTAGCACGAACCCTCGCTCAGGGTGATGGAGCACGAACCACTCGCTCAGGTGACGGAGCACGAACCACTCGCACAGGGTGACAGAGGATGAACCACTCACACAGGGTGATGGGCACGAAACCACTCGCTCAGGGTGACGGAGCATGAACCCCTCGCTCAGGGTGCCAGAGGATGAACCACTCACACAGGGTGACGGGGCCTGAACCACTCGCTCAGGATGACGGAGCATGAACCCCTCGCTTAGGGCGACAGATCACGAACCACTCACTCAGGGTGAAGTAGCACAAACCACTCACTCATGGTGACGGAGCATAAACCACTCACTCAACGTGGCAGAGCACGAACCACTCACTCAGGATGATGAAACATAAACCACTCGCTCAGGGTGACGGAGCACGAACCACTCACTCAGGGTGATGAAGCATGAACCACTCGCTCAGGGTGACGGAGCACGAACCACTCGTTCTGAATGATGTAGCGTGGCAAAAGCGTCTGCAGAGAGTGAACGATTCGCTCAGAATGACATAGCATGTACCACTAATATGTACCACTAATAACAATGGGTGCTTGGCAATTGGCTAAAGCACTCCCGTAAGCACTCCAAAGAAACGGTTGACAAGGAACGGTTGGCCAGGCTGTCGCTGCATACCATAAAGGATCCCTTCAATTTTAAAGCCCATCTTCACCTTGCATGCAGCAGTTAATGAAATAAAATGAATTAATGAAATAAAATGACATTGTCCACTAAAGAGTTTCGGCTTAATGCAGAACAACGCTGGAGACATCACAAAGTTCAATCGCCCATGAAATAAACATTGCAGAAAATACGTCATGTTGCCTGCTTGTCTGTGCATGTGTCACGTGGTACATTGGTTCACGGTCCGCGCAAACGTTATAACTATTTTTTAAAACATCCGTTTTTTACCAGATTTGCTTTGATTCCCTGTAGAGCACTTCACGAAACCTCCAAAAATAGAGACAGATGTGGCAGACACTATGGATAGGCAGTCCCTTTGCGGGACAGGGCGTGAAGTCTTGCTGCGAACGCATTAAATCATATACCTCAATGAAGCTGGTTAATTTTGTTACGTTCCTAAATATTTGTTCACTCAATATAATTCTCCAAACAGCAGAAAAAGACAAGTTTAATGCTTTGGAAATTTCACATTTTCTTGTGTATGTATGGAGGAGGGAACATAGCCTTGCTTGCTTAAAGTAAATAGGTATATCGGCTTAGTTATTATCGACTCATTATTTCCTCAAATTATCAGATTTCACAAGAGATTTCAACACTTATTTAGTCCGGATGATATCCGATCCTCAAAACCGATACAATATTGCGATGGTATACTTTAATTCATCCGTGAGAGTCGATCGTGAAAAGTCGTATCATATAATGCATGAAATCACTCCAAGCTCCTAATTTGAAAAATGTAGAACTTACAAAAGCGATGTATACAGCAATTTGTAGCTATGATGAACAGGCAATCGATATGAGTGAGGAAAGTGGAAAAAAAACTTTATCCGTTAAGAAATCATTACGGCCGTTTCCAAGTCAAGACGTGGTTGAGCAGGCCAAAAACATGGCGGCTTCAGACCCCAGCGAGGTTAACCAGGAAACGCCTTAAGAACCAGAGAGCGAGGTGGCCGAGGATCACCTGATGAATTAAATCAGGCCGTTAATTATCTTCAAAAGGGGTGTTTTAATTAACCCAAACACCCAATTTTCACTGTTGTTCTTCCTTGGAGTTTTCTTAGCATGCTTGCAAAGTTTCAGGCTGCTAGGTTTTATGGATTTGAAGTTATGGAGGAGACACACACAATGACACACTCGCACACACTGCCTTTTATTAGTGTAGATAACCATTTTCTGTAAACTTTGAAACTGTAGCTTTAACAGCGATAAATGTTTGTTTGAAGCAGGTAAAATATTTAATTCAACAGCAACAAATGACTGCTGCATTTTTTGGTGGGAATCAATTGAAATCGACTTTCAACTCTCAACAATTAATATACAATTCTAATTTTAAATATATGTTCTAAAATCTCCTTCCACTCCTATTTCTGAAAAAGGAAGCCTTATTTTTTTATTCTTTTTTTGAGCACGGGCCCTTTGATGGCTTGGGCCTTCGGTCGGTACCCGAATGCCCGATTGCTCAGTCCACCCTCTTATCTGCAACTTCTTCTTACCCCAGAGTTTGGTGGCAGTTTCAATGGCTGCCAAAGCTGTAATCTATTTGCTTCAGTAAAATGTAGATATATATATACTACTCGCCTAGCATTACATGCAAAACGTGAAGGTTTTTTTAAAAAACTTTCTGTGTTGTAGGAATTAGAAGAAGATGGCGAAGAGGAAGCCAGTGTATTATGAACTGTGTTTCAAATGCCACACTTTTGATGACTTGGTTATCACTCCAGAAAGTTCATCATATCGAAAAATTTGGAATCAGTGGAGCAATGGGCTAAGTACAAAAATTCAGAATATAAAATAATACAGAACCGGCTGGAACACATGAACGCAACTGAGCTCTAGGATCACGGTACTAAACGAGCCTCGACTATGTATACAAAAAAAAAAAATGTATTTGTAAATGCAGAAGTTTTATTCATACAAAGCACTTTTTTCAAAAGTTCATCCGCTCAAAGCTGAAGGTTCGCCGAGGAGATTCCCCCTTGCACCAGCCTGATTGGCTCAAGTATGGGAGAAAATCATCTGACTATCAACATGACGAGCAGTGCATCGCAGTGTTGGAGACTGATTGACACTCTTGCACTCTCATCCCATCACCTTGATTTTGTACTTTAATATTTTTTGACTTCTTCTACTTACTCATTTATCAGGTAATCTATGTCACCCCCCCTCCCCCAATCCCACCCCAAGGAAAATCCTGGTTGCGTCCGCTGGCCCCCTGGATAAATTTCTTTTAATTCGGATTTATTTCTTAATTTGGTTTGATCTATTTAAAAAAACGAAATGTATTACTCTTCGCTCACCAAAAATACATAAAGTTGTAAGTTTTAAAATGACAATTTATGTAAAGGGCAAATAATGCATGCATCCCTTACTTATATTCGGATGGGATGGTAAAGGTGTGAAGAGGCCGTAGGTGAAACACAATGCGCCACATATCAGAAGCAGGGTAATGGTCCTCGTTGACACAATGGATTCGTGGGTTGTACAAGTTTCATCAGGGCCTCTTAGACTGGTTTGTCCAGGTGTCATATTCTTTCATTCAAACTATTCACTTGTCCCTACGAGCCAAAGGAAGAGAACAAAAACATCAATTTAACTGCCATTTGCATTCAGTTTATGGTTAAAATGGCTTCAGAACTACATGGGCACTTTAGTCACCAAAACCAGGAAAGGATATTTAAGTTGTAACAATAAATAATATAATAATAACAAGTCTGAAGACGACGATGGTTCACGAGCGGTATTTGACGATGTAGATTGTTTCAGAAGTCAAGGATGAGACAATGTGATAATGTTTGACCAAGTTATAAAAATGATCAACATGATGTGGTACGAGTGACAGGTTATTAGCTGCAAATGTCGAAAACCCGGTTTCGTTCAACAACTTTAAAATTTTTTACCTTTGCATAACCTTTAAAGTCACAAAACAATGTTGTTGACATTAAAATAAGGAAACAGGATACGTGCTATAGCTTAATGGAGTTATTTCGTCGAATGATGGTCGAAAACCCGGTTCGATTCCCACAACTTTGAAAATTTTGACCTTTGTGAATTTTAAAGGTCAAAGGTCAAGGATTATGACCTTTTGGTGCAAAACTTCCTCTGGAACATTCCAGGAACAATATTAATGTCATATAGGCTATATGGCATTTCCACTCCTCGGATTATCCATACTTTGATGAAATCAGCGCGTAAAATAAACTTGAAGGGGGCGCCACGGGCAAGGTGTTCGAGAATAGAAAAAATGGTTTCAAGACTTTAGGTGGGGAATTGACCTCAAGATTATGCATAAAAAATATTGTCATCCTCGCTCTCAAAGTTTGGGCGGTTGTATGATTTTTGTCAAAATTCGAAATTTTCTAAGTTCGTGAACTTGTTGACCTTGACCTTGTGACCTTGACCTTGGGACGAAATGAAAAATCGTGTCTCCGTGGGGCTATGCAGGTGCCATTGTGCTAACCAATTACCGAAACCCCTGCCAGATTCGACAAACCCTCAGAGAAGAAAAATATTTATGTCAAAATTCGCAATTATCTAAGTTTGTGACCTTGTGACCTTGACCTTGTGACCTTGACCTTGTGACCTTGACCTTGTGACCTTGACCTTGGGATGAAAATGAAAAATCGAGCTTCCGTGGGGCTATGCAGGTGCCATTGGGCTAACCAAATACCGAAACCCCTGTCAGATTCGACAAACCCCCTCGGGGAAGATGCAAATTAAAATCGGCTACCCCCTAAAAACACATGTTTTTTGGGCGTGGCTCCGCCCATAATGAGCGCACCACACCCATTAATTATCAGGAAAACACAACTAGATCATGATAAAAACCACCCACCAAAATTTTATCAGGATCGGATCAAAACCCACGGAGCTATGCTCGGGACAGACAGACAGGACAGACAGGACAGACAGACAGACAGACAGACAGACAGACAGACAGACAGACAGACAGACAGACAGACACACAACAATAACGAATATAGTGGTCACTTATTTTTTTCGTGAAAAATATTTTTTCGTGAACCAATAATAACAGTAATGTTAAGAGTTCCCTTGCAGTTACAATGAACATTGACAGAAGAGACCATTATCGGTGATATTGAAGCAGTTTCTTGTGAAGGGTTACGCGTGATGGTTTGCCATTGCCTTCCACACTAGTTATGGCAGGAATTTGTAATTTGTTCAGGGGGCTGGAGATAGCTCATCTACTCTTCGTGAAGGACACCAACTAATTGCGACAGACAGGACATCCGAGGGACGGCACACACATATTAACGACTCGCCATGCATGTGAAACACCAGAATGACTGTCTATAGCTGGGTCAGGATTCTAACCCAGGCTCGACAGCTTGGAGGAGAGTGTCCGCATTTCTCAGCCATCCTGCCATCGAGGCGCCTGTTCGGTGGCTTTGGCCAAACAAAACTTGCGGTATTATTACCAATTTATGCTTGTTTGTCCATGGGCATGCTCTATCCTTTTTAAATGCTGAACACCCAGCAAGGAAGCAGCAGCACGTTGTCATGTTTCTGGACAAACTCGACAGATTACGATCGATTGTCATCCATTTATTCACACTCAAAACGCACCAAGTTGCACAACCGGGCTGTCGGACCTCGATTTTATCGTGACACTGAAAAACGGACAGAGACCAAACGGGGGAACTCTTGCACGTCCATATGTGACACACGCACCTGTGTAAGTACCTGCGTCATATATGGACGTGCATGCCCATATATATGACACACGTATGTCCATGACATACCTTTCAGGAGATAATCTCCACTGTGCATCATTTTAAGTCTTTGGTATGACTCGAACCGACAACCTCTCATCCTCAGAGTGGACTTCCGAACCATAACAGATTGTACAGTTATGATTCAGCAGTTCACAAGGCCAGAGACGTTTGCCTATATTATACGACATGCCAATTATATTTATTTCGTACTTACGAATGCTTGTTGATCAGAGGTCTTGACTTTCGAATAAATTATGGAAACCAGAACCTCACCTCCATTATGAAGCAAGCGGAAGGTCCTTTCGGTTTTATGAGAACAGGTGTTGCCGTGTTTGGAACTGTTACGTCACAAACAAAGACGTTTCGTACCGAACGTGGGAGGAGTTTAACAATTTCGGTAAAGGGCGTTGATTCTTCATTTAAATGATAATGGCTCCTTGCTCTTGCACGGCGTCACCATCTCAGAGTGAAATAAGTTTAGAATTAACCTGTTCGTGATTCATCACATGTCCCTCCAGAGGTGATGTAGATATAAGAAAAACAATCTTTCGCAAGAGTGGGCATTAAAATCAAATTAGGAATACATAATCGCATGGGACATACATGGATGGCATGGTCGTATGATTAGAGAAGGGTTGTGTGTTCCATTGGCATGCAGCTAAGCTATCACTTTCCAAGTCAGTCGTTCCGTATCAACCGCTTTGCAAGCAGCTCGGCAAACGGATCAAACGTTGAAGAGAGTGTGATGGTTATGTTAGCAAGAATGCAACTACAACAACCCAGGCAAAATTCAATGATGGACCACCAACACCACACACCAAACACGCACGCACGCACGCACGCACACAAACACACACACACACACACACCTATACTTAAACACTAATCCTTCAATGAATGTTGGTTGCAACAATGGAATTCAATTCAATCTTAGTTTTAATATAGATTTATTTTAACAGAGCACCAAGCCAGTAAACAAACAAGCATTCTTGTTTTGAGAAATCAATTATTGTGAAACTATTGTGTAATTGTGTTGTATCAATCATTTCTGAAGTATTTTCACTCTATTCATATACTATATATTATATATATATTATATTATATATATATATAATTGTTGCGGGCCGGGGGTCGGGTGAGAAGACCACTAGGGGGGAAGCTATCTCGGCTCCCACCAGACTCCCCGAATTGTAGCACGTCGCACACGGATAATTCCTTGACAAGGCGGGGGCGCTTAACTGACCGTGGACGCCGATAACTTAACCGCGTGACCTCGGCTCCTCCGGTCTATGGGTTAATCGGGTTACCTAATTAATCACTTGGTTTAATTACCGGGGAACAAGCCCTCGGTACCCCTTGTCCAAACGGTCTATTCCCAATCCCTAAGATCCCTTTTGAAAGGATTGATGAAGAGACAAGTGAATCTGTCTCGAGGCCCAATGTAGCCTCAGAATAGCTCCCACAGGTTTCAGCATTTTCAAAATCAGTCCAGTGGCCTACAAACAGCGAAGAGATGGATGGTGCGAAGGGGTATACGTCGTCTATCTATCCTACCATTTATTAAACTTTAATCTATCCCCGGGGATTTTCAACACGCCTGTCCCTTTAAACTATTGGTTCTAGCAACCACGATTCCCGTCGCCTGTGTTGGTGTTCGTTATTAATTTGGGCCTGGCCCGCAAATTTTCTCCCGTGCTCTCGCACAATTTTGTGACTGGGCAGCGTGGCTCCACTGGCAGGTCTACCCACCTGCCAAGCTCAATCGTCAGCATCCCCGGGTCTCTGAGGCTGTCTCCGATCTTATGAACGTGGGGAATGCCCTTCCTGGCATTTTCCCCGTCGATGCCCACGTGGCATTTTGGCGCTCCGGGTCCCTTTCCCTTGGGTACCCATGCCCATTACACTAACTCGGTTGCTTGGACCCATGACCTACTCTGGCTGACTACTTCGGTGCCCGGGTGGCCTCTACTCAGTACGCATATTTCACCAGCCCCGCTCCCGGCCGGTCAATAGTCTCCTGCACCCTGCAAAAGGTTTCGTGCCTTCGTTCAACACCAACAACAAAACGACATCCTTTTGGTTAATTTAACTAACCCACTAACTATTATTACACTAACCCGGGGTTCCCTTGGGTGGGATTCACTCCTCTCCCCAATCATTCATTTGCACCATGCATTCCACATTCACTCCAATCACACTCGGGCCCGCTGACCCACACTCATTCATCATGTTTCTTTCTTCTTTTTTTTTTTACACCACACTGACGCTCTACTAACTACGTCCCCCTCACTAATTCGTGCTCCCCGTCATTCCTTACTCAAATGCACGTTCCATTTAACTCTACGTAGCTAATCTACGTCCCCACTACACGTTCCATTTCTGTCCATGTCTCCAATCCATTTCTAAATTCTAACCTAAATTTCCCCTAACTCATGTTACCGGGCCCCATGGAGGACTGCTCATGCCCCCATGAGGCCGGTCCATCTAACGCTAAACCATTCCCCTAACTAGTGCTCCTTTGCCCCGGGCGAGGAGTTCGCAACATCCTTGCCGGGCTCCGTCTACTCGTGGACAGTCCTGGCAAGCCTTGCGCCTCCAGGGCAGTGGTCGACAGCACACTCGTCCCCTCCGTTTGGCCACGTAACGTTGCCCCGTTAATTACATTAAATGCTCGCTTTCGGGCTATCCTCCATGTGAACCACCGTGCGTTACACACCTGCCCTTCGTGCTGCGAGATCCAAGCTGACGTCACTCGCACACGGCTCGCTCTGCGAGGTTTGCCACGCACAGGGGCCCGGTGGTGTTGTCGTCGGGACTCATTCCGCACGTCCCGCGAACACCACTCGTGGTGCGCAGCACGTCGGGCCCCGTACACATGCTCACACGGGGATATACTTTTTCCAAATTCAATTAATCCCTCAGTTCGCTTCCATTTTAGCCGTCCGCGCTCTGGTATTGTACCAGGCGTGGATGGTTTCAACACCGGCTCCCCATCGTGCAATCATCCGCGATTGGCGGTTTGCAAAACACGGACTGGTTCTCGCACGCAGAGTCCCGCGGAGCCGGCGTGGTTTCCGAAATAACTCCGTCCAGCTCAGAAAGCTCGCCACTCCCGTCCGTTACACTACTCGCGACTCCTGTCTGGGTCGGTCCGTGTCCAATGGCTTTGGTGGAGCCGATCTGCTATGATCGGGTGTGGATCCGATAGGGATCGTTAGGTCCTCTGTGAGGGAAATTTGATGCAGGAGGTGCCCAAGCATTGTCGCTGTCGCAGTTGCCCCCAATGTTACCTCTGGGTATGGCTGCAGGGAATGATC
>CM068965.1:70856522-70878584 GCA_035128595.1 Eptatretus atami | reverse complement strand
GATACTGGCAAACATACAAAAATAAATGAATGCAAATGCGCAAAGAGCGGATGCGAATACGCAAAGAGTGGATGCGAACACGCAGACACTGAGAGGTGATATGCAAAACATGGGGATACACTTGCAAACACAAATGAAGGCGGGCCAGGAGGAAATGAAGGCGGAGTTGGTAAAGGTGAGAGGTGAAATGCAGACCATGGGTCGGAATTTTGCAAATGGGATCAGGACGGAACATGGAGGATGGCGGTCAGGAGAGTGTGGAGGTTGTTCGACCCTGAAGGCACAAGACGATTTGCCTGGCACAGAGCTCGTTATACGAATGAGTCGCAGATCATCAACTTTTGACACCTTGACGCTCTACCGTACATGGACACAGTGAAGGTTCAACTCATCAATGAGCTCATAAGAATATCGCAAAGCATCGCCCAGTTTATCCAAAGTAGAGATATATTTTGGAAGCACAGAAGAGTTTTCACAGGTTTAAGTTTGCCAATTCCTCGGAAGGCACTAGTGGTGTCACAGCCACTATAAGCATGGAGTGCCATGAGAGCTGTGCACTTTTCCTGGCCAGAGTCCGGAGCTAGTTCACTGACATTTACCATCCTCTGCTAGTTGCCTTTTCCTGTGTCAAACAGGACAGTTGTACCATGAACAGAGGCAGCATAGTGTATAAGGATAAAATACATCTGAGTCTGGACTTTTCACTCGACAAATTGATAGTTTCGAGTCTAGCATACTGAACATACAGTATCATACGAGAGTCAGTTTCTTCCTGGGTGATTTTCAGCAGTGGTAGCTCTTCTCTAATTGTTGTTTGGCCATCAGCAGATGTGAGAATATGCGATGCCCTCACATACAAAGATCACTCGCCTTCCATGCAACCTTGATGCATAGTTATCACCACTCCAGAGCCTAAGTAGAAGTTTGATGAGCTGTATCTTGTTCTCATCATTTGACAGGAATAATTTCCAATCAGGTTGTCTCTTCGTGGCTTCACCTGTAAGTAAAAGCTTTTCTCCCAGCCTCGACGTCGCCTCTCCATCGACTTCACTGAATCAGGCAAATATTGATCAGTGCTAAATACCACATCTCCTGTTTCCAATGATGTCAAACACTTTGTAAGAGATCTGACTAAAATTACTTGGTATTTCTTTCAGGTAATAGAAGCAAGCATTGCCATCATACAGAGTCAATGTTTCATTGGTTGGTGTACATCAGCATCATTACAATCCTTGATCAGGTTTTGAAATGCTTTGCTTTGTCAGTCTTAGCAAGATATCCATCAGCTGTAGCGATGCTGTTGGTACGGGAGTTAATGGATATGTCAACAGTTCTTTCATATCGACTTGTAGGCCTGGTTTTGTGACTTACAAGAGTTGAAAGGCTACATTACCCTGTTGCTTGTACTGTATGACCTTATTCTTGGTTGTCTTCATCTCAGATACCTTGTTCATGTCACTCAGAGTTTGAGGTTCAGTCTCTTCAGGCTCAAAGAATCTTTACTATTCTTCAGTCGAGCTTCAATAAATTCATCCGTGCTTTTTCACCAACAGCTTCAGCCTTTAGAACATCGTCTGAAAGAGCATCAGATGCAGCACTTCCTGATGTGAGTATCAAGAACTGATATTTGTCTCTATATTGAAAGGATTAAGAAAACTTCCTATGGATCTTTGGCCTTTTCACCAACTTCTCTCCTTTTGTGACCTCTGTCGGACGTGTATCACGATGCTTTGTTCTCTCCACTGTCCAACATGTGAGCCATTCCAAGTGCAGCATCAACATAAAGAGACCTTGCATGTGTTGTCCTAACCATCTCTGGTAGGCTGGTAGTTGTGAGTAGTCCAGATGTACCTGCTGCACTGTTCCAGCACCACCATGTGACTTAGCGTGCCTCATGAAGGTTCCTCCATGGTTTTATCCACTGCACGTTGCCAGGGATAAAGGAGCGTGCGACACTGATAGCTCTGAGCTCTTGATCAGTGATACTGCCCTGGGTGTGGGTTGTCTATATTAGCTATGAACACAGAGAATATGTCAGATACCTTGCATAGTTCTGTCCACCGAAACTGAAGAAGAGAGCGTCATGCGACTGATGGATGCAGCATACAAAAGAAAGTTGTTTGTCTTTACGGCTTCAAGGTGTGATAGAATTAAACAGACATGGTCCATGTATGACAACCACAGCTGGGTCTTCCCCAACTTCCATTTGCGACTCTTTTTTTGAATTCTGCATACTGCTCTATGAATTGGAAAAATGGAATTGTCCATCAGACAAGCATTCAAAGTATCTTGGCTGCGGGATCTACTAGGGCACGTAGCTTATCTGATGATTCATCAGAGAAAGACGAGGCAAGATCATCAGTGCTTTTAATCTTTGAGGTACTCTCTATAGACAATCTTTCAAGACATTCAAACATAATCTTGTGACAATGTAGGGCTTGTCGTAGTGCTTCCCGGACATCACACCACCCAAAGATCCTCCACTGATTAGTCCTGTTCTAGGAGAACATCTGCTAACCCAGACCCAGCCATCTTTTGGCAATCATCTTCATATAAGCGATGCGAGTGGAATGTGCCAATTAGAATTATGTGGCTCTCATACTTGTCTGGTGAGTTCCACACTAATGGGTAGGCCTTCATGCAAACTCCCAGTCAAATGTAGTAATGACATAAGGCTGTCCAACTTCTCTGGTGGCCTCTTCAGCAGACGCAAGCATTCTTGTACAGTTTTATACTCCGTTATGATGGTTATGACTGGAATGTGGATATGGCTAACTTACCACCTTGTAAGCGAGCTCTTACCCAGCGCATTCGGAGAGTAAACACCAAGTACGGATTTGTAAGACCGCGCATATTCCAAACACACAGATTCGAAGGCAATCAGGGCATGGTGGGAGGAAAAGGATGGTAACCTTGATCTATGGTATTAAGGGATGTCCTCCATGGCAACTGGCTGACATTGCTGAAGTCACACCTGACGACACTGACTCTGATGAGGATTCAGATATGGATGCATTTGATGATATAGAGCAGCATTGGAGAGTGATGACGACAGGATAATGAATATTATGCGTAATCCATGCACAATGACATTTTGTGGACATGACATAAAGTTTCAATTGTTTTTCTAAAATAAATTTATTTTTATATTCTTTAGGTGAAGTAAGGAATATTTTCTCAGTCTTACATCTTACTGGTGACTACATGTTGGGTGTTGCAACAGTGATGTACTTATGTTTAAGACGTAATACCTGGTACATCTTTAGTTGGTGTGGGACAATTTTGGTATCAATAGAAAGGTCGTAAAATTTGTGATATCATAGAAATATTTATTTGTTTGTGTCAAGGTAATGAGCATGAATATACGTTATTATTTCAGATATCTGAGTTGTCAAAAGGAAAGGCGAGGTACTCTCTTCATCACTTCTTGGGACAAACATAGCTATTAAATTTGACAGATGACTCTATTTTGAAAATCTGCATGTGATAATCTTTCATTTGATATATAATTTGTTAATATTAATGCTTATTGGGCAACTACAGAGATCTTATCAGTCAGGGGGATTTTTTTATGTGTGAAACTGAAGAAAAGTTGACATTTTGAGGGTACCGTCTGATATGGTTGGAAAATGGATAGTGAGTCCTAGTTTATTCACTGTTACCAGTTGAATTCATGCTCAGGGGACCCTAAGGCTTCAGAAAAATATGGGGTCGAAGGGTTGTGGGGGGGTGCACGTGGACCATATCTGGCCCATGGCCTAAATCTCATCACCTCTTGTTTCAACATCTCCACTACCACCTCCAGCACTTTATTATGCCACCATCTATATCTTCCTGCTGCGAGTGCTACTGAACATGCACTCAGTGCATGCTGCATTGTTCCCTGACCTCCACACCAAGAGCAACTCTCCTCCTGCAACAACCCCCACTCCCTCAAGTTTGCTGTCGATGGAAGCACATCATACATTGCCCGCAACAGAAATTCAACAGTTTTGGTTCCATCCTCCAAATATCTTGCTATTTCAATGTCCTCACCTGTACACCATCCCATTGAGTCCAAGCACCTTGCTGTGTCTGTCTGACTGCCTTCACGCATCTCCTCTCTTCCTCTTTTCTTCTCACCTCCCTCTCCACCATCTTCCTCCTTTCTTTCACACATGCTTTTCCCCATAGATCATGCTTCATGCACCCCAAACCATTCTTCCCATGCAGCATCATTCCCATCACCTCCTCCTGCTGCAACCACTCTTCCATTTCATTCACCTCTGCTCTTGTCTTCCTTCCTCCAAATGAGGAAGTATTCCTTCCTTCCATCCTCCTTCCTCCTTGCCTTCTTCTTTGGGAGAGCATTCTTCACCACTGGATCACTCAAATCCCGCACCATCATAAACTCCCCCATCCTCACCACCCTGTACTCTTCGGTTATCGATGTAAAGGGAAACCAAAGTTTTCCACACTGACCATAAAGCAATAAAGCAATATTCAGCATGGCACTCCCAACCACATCCTCACAAACCCACTCACCAAAACCTCCATCCTCTTTACATGCCCAATCACAATATCATAAATCATCAATGGCCACAATACTCATGGAATTAACCCAAACTTCAAGCACCATATCTTCAACTTTCCTAGCAAAGCACAACCATCAATCCTCCTCAAACCTCTTTGCAGCCTGCTCCTTACCTTCTCCACCCTTCCCACATCATTTAACTCCACCGTATACCATCTTTCCAAGCTCTTTATGGGGGCCTCCCCTAATGATGGATGCACCTCCCCTCCCAGCTCAAACCTGTGAACGTGATACACCACCCCTCATCTCACCACAACACTCCTCGACTTTTTTACCTTAATGCCCATCCTTGCCCACCACATAAACCTTTCCAATTACTCAAGTACCTCAACTGCTCCAGCAGCTGACTGTTGGATAACTGTCAGGTCATCCATGGATGGAAACATTGCTGGCAAGTTCTGACTAGCAGCTAGCTCCACTTCTTTCCCATGTCCACTCCCCACACATATAAGAAATTCCATATCCAGCGCAAACAAAATAGGGGAGATGGCACATCCCATCGGGATCCCCACTTCCAACTTCTGCCACTCTGTTATGTCGGAATGTGTCGCAAATCGCATCCAAAACTGATCATAATATGCCATCAGGAAATCCCTAAATCTCTGTAGCACCAAAAATAAATCAATGGCATATCTGATCAAGGCATGTAACACTGACCCATATGCATTCTCCAAGTCCAGGCATACCACGACATGATCCTTTGCCTCTTTGTCTCCTGCAATACTTGCCAGACCATTGCAGAGTGATCAATTCACCAGACCTGGTGTTCACCTGGTGTTCACCTGTTCATCAATTCACCAGACCTGCAGAGTTCACCAGACCTGGTGAACCTGGTATTCCTGCCTTTTGTACTGAGCCATCTACAAAACCATTCTCTCTGATGAAGCCTGAGAGCCGAGCAGCAAAGACACTCATCAATATCTTCCAATACACATTGAGCAATGATATTAGTCTAAACTGCTCAACTGTCACCGCCTCCTCCTGCTTCGGAATATAAACTCCTTCTGCCCTACTCCATTGACTGGTCACCACGCCTTGCCTACACACCACCTTCAGAGCCTTCCACAGATACTATCTGATGCCTCCACAACTCTTAAACACCTTATTTCGTACTCCACTTGGTCCTCGAGCTGATGCCGCCCATGCCTTCCTCAAAACTGCCTCAACCTCAGACAATGGAGAGATAATTAATATATATATATATATACATACACACACACACACATATATACACTTCCATACATGCATACACATGCGCACATGCATATACGCACGCGCACACACAGAGGTGGATACTTTGAGACCTACCCAGGAGGGCTCTGTTCCACCTCTGAGACCAGCATATGGAGATAACAACCAACGGCTGACGCACGCACGCACGCACGCACGCACGCACATCAAAACGATTACAGAAAAACTCTGTCTCCCTCTGCCCAGGGTTCCGGGCTAATAAAATGTGAGAGGGTGCGGCACTTGCTTGGTGCTGAGGGGTTATGAACTTACTTGTGGAACCTATATTTATTTGTTACTTTGACACTTTTGAAAATACTGTTCCAAAACCTCACCTAGTTGCATTTTAAAAACTATAATCTGATAGCAAACACAAAAAAAGATTACCATGATACTTCTCCTGGAATCGACCTAAAAAAATCATCTGTTCTTATGACAAGCGCAGAGTATAGCTGCACAAAAACAGAAATGGATCTAAACATTGTAAAAGTTACACGCAGAAAGTGGTCAGTTAACAACTGCTATAGAAACTGCACATCACAATGTTCAGTTCAGTAATCATAAATTTAAAGTTATTGCATCTGTGAACTCTCTTCATGAACAGCCTGTCTTCTTCTATTCATAAAACAGCCTGTCTTTGGGGAAGGCCCACTTGAAGGTGTTCATTCCAAAAGGATGCATCACCTTCAATTGTGCTACATTGTCTGAGATGTTCTCAACTTCTCCAGGGAACATTTCATTGTGGAATGACACCTTTACCAGGTCGCTAACTTGTAATGCAGCTGGGTTGAACCCTCCTGGAAACTGTCTCTTTGAACACTGTCACCACAAGGAATTCCGTACTTTGACTCGCAAATGAGATCCTTGTCTTGCCCGAGGTATTGGGTACAGGAGCCGATGATTCGGGCGTATATCCAATTATGGATATATTGAGTATTAACAAATAGTTAATATACAGGATATCCAGTTATGAAAATGATTTGAATTAATTGGAAATCGTTAATTCGTTATATTGTAATGAATGTTTGCATAATTTATTTTGTCATAAGTCCAGGAACCAAACCCCCCTTTTCCCATTGTGCCTTGGTTTCTATGACAGAGGTTTTAACGATCGCAACATTTTCCAGGAAACTGACCCCCGTGATATTTGAGGGGTTACTGTACATAGAAGCCTCCCTGTTGCCCCAACCCTGTGTCTGTCTCTTTTTTTCACTTTTTGTCTCCCGCCCCTCCAACAAAGTCAGAGATGGGGGACTCACCTCAGAGTGAGTCAGAGATTGAGGACTCACCTCAATCAGAGATTAAAATGAGCTCTGTCCGACCACCCGACCAACCAACCACTCATCTGTCCATGTACTTTTGTGTGGATGATATTTCAAAAAACGTTAATAATTTAGCTTTCATATTACAGATATCTATTCCTATGACATCACCCACATGACTGCGAAACATGGTGGGACCACATGTGAGACGCTAGCATATGGCACGACATGGTGGATCCACGTGAGAGAGGTTTGACACACTGCGCCAACATGGAGGCACGTGTGCGACCTTCAGCATGGAGGGGGACCCTTGCTGCGGGAGGTGTTCACTGAGCATATAAAAGTCTGCATGGCAAGAAGCAAGACAGAAGCGTTGCAGCCAGTTTTCCACATTAGAAGTGCCATCGACAGTTGCAGTCATGGAGGGAAAGTTCCAGTGGCAGTTACAGTCAGTGTTCATCGGCGCCTCGAGAGAGGAAGTCCCAATTCGGCATCTGGAGACCCTGGTGGAGGAGACATGCTGGCAAGAGTGGAGAGTTGTCAAGGTCAGTGCCATGCTCAGTCCCAATTCAAGCTGCAACACAAGCCTGCAACCACAAGCCTCTCAAGCCACTGCATGAGTACCAGTATCCTGACAAGCACTCCCATGTTGTGCATCCCAGCATTTCTCGAAAGGAAAGGCCACAAAGAACCTCAAACTCCCCCATTCTGTCAATCCCTTTTATCTGTCTTGCCTCCCTGCACTAGTTTGCTTGTCCTAAGTTTAGTTTAAGGTTTAGGCCTTGAAGTCATTTTTGTCTAATTTAAGCCATTGTACTGCTCAGGTTTTTAGTTCATCCACGACAGAGTCGAGGTGAACTGTTGAAGCCATAACGAGGTCCTTCAGTTAGTCAATCAGTCCATCCATCTGTCCATCAGGCAGTGAGTTGATTAACAATTTTTAGTTTTTCCCCTACTCCTCTGAGGTGGTTCAATGGATCATTTTGAAACTCGGCATGATGATTCAAGATGACGATGCGCAAAAAATAATGTAGCCCTTTTAAAATTTTGATCCTGGTGATGAGATAATTAACAAATTAACTCAAAATGTAATCTATGTTTGTATGTCCATCACATTTTGCGAGATTCCGTCATCTCATGAGATTGCGAATTAAATAAAAAAACCGTTTCATTGTTATTTAATTTTAACCTCTTAATGCCTCTTAATTTAACCTCTGATCTGAATCATAATTTAATTTCACCTCCCCTTATTAGATTTGAACATCTTAATGTCATTAATGTCCTCTTGATTTACACCCTTTAGAACCTAACTACATTTGGAACATACACTTTAGACCTCTAGACCCCTTATGACCGTTTAAACCCCCATAAACTCCATAGACCCCTTACACCTGTCGACCCTTTTGACCTTTAGACTTTTTTTTACCTTTTCTTTCGACCTTTTAAGACCCTTTCAACACATTAGAACCCTTTAGACCTATTCACCCTTTGGCCCGTCTAGACCCCTTAGTGGCTTAGATCCTTTCGAATCTTTAGACGGCTTAGACTCCAACTACTATTGGAATGTATCCTTTTGTCCCCTTAGATACCATAGACCTTTAGACCCCATACTAACCTTTAAATCCCTATGAACCCTTTAGACTTATACCTTTTTAGTCCTTTTAAGACTCTGCAACAATTTAGATCCCTTTAGCCCCTTCCACTGTTTAGTGATTAGATTATCAATTACCCCATCTCCTCTATTTATAAATTGATGACCCACACCCAGTTGCCTTTTCGGTTTATAGTAACCTCTACCAAGATACATACCTTCACCTCTCCTATAATCCGGTGATGAAAGGACCATCCCATCCCCAGCAGAATCTTTAGAAATTATTTTATATTTCTTTAACTCGTGCTTCCTTACAATTACCATTGTTGTATTTATTTATTCGAAAACATCTCGAAAGTGAATTCCAATAGAAACTAGAAAGCATCTCAAAATACAAAGCCAGTCCGCGCCTGCTTTGTACTCTTGATGAAAACTTGATGAAAACTCTGGAAAACTAAACTTGATGAAAACGACAGTTAAAAATAATTGTACTTTTTATTAATTTGTGTTCTTTTGTACATTTTACTCACATTTTCACAATTTCATTTTATTCACATATTATTCACAAGTGTACATATTATTCACAAGGTTTGTTGAAGATTTGATGACAAAAGCTCCATTGGTAAAAATGTTACGGCCTGGACATTCACACTAAATCTCAATGGTAAACAAGGATTGTTATTAAAACATTTATGGCTGGTCTTCCACTTCAATGATGATGTCATCCTTACAAACCGTTATTCCCCATTGGGAGTAGAATGAGATGTGCCAAGTTTCAAATTTTTCAGACATTATAATGTTATAATTTTTTGCGTTTAATCCAAGATGGCTGCAATATCACGTGATCTATGACATCAAAAGTATCATTAAAATATTCTCCATGCGGGGTCGCTCATACACTGAAAGTTTTATGTCAATCGCACAAGTGGTTGCTGAGAAAAATATATAAATAATAGAGCAAAGGCCAAAAAAGGGTCGAAGAATAACAAAAATAGGACGGCATGTCCTGAAGCTCACCTGGTCAGAAGCAACGGTCACTCAAACTGCCCACAGACCCCCTAACTTTGGTACATCATGGGTGATGAAGGTTGTGGTAAAGTTTCATCAAAGTCATGTATGTAGTTTCGGAGAAGAGAGAAAATACCTATTTTGGGGGATTAACCCCCCCCCGCCAGACCCTGTTAATAAGCGCAGATTTTGATGCGGTCAATACACTTTGCTACATCATGGGTGGTGAAGGTTGTGGTCAAGTTTCATCAAAATAGTGTGTGTAGTTTCAGAAAAGAGAACAAATACCTATTTTGGGGGGACAAAACCACCCAAGTATACCGCCTTAATGAGCATAGATTTTTGATGTGGTCGACACACTTTGGTACATCATGGGTGATGAAGACTGTGGTCAAGCCGGGACCCAGAACAATTGGGCAGCCACAATCCCAGCCAGATTGTGAAAGGTGCGTCCGGGGCATGCTAATGAGCCCAAACTGTTCTTTCTGACAAGTACTATTTTTTTACCCCTCTTTCTGCAATCTATCATTTTGGGTGTCTGGTATCTTTTGTTTAAAAGTGCTAAGTAATTGTTCTAAGGTATCTGATGGTGCGTATATCGTGTAGGGTAGAAGAGGAGGTATGCATGCTTGTAAATAGTGTGAAATTGTTTGCATTGCCTTTCCTGAGTTTTCCCGCCATTTCCCCCATTTCAATTCCCAACTGCCATTTCTCGTGCCAATTCCTGCTTGTTGCAATAAATCCAGGAAAGAGCTAGTATCGTGTCTTGACTTATCCTGCTTGGTTTTGATCTGAGATAGCGCTCCTGGGGCAATTGGCCCAAGTGGTTAATTGGTCTGATAGATGATAGAGCGTGGCGTGTAATTCTGGTTTACTCGGCCAATTAATATCCATTACGCAGCTGACGGCACAGTTCCCCATCTGTTAAAATCATCTCACAAGTACGGTAAACCAACACTGGGCGTGAAGATCCAGCCAAAGATGAGTGTTGTAGACGGTGTCAGTGGAATTTTGATAGACATGTCAGCCTTTCGGAGTTATCCAGGCTGCATCTGTAACAATATCAATGCAGTTGTCAACTCCCTCTCACCTCGTTATCCCTTGAGCATGTATTTCCAAGACATTTTTTTTTTTTACAAGGATATTGTAAGACAAGGGACAAGTATATAGATGGTAAAGGGATTTCAATCTGGGTTTTGAGCATCAGGAGCAATCAGTTCAGATGAGAACATTAAACAGGCCAACCACTGATCTCTGTTATACTGACTGGATAGAGAGTCGGCCCATTAACGTGCACACAACCATGAAGCTGTCGCATGGCAATCTAGGAACTTGCAAAAGGAACACACATATACATACATGGGGTGCATATCGAGAAAACACTGCTTTTGGTTCGTTTTACAAGTTTTGCATGTCTCAATGAGGACCTGGTACAGAGTACATGACATGCAAATATAACGTGTGCAAAATAATCAATTAAAACCATGAAAGCCAAATATTAATGCAAAAATTATTGTATTGCAATTTTCGAAAAAAAATTCCTTACTTTTACAAAAACCACAAGAATACTTATGGCAAATGAATTATTTGGTGGTTAAATTATTATTTCATACACAGCTTGTGGCTGCTGGTTGCTTCGTTACTGGGAGAGTATCTATGCTGCTGGTGCAGTGTCCCCTGTTTCCAGTGAGCTGGCAATCATTTTGTGAAAGGATGACAGGCTGTGTCAACCTACCTACTGTTAGTTAATAGCATGACAGGGGCTCGACTCAAGACCCTAAGATCTTAAAGCAGCCGTTTTAACCATGAAGCCAATGCCAGGCTTGGCTGGTTAAATAATGAATTTTAAGAAGTACTATGTGAATAAAAAAAAGGCATAAAATGGCAAACAGCATTTATTGAAATGTACACGTACGGACACATGCACTACATTATTAATTACTGTTCAAAATTCTTAGCTGAGAAATGGCTACTTTTTGTCGTGTAATAAGCCCCAACCAGATAAAAATAGATAAAACTAGAAGGGCACTCGGTAGAGCGCATACCTCCGCCACATAATGCCTGATACAGGAGACCATATCGGGCCCAATACATTTCTTAAATATTATGCTCTACAGTACTATATCGTTTTTGGTACTATCAGTGGTGAAGAATCATTTTAAAAATTAAATAATTATCGTATTCAGATCAGGATTCGGATCTTCACCAAAATCGAATCAATTCTTCCTTGTCATGTGAAGACTCCGTTCTCCAGCCAGGTATGAAGAGAGTCATTCGAAGAGGATTCACCAAAATGCAGCTTTATTGAAGGACCACACGCCAGCCAGCGGAGGTGATGTTAGCAGCTCAACCAGCACAGTGGAGAGCTACCAAAACCACACTCAGTCTTGCATTCAAAAACTCTTCCTTATATACATACAATCTATCTCTAATTCCAATCTATCTCTGGTTATACTTTAACCCTAGTTTGTGTGACAAGATCTCCAAATGTGTACTCAGGTATGAGCTAAGAGTTTGCTCTTCTCTCCCCCAAGGGAGGTTGGAACAATTGAACAGCTTATCATAGAGCCAAGCAATCATCTTAGACAATCATCTTAGACAATGCCCCAGACTTCTTATCACTGTGGAGTGTTTGAAGGACAAACAAAAACCCCTATTAAGTTCACAAGATGGTAAGAGTAGGGACATTACTCGCTTCAAACTAAACAAGAGCCCAGGAGTGGAATGCTTGAAAAAACAAGATAAAGTTTAGCTTTACATGAGAAAGGACATGTTTCGGTTTGTTATCACTAAAACAACACAGCCGTGCCTTCAGAGGGCATCTGGTGGACTGACTCACTGGTAAACAGTACCATTAAAACTAGAGTTTTTAAATGGATTACAGAGTATATACAAATGGGTTCGAATCCCTAACTGTAACCAATATATATATTAATTATGGATCGGATGTGACCATAAAATATCACTCCTCACAGTCCTCCTTGGTCACATTTGACCATAATTTGCCATTTCCTGAGTTTACCGAATAGGTGGGCCTTCATTTGACGGATGAGTTGACCATCCCTAGGCTCCGCTCCCCCAGACGATATTTGCAAATGCTGTGAACAGCCAATGACAACCTCCAAATAAGAAGTCCCTGACTACTGGTGGCCCAGGTTAGCATTTGTCCTTCTCGCTGCCACATGCCTCACATCAAATCGTATTAAATCTCCCTTATTCAGAGTATTGTGTAGGTAATTTCACAAAACACTAACTGCAACAATATTATTTAGTAAATCTACAAAACACTACAAGCAAAATTTATATTTAGTATTCTACAAAACACTAACAGCAACAATATTATTTAGTAATTCTACAAAACACTAAGCAACATATATTTAGGGGTAATTCTACAAACACTAACAGCAACAATATCATCTAGGTAATTTCTACAAAGCATTAACTGCATCTATATCATTGACAATATGCAAATGTAATAATGGGTGAGCAGCACTGTGAGCACTCGAAACGTGGTGTAAGCTCCTTTCTCATCTTGCGCTAGAAGACAAAAGAGGCTCATGAGATGCATATTTACAAAAGAGGAAGATCAAACCCACTCACAAAACCGCTCCATCCTCTTAAACATGCCCATCAAATAATCAAAAGTCATGCAATGGCCACACAATACTCATGGGAATTAACCCATAACTTCAAAGCAGCCATAATCTTCAACCTTTCTAGCAAAAGCACAAACCAATAATCCCTCCCAAAACTCTTTTCAGCCTCTCCTTACCTCTCCACCCTTCCGCACATATTTAACTCCACCGTATAACCTAATTTTCCAAGCGTCTTTATGGGGGCCTCCCCTATGATTGGATGCACCTCCCTCTCCAGCTCAAACCTGTGAACGTGATCACCCCGCCTCATTCGGTCACCACGCATATCACTTCTCTCCGACTTTGTTACCTTAATGCCGCATCCTGCCCACCGCATAAACCTTTCCAAATTACCAAGTACCGTCAACTGCTCAGCAGCTGACTGTTGGATAGACGTCAGGTCATCCATGGATGGAAACATTGCTGCAAGTTCTACTAGCAGCAGCTCCACTTCTTTCCGTCCACCCCCACAATATAAGAAATTCCCATATCCCACGCAACAACAAAATAGGGGAGAATGGCCATCCCATCGGGATCCCAACTTCCAACTTCTGCCACTCTGTTATGTCAGAAGTGGTCGCAAATGTCGCATCCAAAAACTGATCATAATATGCCATCAGGTAAATCCCTAAAATCTCTGTAGCAAGCCGAAAAATAAATTCAAGTGATATCGTGATCAAGGCAATGTAACACTGAACCCATATGCAATTCCTCCGGCAAGTCAGGCATATCCACGACATGAATCCTTGGTACCTCTTTTGTTCCTGCAATACTTTGCCAGACCATTCGCAAGTGATCAAATTCACCAAGACCTGGTGTGTCACCTGGTTCACACTGTTCATCCAATTCAGTCAGACCTGCAGAGTTCTACCGACTGCTGGTGAACCTGGTATTGACTGCTTTTGTACTGACAACAACATTCCTGTACCTGAGAGCCGAGCAGCAAAGACACATTCTATCAGATATCTCCAAACACATTGAAGCATGATAAGTTAGTCTAAAACTGTGCTCAACTGTCAACCGCCTCCTCCTGCTTCGGAATATAAACTCCTTCTGCCCACTCCATTGACTGGTCAACCACTCTTGCACACACCACCTTCAGGCCTTCCACAGATACTACTCTGATGCCTCCACAACTCTTAAACCCTTATTTCGTACTCCAACTGTCGAGGTGGCCCAGTGTGCCCTTCCCAAAACTGCTCAACCTCAGACAATGGAGAGATAATTAATATATATACACACACACACACACCACACATATATACACTTCCATACATGCATACACATCGCACAATGCATATACGCACGCGCACCACAGAGGTGGATTACTTTGAGACCTACCCAGGAGGGCTCTGTTCCACCTCTGAGACCAGCATGGAGATAACAACCAACGGCTGACGCACGCACGGCACGCACGCACGCACGCACATCAAAACGATTACAGAAAAACTCTGTCTCCCTCGCCCAGGGTTCCGGCCTAATAAAATGAGAGGGTGCGGCACTTGCTTGGTGCTGAGGGGTATGAACTACTTGTGGAGACCTATATTTATTTGTTACTTTGACACTTTTGAATCACTGTTTCCAACCTCACCTAGTTGCATTTTAAAAACTATAATTCTGATAGCCAAACACAAAAAAAGATTACCATGATACTTCTCCTGGAAGCGAACCTAAAAAAAATCATCTGTTCTTATGACAAGCGCAGAGTAATAGCTGCACAAAACAGAAAATGGATCTAAACATTGTAAAAGTTAACACCAGAAAGTGGTCAGTTAACAACTGCTATAGAAACTGCACATCACAATGTGCAGTTCAGTAATCATAAATTTAAAGTTATTGCATCTGTGAACTCTCTCATGAACAGCCTGTCTTCTTCTATTCATAAAACAGCCTGTCTTGGGGAAGGCCCACTTGAAGGTGTTCATTCCAAAAGGATGCATCACCTTCAATGTGCTACATTGTCTGAATGTTCCAACTCTCCCAGGTAACATTCATTGTGGAATGACACCTTTTACCCAGGTCGCTAACTTGTAATGCAGCTGGGTTGAACCCTCCGGAAACTGTCTCTTTGACACTGTCACCACAAGGAAATTCCGTACTTTGACTCGCAAATGAGATCCCTTGTCTTGCCGCAGTATTGGGTACAGGAGCCGAGGATTCGGCCGTATATCAATTATTGGATATATTGAGTATTACAAATAGTTAATATACAGGATATCCAGTATGAAAATGATTTGAATAAATTGGAAATCGTTAATTCGTTATATTGTAATGAATGTTTGCAAATTTATTTTGTCATAAGTCCAGAACAAACCCCCCTTTTCCCATTGCTCTGGTTTCTATGACAGAGGTTTAACGATCGCAACATTTTCCAGGAAACTGACCCCCGTGATATTGAGGGTTACTGTACATCAGAAGCCTCCCTGTTGCCCAACCCTGTGTCTGTCCTCTTTTTTTACTTTTTGTCTCCCGCCCTCTCCAACAAAGTCAGAGATGGGGGACTCACCTCACGAGTGGAGTCAGAGATGGAGGACTCACCCATCAGAGATTAAAATAGCTCTGTCCGACCACCGACCAAACCAACCACTCATTGTCCATGTACTTTTGTGTGGATGATATTTCAAAAAACGTTAATAAATTTAGCTTCCATATTACAGATATCTACCTATGACATCACCCACATGACTGCGAAACAGAGTGGACCACATGTGAGACGCTAGCATAATGGCACACACGGTGGATCCACGTGAGAGAGGTTTGACACAACTGCGCCAAACATGGAGGCACGTGTGCGACCTCAGCATGGAGGGGGACCCTTGCTGGGGAGGTGTTCACGTGAGCAATAAAAGTCTGCATGGCAAGAAGCAAGACAGAAGCGTTGCAGCCAGTTTTCCACATTAGAAGTGCCACGACAGTTGCAGTCATGAGAGGAAAGTTCCAGTGGCCAGTTACAGTCAGTGTTCATCGGCGCCTCGAGAGAGGAATGTCCAATTCGGCATCGGAGACCCCTGGTGGAGAGAACATGCTGGCAAGAGAGTGGAGAGTGTCAAGGTCAGTGCCATGCTCAGTCCCAATTCAAGCTGCAAACACAGCTGCAACCACAAGCCCTCAAGCCACTGCATGAGTACCCAGTATCCTGACAACACTCCCATGTTTGCATCCCAGCATTTCTCGAAAGGAAAGGCCACAAAGAACCTCAAACTCCCCATTCTGTCAATCCCTTTTATCTGTCTGCCCCCTGCACTAGTTTGCTGTCCTAAAGTTTAGTTTAAGGTTAGGCCCTTGAAGTCATTTTTGTCTATATTTAAGCCATGTACTGCTAGGTTTTTGTTCATCCACGACAGAGTCGAGGTGAACTGTTAAGCCATAACGAGGTCCCAGTTAGTCAATCAGTCCATCCATGCTCCATCAGGCAGTGAGTTGAATTAACATTTTTAGTTTTCCCCTACTCCTCTGAGGTGGTTCAATGGATCATTTGAAACTCGGCATGAGATTCAAGATGAAAGATGCGCAAAAAATAAGTAAGCCCTTTTAAAATTGATCCTGGTGATGAGATATTAACAATTAACTCAAAATGTAATCATTGTTTGTATGTCCATCCAGTTGGCGAGAATTCCGTCATCTCATGAGATTGCGAATTAAATAAAAAAACCGTTTCATTGTTATTTAATTTTAACCTCTTAATGCCTCTTAATTTAACCTCTGATCTGAATCATAATTTAATTTCACCTCCCCTTATTAGATTTGAAATCTTAATGTCATTAATGTCCTCTTGATTTACACCCTTTAGAACCTAACACATTGGAACATACACTTTAGACCTCTAGACCCCTTATGACCGTTTAAACCCCCATAAACTCCATAGACCCCTTACACCTGTCGACCCCTTGACCTTATACTTTTTTTTACCTTTTCCTTTCGACCTTTAAGACCCTTTCAACACATTAGAACCCTTAAGACCTATTCACCCTTTGCCGTCTAGACCCCTTAGGCTTAGATCCTTTCGAATCTTTAGCACGGCTTATGACTCCAAACTACTATGGAATGTATCTCTTTGTCCCCCTTAGATACCATAAGACCTTTAGACCCCATACTAACCTTTAAATCCCTATGAACCCTTAGACTTATACCTTTTTAGTCCTTTAAGACCCTGCACACAATAGATCCCTTTAGCCCCTTCCACTGTTTAGTGATTAGATTATCAATTACCCCACCCCTCTATTTATAAATTTGATGACCCACACCCAGTTGCCTTTGGTTTATAGTAACCTTTACCAAGATACTACCTTCACCTCTCCTATAATCCGGTGATGAAAGGACCATCATCCCCCACAGCAGAAACTTTAGAAATTATTTTATATTTCTTTAACTCGTGCTTCCTTACAATTACCATTGTTGTATTTATTTATTCGAAAACATCTCGAAAGTGAATTTCCAATAGAAACTAGAAAGCATCTCAAAATACAAAGCCAGTCCGCGCCTGCTTTGTACTCTTGATGAAACTTGATGAAAACTCTGGAAAACTAAACTTGATGAAAACGACAGTTAAAAATAATTGTATCTTTTTATTAATTGTGTTCTTTTGTACATTTAACTCACATTTTCACAATTTCATTTTTTATTCATATTATCACAAGTGTACATATATTTCACAAGGTTGTTTGAAGATTTGATGACAAAAGCTCCATTGGTAAAAATGTTACGGCCTGGACATTCACACTAATACTCAATGGTAAACAAGGATTGTTATTAAAACATTTTATGGCTGGTCTTCCTTCAATGATGATGTCATCCTTACAAACCGTTATTCCCATTGGGAGTAGAATGAGATGTCCCTGCCAAGTTTCAAAATTTTCCAGACATTATAATGTTATAATTTATGCGTTTAATCCAAGATGGCTGCAATATCACGTGATCTATGACATCAAAAATATCATTAAAATATTCTCCATGCGGGGTCGCTCAACACTGAAAGTTTTATGTCAATCGCACAAGTGGTTGCTGAGAAATATAGAAATAATAGAGCAAAGGCAAAAAAGGGTCGAAAGCAATAACAAAAATAGGGACGGCATGTCCTGAAGCTCACCGGTCAGAAGCAAGGTCACTCAAAACTGCCCACAGACCCCCTAACTTTGGTACATCATGGGTGATGAAGGTTGTGGTAAATGTTTCATCAAAGTCATGTATGTAGTTTCGGAGAAGAGAGAAAATACCTATTTTGGGGGATTAACCCCCCCCCCCCCAGACCCGTTAATAAGCGCAGATTTGATGCGGTCAATACACTTTGCTACATCATGGGTGGTGAAGGTTGTGGTCAAGTCCATCAAAAATATGTGTGTAGTTTTCAGAAAATGAGAACAAATACCTATTTTGGGGGACAAACACCCAAGTATACCGCCTTAATGAGCATAGATTTTTGATGTGGTCGACACACTTTGGTACATCATGTGATGAAGACTGTGGTCAAAGCCGGGACCGCAGAACAATTGGGCAGCCACAATCCCAGCCAGATTGTGAAAGGTGCGTCCGGGGCAGGCTAATGAGCCCAAACTGTTCTTTCCTGACAAGTACTATTTTTTCCCCTCTTTCTGCAATCTATCATTTTGGGTGTCTGGTATCTTTTTGTTAAAAGTGCTAAAGTAAATTGTTCTAAGGTATCTGATGGCGCGTAATCGTGTAGGGTAGAAGAGGAGGTATGCATGCTTGTAAATAGTTGTGAAATGTTTGCATTGCTTTCCTGATTTCCCGCCATTTCCCCCATTGATCCCCAACTGCCATTCTCGTGCATTCCTGCTTGTTGCAATAAATCCAGGAAAGAGCTAGTATCGTGTCTTGACTTATCCTGCTTGGTTTTGATCTGAGATAGCGCTCCTCGGGCAATTGCCCAAGTGGTTAATTGGTCTGATAGATGAATAGAGCGTGGCGTGTAATTCGGGTTTACTCGGCAATTAATATCCATTACGCAGCTGACGGCACAGTTCCCCATCTGTTTAAATCATCTCACAAGTACGGTAAACCAACACTCGCGGTGAAGATCCAGCCAAAGATGAGTGTTGTAGACGGTGTCAGTGGAATTTGATAAGACATGTCAGCCTTTCGGAGTTAATCCAGGCTGCATCTGTAACAATATCAATGCAGTTGTCAACTCCCTCTCACCTCGTTACCCTTGAGCATGTATTCCAAGACATTTTTTTTTTTACAAGGATATTGTAAGACAAGGGACAAGTATATAAGATGGTAAAGGGATTTCAATCTGGTTTTGAGCATCAGGAGCAATCAGTTCAATGAGAACATTAAACAGGCCACCACTGCATCTCTGTTATACTGACTGGATAGAGAGTCGGCCCATTAACGTGCACACAACCAGTCATGAAGCTGTCGCATGGCAACTAGGAACTTGCAAAAGAACACAATATACATACATGGTGGCATATCGAGAGAAACACTGCTTTTGGTTCGTTTTACAATTTTGCATGTCTCAATGAGGACCTGGGTACAGGAGACATGACATAGCAAATATAACGTGTGCAAAATAATCCAATTAAAACCATGAAAGCCAAATTTTAATGCAAAAATTATTGTATTTGCAATTTTCGAAAAAAAATTCCTTACTTTTACAAAAACCACAAGAATACTTATGGCAAATGAATTATTTGGTGGTTAAAATTATATTCATACACAAGCTTGTGGCTGCTGGTTGCTTCGTTACTGGAGAGTACTATGCTGCGGTGCAGTGGTCACCCTGTTTCCAGTGAGCTGGCAAATCATTTGTGAAAGGATGAACAGGCTGTGTCAACCTACCTACTGTTAGTTAATAGCATGACAGGGGCTCGAACTCAAGACCTAAGCCTTAAAGCACGCTTAACCATGAAGCCAATGCCAGGCTTGGCTGGTTAAATAATGAATTTAAAGAAGTAATTATGAATAAAAAAAGCATAAAATGGCAAACAGCATTTATTGAAATGTACACGTACGGACACATGCACTACATATATAATTACTGTTCAAAATTCTTAGCGGAGAAATGGCTACTTTTTGTCGTGTAATAAGCCCCAACCAGATAAAAATAGATAAAACTAAAAGGGCACTCGTAGAGCGCATACCTCCGCCACATAATGCCTGATACAGGAGACCATATCGGGCCCAATACATTTCTTAAATATTATGCTCTACAGTACTATATCGTTTTTGGTACTATCAGTGTGAAAAATCAATTTTAAAAATATAAATAATTATCGTATTCAAATCAGGATCGATCTTCACTCAAAATCGAATCAATTCTTCCTTGTCATGTGAAGACTCGTTCTCCAGCCAGGTATGAAGAGAGTCATTCAAGAGGATTCACCAAAATGCAGCTTTATTGAAGGACCACACGCCAGCCAGCGGAGGTGGATGTTAGCACGTCAACCAGCAACAGTGGAGAGCTACCAAAACCACCCTCAGTCTTGCATTCAAAAACTCTTCCTTATATACATAACAATCTATCTCTAATTCCAATCTATCTCTGGTTATACTTTAACCCTAGTTTGTGTGACAAGTATCTCCAAAAATCGTTAACTCAGGTATGAGCTAGAGGTTTGCTCTTCTCCCCAAGGGAGGTTGCAACAAATTGAACAGCTTATCATAGAGCCAAGAATCATTCTAGAGACAATCATCTTAGACAATGCCCCAGACTTCTTATCACTGTGGAGGTTTGAAGGACAAAACAAACACCCCTATTAAGTTCACAGAAAGATGGTAAGAGTAGGGACAAAACGCGCTTCAAACTAAACAAGAGCCCAGGAGTGGAATGCTTGAGAAAAAACAAGATAAAGTTTAGCTTTACATGAGAAAGGACATTTTCGGTTTGTTATCCTAAAACAACACAGCCTGTGCCTTCAGAGGGCATCTGGTGGACTGACTCACTGGTAAACAGTACCATAAAACTAGAGTTTTTAAAATGGATTACAGAGTATATACAAATGGGTTCGAATCCTACATGGAACCAATATATATATAATTATGGACGGGATGACCATAAAATAATCACCTCCACAGTCCCTCCGTGTCCAACATTTGACCATAATTTGCCATTTCCTGAGTTTACGGAATAGGTGGGCCTTCATTTGACGGATGAGTGGACCATCCCTAGGCCTCGCTCCCCAACGATATGCAAATGCTGTGAACAGCCAATGACAACCTCCAAATAAGAAGTCCCTGACTACTGGTGCCCAGGTTAGCATTTGTCCTTCGCGCTGCCACATGCCTCACATCAAATCGTATTAAATCTCCCTTATTCAGAGTATTGTGTGGTTATTCACAAAGACGACAACTGCAACAAATTATAGGTAATTCACACAAAACACTAACTACAACAAATTATTAAGGAACTTCTACAAAAACAACTAACAGCAACAATATTATTAGGTAATTCTACAAAACACTAAACAGCAACAATATTATTTAGGTAATTCCTACAAAACACTAACAGCAACAATATCATCTAGGTAATTCCTACAAAGCATAAACTGCATCTATATCATTGACATTAATGCAAATGTAATTGGGTGAGGCAGCACTGTGAGCACTCGAACGTGGTGTAAGCTCCTTTCTCATCTTGCGGCTAGAAAGACAAAAGAGGCTCATGAGATGCATATTTACATATAAGGTCAATAAGTATTTTCCCATACATGCCTTCACTAATCTGGTATTGCCCAATTTCCACGATTATGCACCATGCATGTCAAAACACTACCACAATCTATCATTAAAACCTCTCCAGTA
>CM068965.1:70769751-70799566 GCA_035128595.1 Eptatretus atami | reverse complement strand
ACCGTACGTGCAAAAAAAAAAAGAAGCATTGTGACGTCAATCGTATGTCATAGCACCTGTGTCCGTCATTTGGTTTTGGTAAAAAGGCGCATAACTTGGAACCACTAGCTCCGGATATTATATCAAAACCTGAAAAGGCACATTTCAGGTCCCCGGCAATATTCTGGGCAAGTTATCAATTAGATCGGACCAGTGGTTGTCGGAGAAACCAGCGTCGCAGACACCACACACAGCACACACAGAGATTGCTGGAATTATAGACTATTACATGGCCCGTACGTGCGTGGCCCGTACGCTGCCCGTACGTGCGTGCTCAGTACGTGCGTTGCCCGTACGTGTGTGGCCGTAACGTTGCTACGCGTACGCTGCAAAAAAAAAAAAATTAATTGATAATGTCACGTCAATTTGACGTCAAGCACAGTGTCCTTCATGGTTTGGAAAATAAATGCCCCATAACTTGGGGAAACACTTGGTAAACAGCTGAAACGTGAAGAGAGAACCATATCAAACCTTGAAAGGCACATACTCAGGTCCCCAGTCGTCGAATTTGACGTCATACCAAATGAAGAAAGAAAGAGAATGTTACGTGCGTTCCCGTAGGTGCGTGCCTGTACTGCGTCGCATACGTGCGTGGCTTAAACGTGCAAAAAAAAAAACAACTTTCAAACCTGTTGCCAGAACAAACAACCACACAGGCTGTTTCCTTCGCTCATCGATGCCCTTAGTGCGTGCCCGTACGTCGTGCCATACTGCGGGCTACGGTGCAAAAAAAAAAATAATTGATAATTGTCACGTCAATTTGTGACGTCATGGCACCGTGTCCTGTCATTGGTTTGGTAAATAAATGGCCATAACTTGGAAACACTTGGGAAAACAGCTGAAAGGGATAAAGAAGAACATATCAAACCTTGAAAGGCACCTTACTCAGGTCACCAGGCGTTCAATTGTGAACTCATATCAAAACGAAGAAGAAGAAAATGTGACGTCGATCGTGCAAAAAAACAAACAATTGTGACGTCAATAGTGATGTCATAGCACCGTGTCCTGTCATTGGTAGGTTGCGGCCCGGAGGTCTGCCCTTACGTGTCGTGGCCGTACGTGGGAAAAAAAAAGAATTGTGACACACTCGTGAGTCATACCACCGTGCCTGTCATTGCGTTGAGCAAATAAATGGCCTAACTGGGAACGCTTGTCCGATTAATTATCAAATCTTGAAAAGGCAATGCTAAAGGTCCCCAGCAATATCCTGGCAAGTTTCAATTAACATCGAGACCAGGGTTTGTCGAGGAAACAGCGGATCGCAAACAGACAGAAAACACACACACACACACACACACACACACACACACACACACACACACACACAACACACACCACACACACACACACACACACCACACAACACACAGCACACACCACAACCACTGTGGAATTATAGATAATTATATTTTTTCTACCTCCACAAAAACACCACAAATATCACCAAACCCATTAAACAGCAATTGCCGAAACAGTTTCTGAGCAAGGGTTTTGACTGTGCGTTTTTTCCACGCTTGCCTCTCCGTGCTCCATCCTTTTAAAGTCGGAAGGCCGAGTTGGATATTTTTTTTCTGACGCGATTTGTCGTGTGTATGCTCGGCCATGATGTGTGTGTAGCAGTCTACCTTCGATGGTTTTTCTTCAAGTGATACGTTTGTGAAGAAATTGAGTATATATTCCCGAAAAACTGCCTCATGTCGACGTTTGTCGTCATTTTCATGTTTGGATTTTGAACGGGCTGTTATGAACAGGAAACACTCGATCATACTTCCCTTCTGATATCGATATGCTGCGCCCAGTTTCACGCGCAAAGGGATTTCGTTTTTTAATGCTGGACTTGTGTTGAACCGATTGTATTTTCGTGTTTATTGTTTATCGTGACGGGACTTTGATAAATAAGTTCCTGTCCTAATATTCCACGAGCCAAACCCGCGCTCGCGCGAAGTTCTTTCGTGAGGGTTCGTAGGAGTCAATATATCAGTGTTCACAACTGTAATAGAATTTCTTGAAAATACATGTTTCTTGTTTACATTTTTTTGGTGTCAAAATTCCCCTCTGAGTGTAGTCAGCATGTGCAGCAAAGAGGTTTTACCAACGCAGACGCTGTTTTCTCGATGGCATTACGTCTCTCAGCGGTGACGGTCTGTCGTCGAATACTAGATGACGTCAGCGAATGACACGATGTCATGACGTCATTGCGCCTCTCAGGCGGTGACGTCACACGTCGCCATGCAAACGAATTGTAAAATATTGAAAAATCGCCAAAAATCCAAAACTGCCATCTGTGCCGATTCTGCATAGCCATGCTGTTCATAGACCACAGAGCACCCGCATGCCTGAAATGGCGGACAATCCATCCGGCAGTTTCGAGGAGAACGTCCACAAAATATTGCTTAGTGTATTCAGTATAATTAATAATTGTGGTAAACGTGCCTAGTTTGCATTGAGATGTCACCAACACACGGGACATCTACGAGTCGCAGGAAAACGGCAGAGCACCGGCCAGTGGCTTAAGCATCAAGCAAGGCACGTCAACAAAATGGTATAAGGAACGATTAGCGATACGAGCGATAGCGATAAGCTGATTGGTAACGTCACACACCCCAAGAGAGAAGCCTGATTTAAGTCTTAAGTACAGTTTTAGTTTCCTGCTATGTTTTCGGGGCTAAATGGGAAGGTTTTTTGCAGGATACATTTTGTTGTTTTTAACACGAGGACAAAGATGTCAAGATAAATTGACAGATTTGCCACATTAAACAGGATGAGCCAGTATTCCATCATCATGAGCGATGTGCTCGCGATGGAATGATTAAGGCCTAATCGAGTGAGATTTAATGGCGAAACGATCATTGTGTTAACCTTTGTAAGTTACATTGCTACCTGCGTGTTACACATCTTATTGCCTCCCAACATCTATGTAAGATGGCGTCACCCTCCCTTTGCTTCTCTTATGAACAGGGTATTCCCTCCACTTTCATTTGCTTAAACCCCCGACCCCGCTCCACTCTTACCCCCAGGCACTCCCCAGCTTCAACAAGGGTTATTCCCTCGCTTCCATGTGTGGTTGCCTCCCCAACCCCCTCCACCCTCTCCGCCTCTCACCGCTCCCCAGTTCAACAAGGGTTATCCCTTCCGCTTCCATGTGTATGTTTCCTCCCAACCCCCCCTCCACCCACTCGCCTCTTCCACCGTTCCCAGGCCTTCAACAAGGTTATCCCTCCAATTTCCATTTTGCATAGCCCAGCACTCCTCCCCCTCCCCCCACTCTGACTCCCCCAACATTACACGGGGGGTATCTCACCGCTCCAGTGGCGAACTCCCCACCTTCTCCGCCCTCCATTTCCACCCCAGCACGAACAAGTTATCCTCTTCGCTCCTGGCATTTTAACATGATATATTGACATGTATGAACATGTTATAAAGACATTTCATTTACCGTGTTGTGGGACTTTCAAAAAAAGTTTGGGAAATGAGAATTCAAGAGATTTCAAATATTTTTAAAAATTTTTCAATGTACAAGTTTGTGTTAAAAAAAAGAAAAAATGTTTATAACTAAAATTGTTGCATCTTATTGTCAGACAATCACATTGAAAGTCTTAGGAAGCAACAGATCTCACTCCTGACGTTTGTAGAGGAGAGTGGTGGGAGTGTGATTGCAAAATTTTTACTGAGATGTTGTGATGCTTCTGATAATTAACTTTTTTTTTTTATAGTCTGGTGTATTGTCATTTTGGATGTGTGACTATTTTGTATGTTCATTCATGACAGATACCCGATGGCATGGTCACATTCAGCCAACAAATGTGCCACTGCACTGTGTTATTGACATAATATCAATCACATTCTTAACTACCGAGAATGCAGATGAGAAACGTTTCCAGAATTTCCAGAGTGAAAACATGAAACCACATGAATCGTGCTGAATTCTCCCAAGCACCGAGAATAAAAAAGTTCATGTGCAGTATATGTATTCTGTGGACTGGTTCTACTCTGCAGGCCATCCTCGCGAGCGCCTCAAATTCTGGCGGACTTGGCCGTGGTTTCGCGCTATGATGGACTTTGAACAGTTCACGTTTGCCCGTTTTGTTTCTGAAAACCCGCAGCCTGCCTTGGTTATCTCAACACAAGTATTGATGGAAGCACAATCAATTGTTTAAAATGCAATATTTGGTTGCAGGTAAAATGGCCGAAGGCCTCCTCCTGCGTTCTTTGTTATTCCTTGTTAATGTTTCATTACATTTCCAGCTTGCAAGGATTGACACACAGATGAACACTGTAGTCGAATCAACGGTATCATCCAATCATTTTTGGCCGACGTCATGAGCTTTCCTTCACAGAAGGATTCCGCACTGTAGTATATTGTTACGACATTGGTAGAGCCTTGTGCACACGACATTCTAGGTCCCCATAGCTCAGTTATTTCGAAAGTTAAATGTGATAGATGCTCCTTTCCCTGTTTAATGGTAATAAATGTTCACGCGCTGCGAATTTTTTGATGTTTAGGGATTTTTTAACTACAACAACACGCTTCACCTCACTTCCTCCCACCATCCTAACACAGACGCCATTGCCTACGTGCATCAGCACGTACGTGGGCGGAGTTCATCGAGACCTGACGTCGCTCTCGCCCAATCAGGAAGAATTTGTGTGACGTGAGTCCCGATGGTCGACGACAAGGCGGCAGGCCCACGCACGAGCGACCGCTTCCGGAAGACAACGTCGAGGGAAACAGGAACAAATTATCTGCGCCCGTCTCTCGAGCGCGTATTCTCGTTCGCTGGACATTCGTCCTGTCACCGCGTCTGCCACACATCTCGTCCTGTTGCCGGGTCTGCTGACATCTCGTCCTGTCGCCGGGTCTGCTCTGATCTCGTCACTGGCATTTGGTCTCTCCCACCGCTGTCTGCGTCTGATCTACGTCCTGGCTCTGTCTCGTCGCATGCCAGAGAAGCGTGCTGGAGCCTGCGCTGCCTCCGTACCCGCGTGTTTGCAGCGAAACATCGAGCTGCGGGTTCAAGTCCGCCGAATCGGATCGACAAGTGCCCACGAGGCTGGAAGGTCCCATTTTCTTTGGTGTATTTGTGTACGTGTGTGTGCTGGGGCCCTGTCTTAAGTAGCAATTGTTAAGTGCTCTTTGCCTTGTACATACATGCCATTTCTATAGTTTGATAACTCTGCCCTTACGTGCTTCCCTCGTTCCCCCAATACTGTTAATAAAACCCCTATGTTGAGTGTTTCAGGCTCGTCTTTGTCCTTTCCTTCATTGGTTTAAACACGTGCGATGTTGGTGATTAAAAAGGCTGTTGCTGCTTGTAGATGTACTGCTTGGACCGACGTGGGACCTCGTTAACCATCCGCTGGGTACGCCACGGGTCGAGCACGGGTTTACGGCTCGTTCCCGTTCGAGCTCGTTGAGGGTGTGAATACTCGTAGTTCGCCACGTGGGCCTCTAGTATTTGAAGTTGCAAATAACCCTTTGCCCATGCGGTTATTTATTGACGATTCACGTCTTAAGGACCCGTATCTTTCGGAGTTTTCCGAAAGGTACGATCTAAATTCGGGTGTTCGGTGGTCGACCCTACTGCTCCACCTAGCGGTCGTGCTCGCCGCTTGATACCCAGCCACAACAGTATCTCTTCACTTCTTGAGTTCAATCACATCTAATCAATAAATAAATCAAACCCCGACTTTCATTCCTACCAACCTTGCACGGTTGGTGGACAAGATGATACACAAGGAAACTCCAAGGAGGGAAACTGAATTTTGGATGGAGGAGGATTGGGGTGCGGGTTAATGAGGGTAGAAAAATATCATGGTTTTGAATTGGATGATTCTGAGATGGTGATGAATAGCTTGTCTTGAAGGACCTGGAGGGAGAATGAGAATGAAAGAGGACGTGTAAGTTGGTTTCACAAGTGGGGAAGAAAAAAAGGAATGAATATGGAGGTGACCAGATGGATCCTGGTTATGTAGCTTCACGAGAAGGAGTTTATGGTGACCGTAGTGTGCCTTGCAGAAACCTGTCCGAAAGCGTGGGCAATGGCAAAGCAATCGCCCATAACAGCTTCATCTGGCATTTCAATGATTCTTGAAGGCCTGTTTCACTGTGTCAGCTGAGCAAGATGTGAGGCAGGGAGAGGGATAGCAGACTCCATCAAGCTGCGAGTGAAGTCCTTTGTCGGTGGATAAGATTCAGGTGTGCCAAGAAATGACCTTTGCACGACCGAGGATGCCCAGTCTCAGCTGCTTTGGAGGCCACTGTGAAATTGTTTGCCCAAGAAAGATCATGTGATGTGAGACAAGGAGTTTGAATGACTGAACTTCCTCAAGAGGATTGTTAAGAAAGTAGAACTGGAGTTTGCCAAACAGTCCTGTGAGAGAAAGAGAAGAGAAGAGAGAGAGAGAGAGAAGAGAGAGAGAGAGAGAAGAAAGAGATGAGGGAATTGAGATTGAGATTGAGATTGTTCATGATAACGAATATTCTCTAAGTGTATTGACCAATTTGGGATTTTTGGAAGGTCTGAGAAGGAAGAGGGCTTGCAAACTTGCCTGTCTGAAAGATGAGGAGTCACAGCACTGGTGATAATCCAAGCCCAAAATAGATAAAAGAGGATTTTCCAGAGTCAGAGGACATCATTGATGAAGATCATAATCGGGCTGGCCCGGAACACTTGCTGGAGCATTCCAGCCTGACAGGAGAGGAGATAAAGGGTGCATTCTTCATTGCTGCCACTTCCCTAAATTGTCAAGATGCCTGACATTTGGCATCGATGCCTGACATTCATACCGACATTTAGGCAAATTTCTATCCTACTGCAAAAATCAGTAAAAAAATATCCAACAAAAAATAAGTAATTTGTCATTAGATGGCACAAGGAATCAGACGAAGCAGGTTTAAAAGCAGACATTCTGTCTTTCATTTAATTTCAGGTTTCTGTTTCATTACTTCAGTGATATACATGGACTTATGCAGTACGTACATGCGTTAGTGATCAATAACCACTGTTGCTTATGATTTGACGTGGAATGACCAATTAATATTGTACATTAAGGTAGCCTAATACGGGTCCACATAAACATTTTATTGGGTGTCAACGAGACAGCCAAAAACTTCTTTTTTGTGATTGATTTTTGGGGTTCCCAGAAAAAAAAAAATACAACAAAATAAATAAACCTCAACCTGGCTGAACAGTTTACCTTTTCATCATTCCATGTCATTTCAGCCGGCGGTTCTGGGTGACCCCTCAGATTTTCATGAAAAAATCTCGAACTACCTTAACATATATGAGGAAGGTTTGCAAGTATAGCTCAAAATACAATAGGTCCGAGATATGGCCCTACAAACACCCTAGCGTGTTTCAATTCTGGCAGTCGCAGTTGCAGATTTGTATCTGAAGCATTTTGGGGGCTCTAAATTCCAGGTGTTTACAAACAGATTCTAATAATCACACCAAATGGTGCATTTTAGTGAGGCTTTCAGAATCTGACATAAATAATGTTCTACTTAAAATACTTGTTTAAGATAAGTACTCTCAAAAGTATGATTTGTGAACATCAGTCAAAAAAATTGGAGTTTTCAAATGCTGCTAACAGTCAGCTTTATCACCATGAAGATTTTGTTGCCTATTTACATAATCTAGTGACTCGGATCATTTACACAAGAAAACTGAACCTTTTGGAGCAAAGTCTTGGGTGCTAAGATGTCTGAACTTTGCTCCAGAGCTCAACGACACTGATTTACCCCGGTTTACCCCAAGTGTCTTCACCATTGTGACATGTTACAAGCTCTTTAAATTTTGTTCACTTAAAGGACCATGACATAGGCAAACTGTGTAGAAAAATCAAGATTGTTCTCAATTCCTTCTATTTTTAAACGATTTTTATAAAAGGCCCACTATTTAATATACATGTTTCATGAAAATGTAGAATAAAAGCAATAGTGTGCTCTTTGTAAGTGGAAGCAATGCCAAACATTCATAATTGGCACCACAATGATCAAATTGTGTGTTGTTTTGGTCAGAACCAAGTATTCGTATACCTTAATTTAGGCTAACATTTTTTTAAAAAGGATATGTTAGTTTAATGCGCCGCCGCCAATCTTCAACTACAAATTAAGACACATAATGTGATCATAATAATCCCATTATAAATATTCATTTGCATATTATGTTTATATCTGTGTTACCATGTACGAAAGTCTACATTCCATTGTAAATGTAGGTACAATACTGATTCACTTTTGTTTTCTAATTTCATTCAATTGTTTGGACAAATTACTTGGATCCATTGACAAAGTGAACAGATATAAGTCTTTATAATCTGCCAGGATGATAAAAAATGTAAACAATGAGCATTGGCAGTTACTACAGGGCTGGTATAAGGTTAAAGCCTAAATAAGATAGAGTTGTGCTTTCATGCCTAACTTTGGAAATATTTTGGTACACTTCTTTAGCTTTACTAAACCATTTATATATTTTAATTCACTAAGCATTACTCCTTGCAATACTTTTTTTATATGTTGTTAGTAAAAAATTTATTTTTAAAAAAGTGCTTTTGGACTGCTAAATCATTAAAATTGATTCATTTTTTGTAAATTACTTCAAACTTCAAACCCATTTATGATATTTGCATGAATATAAAAGTTTACACAAGTATTTACTTGTATAAATTTGATGTTATGCTGCATAATTCTTTGATTGAGATTAATAATGTCATAAATATTTATTACTTATTAAACATACAAATGCGCATTGTACATTGTGCTTTTTTCATGATGAATAAGTGTTAGCATTCTCATTTTAATTGAAAATACATTTTTGACCAAGTAAATTAAACCACAAAGTTATTCTGACCATGAAAATTACTGCACTGGCATCTCTCTCTTTGGAAGTTTCAATTAGATCGGACCAGTGGTTGTCGAGAAACAGCGGTCGCAGACACACACACAGACACACAGAGATTGCTGGAATTATAGACTATTACATGCCCGTACGTGCGTGCCCGTACGTGCCCGTACGTGCGTGCTCGTACGTGCGTGCCCGTACGTGTGTGCCCGTACGTGCGTTTGCTACGCGTACGCTGCAAAAAAAAAAAAATTAATTGATAATTGTCACGTCAATTGTGACGTTCCAAGCACAGTGTCCTTCATGGTTTGGAAAAGTAAATGCCATAACTTGGGAAACACTTGGAAACAGCTGAAACGGTGAAGAAGAACGATATCAAACCTTGAAAGGCACATACTCAGGTCCCCAGTTACGTCGAATTTGACGTCAGTATCAAATGAATGAAGAGAAGAAGAATGTACGTGCGTCCCGTAGGGTGCGTGCCTGTACTGCGTGCATACGTTGCGTGGCTTAAGTGCAAAAAAAAACAACTTTCAAACCGTTCTGCCAGAACAAACAACACACGGCTGTTTCCTATCGCTCTCGCATGCCCGTAGTGGTGCCGTACGTGCGTGCCATACTGCGCGGCGTACGTGCAAAAAAAAAAATTGATAATTGTCACGTCAATTGTGACGTCATGGCACCGCTGTCCTGTCATTGGTTTGGTAAATAAATGGCCATAACATTGGGAAAACACTTGGGAAAACAGCTGAAAGGGATGAAGAAGAACGATATCAAACCTGAAAAGGCACTTACTCAGGTCACCAGCGTCAATGTGAACTCATATTCAAAACGAAGAAGAAGAAAATTGTGACGTCGATCGTGCAAAAAAACAAACAATTGTGACGTTCAATAGTGATGTCATAGCACCGTGTCCTGTCATTGGTAGGTGCGTGCCCGGAGGGTGCTGCCCGTACGTCGTGGCCGTACGTGGAAAAAAAAAGAATTGTGACGACATCGTGACGTGCATAACCACCGTGTCTGTCATTGGTTGGCAAATAAATGGCCGTAACTTGGGAACGCTTGTCCGATTAATATCAAACTTGAAAGGCAATGCTAAAGTCCCCAGCAATATCCTGGCAGTTTCAATTACATCGAGCAGGGTTGTCGAGAAACAGCGGTCGCAAACACAGACCACACACACACACACACACACACACACACACACACACACACCACACAACACACACACACACATCACACACACACACTCACACAACACACACACACACCACACCACTGCTGGAATTATAGATAATTATATTTTTTCTACCTCACAAAAACACCACAATATCACCAACCCATTAAACAGCAATTGCCGAAACAGTTTCTAGCAAGGTTTGACTGTGCGTTTTTTCCAGCCTTGCTCTCCGTGCTCCATCCTTTAAATCGTGAAGGCCGAGTTGGATTTTTTTTTCTGACGTCGATTTGTCGTGTATGTCGGCCATGATGTGTGTGGTAGCAGTACCTTCGATGGTTTTTCTTCAAGTGACTACGTTTGTGAAGAAATTGAGTATATTTCCCGAAAAACTTGCCTCATGTCGACGTTTGTCGTCCTTTCATTTTTGGATTTTGAAACGGGCTGTTATGAACAGGAACACTCGATTCATGACTTCCTTCTGATATACGGATATGGCTGCGCCCAGTTTTCACGTCGCGAAAGGTGATTTCGTTTTTAATGCTGGACTTGTGTTGAACCGATTGTATTTTCGTGTATTGTTTATCGTGACGGGACTTGTAAATTAAGTTCCTGTCCTAAATATCCACGAGCCAAACCCGCGCTCCGCGCGAAGTGTTCTTTCGTGAGGTTCGTTAGGACGTCAATATATCAGTGTTCACAATGTGAAATAGAATTTCTTGAAATACAATGTTTCTTGTTACATTTTTTTGGTGTCAAATTCACCCTCTGAGTAGTCAGCATGTGCAGAAAGAGGTTTACACATCGCAGGACGCTGTTTTCTCGAGATGGCATTACGTCTCTCAGCGTGACGGTCTGTCGTCGACATACGTGATGACGTCAGCGAATGACACGAATGTCATGACGTCATTGCGCCTCTCAGTGCGGTGACGTCACACGTCGCCATGCAAACGAATGTAAAAAATTGAAAAATCGCCAAAAATCCAAAACTGTCCATCTGGCCGATCTCGCATAGCCCATGCTGTTCATAGACCACAGAGCACCCGCATGCTGAAAGCTGCGACAATACATCCGGCAGTTTCGAGGAGAAACGTCCACAAAATATTGCTTAGTGTATTCATATAATAATAATGTGGTAAACGTGCCTAGTTTGCATTGAGATGTCACCAACACACGGGACATCGTACGAGTCGCAGAAAACGCAGAGCACCGCCAAGTGCTTAAGCACTCAAGCAAGGCACGTCAACAAAATGGTGATAAGGAACGATAGCGATACGAGCGATAGCGAAGCTGATTGGTAACACACACACCCCAAGAGAAAGCCTGATTGTAAGTCTTAAAGTACAGTTTTAGTTCCTGCATGTTTTCGGCTAATGGAGTTTTTTGCAGATACATTGTGTTTACACGAGACAAAATGTCAAGATAAATTGACAGATTTGCACATATAAAACGGATTTGAGCCAGTATTCCATCATCATGAGCGATGTGCTCGGATGGAATGATTAAGGCCTAAATCGAGTGAGATTTAATGCGAAACGATCATTGTGTTAACCTTTTGTAAGTTACATTGCTACCTGCTGTTTACACATCTTATTGCTCCCAACATCTATGTAGATGGCGTACCCTCCCTTTGCTCTTTATATGAAAAAGGTATTCCCTCCACTTTCATTTGCTTAACCCCCGACCCCCTCACTCTAGCCCCCAGGCACTCCCCAGCTTCAACAAGGGTATCCCTCCGCTTCCATGTGTGTTGCCTCCCCAACCCCCTCCACCCTCTCGCCTCTCACCGCTCCCCATTCAACAAGGGTTATCCCTCCGCTTCCATGTGTGTTTCCTCCCCAACCCCCTCCACCCACTCGCCCTCTCACCGTCCCCAGCTTCAACAAGGGTTATCCCTCCAATTCCATTTGCATAGCCCACAACCTCCTCCCCCTCCCCCACTCTGCTCCCCAACATTAACGGGGGTATCTCACCGCTTCCATGTGGCGAACTCCCCACCTTCTCCGCCCTCCATTTCCACCCCAGGCACGAACAAGGTGTATCCCTCTTCCCCTGGCATTTTAACATGATATATGACATGATGAACATGTTATAAAGACATTTCATTTTACCGTGTTGTGGGAGCTTTCAAAAAGTTTGGAATGAGAATTCAAGAGATTTCAAATATTTTTAAAAATTTTTCAATGTACAAGTTTGTGTTAAAAAAAAGAAAAAGTTATTGTAACTAAAATTGTGCATCTTTTGTCAGACAATCACATTTGAAAGTCTTAGGTAGAGCAACAGATCTCACTCCTGACGTTTGTGAGGAGAGTGGTGGGAGTGTGATTGCAAGATAATTTTACTGAGATGTTTGTGATGCTTCTTGATAATTAACTTTTTTTTTTTAATAGTCTGAGTGTATTGTCATTTGTGATTGTGTGACTAATTTTGTATGTTCATTCATGACAGATACCCGATGGCATGGTCTACATTCCAGCCAACAAATGTGCCACTGCACTGTGTTATTGACATAATATCAATCACATTTCTTAACTACCAGAATGCAGATGAGAACGTTCCAAAGATTTCCAGAGTGAAAACATAAATGCACATGAATCTGCTGCTGAAGTTCTCCCAAGACCGAGATATACAAAAGTTCATGTGCAGTATATGTAGTTCTGGGACTGGTTCTACTCTGCAGGCCAAGTCCTCGCGAGCGCCTCAAATTCGGCGGACTTGGCCGTGGTTTCGCGCTATGATGGATTGAACATCCGTTTGGCCCGTTTTGTTTCTGAAAACCCGCAGCTGCCTTGGTTATCGTCAACACAAGTATTGAATGGAAGCACAATCAATTTTTAAAATGCAATATTTGGTTCAGGTAAAATGGGCCGAAGGGCCTCCTCCTGCATTCTTTGTTATTCCTTGTTAATGTTTCACTTACATTCCACTTGCAAGGATTGACACACAGATGATAGCACTGTAGTCGATATGCAAGTATCACTCCAATCATTTTTTGTGCGACGTCATGAGCTTCCTCACAGAGGATTCCGCACTAGTATTGTTACGAATTTGGTAGCCTTGTGCACACAGACATTTCAGTCCCCATAGCTCAGTTATTCGATAAGTTAAATGTGGATAGATGCTCCTTTCCCTGTTTAATGGTAATAAACTGTTCCACGCGCTGCGAAGTTATTTTGATCGTTAGGATTTTTTAACTACAACAACACGCTTCACCTCACTTCCTCCCACCATCCTAACACAGACGCCATTGCCTACGTGCATGCAGCACGTACGTGGGCGGAGTTCATGAGGACCTGACTCGCTCTCGCCCAATCAGGAAGAATGTGAGTGAGTCCCCCGATGGTCGACGATAAGGCGCAGGCCACGCACGCAGCGACCGCTCCGAGAAGACAACGGAGGAACAGGGAACAAATTATCTGGCGCCCGTCTTCTCGAGCGCGTATTCTGTTCGCGGACATTCGTCCTGTCACGGCGTCTGCCAACATCTCGTCCTGTTGCCGGGTCTGCTGACATCTCGTCCTGTCGCCGGGTCTGCTCTGATCTCGTCACTGGCATTTGTTCTCACCACCGCTGTCTGGTCTGATCTCGTCGCTGGCTCTGGTCTCGTCGCATGCCAGAGAAGCGTGCTGGAGCCTGCGCTGCCTCCGTACCCGGTGTTGCAGCGACATCGATCTGCGGGTTCAAGTCCCGCCGAATCGGATCGACAAGTGCCCCACGAGGCTGGAAGGTCCATTTTCTTTTGGGTATGTTGTGTCGTGTGTGTGTCTGGGGCCCTGTCTTAAGTAGCAATTGTTAAGTGCTCTTTTGCCTGTACATACTATGCATTTCTATAGTGTGATAACTCTGCCCTTACGTGCTTCCCTCGTTCCCCCAATTACTGTTAATAAATACCCCTATTGTTGATGTTTCAGCTCGTCTTTGTCCTTTCCTGCATTGGTTTAACACGGTGCGTGTTGGGTGATTAAAAAGGCTGTTGCTGCTGTAGATGTACTTTGACCGACCGGACCTCGTTAACCATCCGCTCGGGTACGCCACGGGTCGAGCACGGGTTTACGGCTCGTCCCGTTCGAGCTCCGTTGATGGTGTGATACTCGGTAGTTCGCCACGTGGGCCTCTAGTATTTGAAGTTTGAAAATAACCCTGTGCCCATGCGGTTGATTTATTGACGATTCACGTCTTGTAAGGACCCGTATCTTTCGGAGTTTTCCGAAAGGTACGATCTAGATTCCGGGTGTTCGGTGTGTCGACCCTACTGCTCCACCTACGGTCGTGCTCGCCGCTGATACCCAGCCACAACAGTATCTCTTCACTTCTTGTTCAATCACATCTAATCAATAAATAAATAAACCCCACTTTCAATTCCTACCAACCTGCACGGGGTGGACAAGATGGATACACAAGGAAACTCCAAGGAGGGAAACTGGAATTTTGGATGGAGGAGGATTGGGGTGGGGTTAATGAGGGTAGAAAAATATCATGGTTTTGATTGGGATGATCTGAGATGGTGATGAATAGCTTGCTTGAAGACCTGGAGGGAAGAATGAGATTGAAGAGGATGTGTAAGTTGGTTTCACAGTGGGGAAAAAAAAAGGAATGAATGAATGGAGGTGACCAGTGATCCTGGTGTTATAGCTTCACGAGAAGGGAGTTTATGGTGACCGTGTGTGCCTTGCAGAAACCTGCGAAAGGTGGCGAATGGCAAGCAATTCGCCATAGACAGCTTCATCGTGGCGTTTCAATATTCTTGAAGGCCTGTTTCCACTGTGTCAAGCTGAGCAAGATGTGAGGCAGGGAGAGGGGATAGCAGACTCCATCAAGCTGGCGATGAAGTCCTTGTCGGTGGATAAGAGTTCAGGTGTGCCAAGAAAGACTTTGCACGACCGAGGATGCCCAGTCATCAGCTGGCTTTGGAGGCCAACTTTGAAATGTGGTTTGCCCAAGAAAGATCATGGCTGATAGTGAGACCAAGGAGTTTGAATGACTGAACTTCCTCAAGAGGATTATTAAAAAAGTAGAACTGGAGGTTTGCCAACAGTCCTGTGAAGAGAGAGAAGAGAGAGAAGAGAGAGAGAGAGAGAGAGAGAGAGAGAGAGAGAGAGAGAAGAGAGAGAGAAGAGAGGAGAAGAGAAATTGAGATTGAGATTGAGATTTGGTCATGATTGAACGACATATTCTCTAAGTGTTTGACCAATTTGGGATTTTATGAAGGTCTGAGAGAGGAAGAGGCTGCAACTTGCCTGTCTGAAAGGACGAGGATTCACAGCACATGGTGAGTAATCAGCAAATAGATGAAAGAGGATTTTCCAGAGTCAGAGACATCATTATGAGAGATCATAATCGGGCTGGCCGGAACACTGCCTGGAGCATTCCAGCCTGACAGGGAGAGGAGATGAAAGGGTTGCATTCTTCATTGCTGCCACTTCCCTAAATTGTCATGCCTGACATTGGCATCGATGCCTGACATTCATACCTGACATTTAGCAAATTATCACCTACTGCAAAATCCGTAAAAAAATTATCCAACAAAAAATAAGTAATTTGTCATTAGATTGTGGCACAGAGGAATCAGACGAAGCAGGGTTTAAAATGCAGACATTCTGTCTTTCATTTAATTTCAGGTTTCTGTTTCATTACTTCAGTGATATACATGGACTTATGCAGTACGTAACATGCGTTAGTGATCAATAACCACTGTGCTTATGATTTGAGATGGATGACAATTAGATATTGTACATAAGGTATGCACTAATACAGGGTTCCACATAAACATTTTTTGGTGTGCTCAACGAGACAGCCAAAACTTCTTTTTTGTGATTTGGATTTTTGGGGTTCCCAGAAAAAAAAAAAATACAACAAAAATAAACCTCAACTGGCTGAACAGTTTACCTTTTCAGTCATTCCATGTCATTTCAGCCGGCGGTTGCGGTGACCCCTCAGATTTTCTGAAAAAATTCTCAAGCTACCTTAACATATATGAGGAAGGTTTGCAAGTTATAGCTCAAAATTACAAGTAGTGTCCGAATATGGCCCTACAAACACCCTACTGTTTCAATTCTGCAGTCGGCAGTTGCAGATTGTATCTGAAGCATTTTGGGGGCTCTAAATTTCCAGAGTTTTACAAACGATTCTTAATAATCACACAAATGGTGCATTTTAGGAGGCTTTCAGAATCGACATTAAATAATGTTTCTACTTAAAATACTTTTTAAGATAAATATCTCAAAAGTAGTGATTGGAACATCAGCTCAAAAAAATTGAGTTTTCAAATTGCTGCTAACAGTCAGTTTATTCACCAGTGAAGATTTTGTTGCCTATTTACATAATCTAGTGACTCGATCATTTACACAAGAAGAACTGAAACCTTTTGAGCAAAGTCTTGGGTGCTAAGATGTCTGAACCTTTGCTCCAGAGCTCAACGACACTGAATTTACCCCGGTTTTACCCCAAGTGTTCACCATGTTGACAGTTTACACAGCTCTTTTAAATTTTTTCACTTAAAGCAACATACATAGGCAAACTGTGTAGAAAAATCAAGTTGTTCTCAATCCCTTCTATTTTTAAACGATGTTTTATAAAAAAGGCCCCACTATTTAAATATACATGTTTCGATGAAAGATGTAGAATAAAAGCAATTGTGTGCCTTTTGAAGTGGAAGCATGCCAAACATTCATAATTGCACCACAATTGATCAAATTGTTGTGTTTTTTGGTCAGAACCAAGTATGTCGTTACCTTAATTTGGCTCAACATTTTTTTAAAAAGGATATTTAGTTTAATGCGCCGCCGCCAATCTTCAACTACAAATTAAGACACATAATGTGATCATAATAATCACCCATTATAAATATTCATTTGCATATCTAATTGTTTATATACTTGGTGTACATTGTACGAAAGTCTACATCCCATGTAAATGTAGGTACAATATCTGATTCAACTTTTGTTTTCCTAATTTCATTCAATTGTTGGACAAATTTACTTGGTCCATTACAAGTGAAAGATATAGTCTTTGATTAATTGCCAGGATGATAAAAAATGTAAAATGAGCATTGGCAGTTACTACACGGCTGAGATAAGGTTAAAGCTAAATAAGATTAGAGTTGTGCTTCATGCCTAACTTTGAAATATTTTGGTACACTTCTTTAAGCTTTACTAAACCCATTTATATTTTAACTTCACTAAGCATTACTTCCTATGCAATATTATTTTTCTATATGTTGTTAGTAAAAAATTTATATTTTTAAAAAAGTGCTTTGGACTGTAAATCATTAAAATTGATTCATTTTTGTTAAATTACCTCAAACTTCAAACCACATTTATGATATTGCATGAATAATAAAAGGTTACACAAGTATTTACTTGGTATAAATTTGATGTTTATGCTGCAAATATCATTTTCTGATTGAGATAATAATGTTATAAATATTTATTTACTTATATAATACATAAATGCGCATTGTACATTGTGCCTTTTTTCATGATTGATAAGTGTTAGCATTCTCATTTTTTAATTGAAAAATAACATTTTTGACCAAGTAAATTAAACCACAAAGTTATTCTGACCATGAAACTTACTGCGCAGCTCATGTGGTCAGCTTAGGAATTTCTTGACATGGCTTCCACTTTCAAAAGCCACCGATTGCTTTATTCACATCTTCATCGAGATGTTTTTTTTTAAATAGTGGGCCTTCATAAAAATCGTTTAAAATAGAAGGATTTTTGGAACAACTCTTTGAATTTTCTACCACAGATTTGCTCATGTATGTGTCTTTAATGACAAAATTTAAAATAAGCTGTGTAACTGCAACATGTGAACACTTGTGTAAAAACGGGGTAAATTTCAGTGTCTGAGTCTGGAGCAAGTTCAGACATCTATAGCACCCAAGACTTGCTCAAAGGTTTCAGGTGTTCTTGTTTAAAATGCATCGAGTCACGTAGATTATGTAAATCGGCAACAAAATCTTCACTGGTGAATAAACTGACATTAGCAGCAATTGAAAACTCCAATTTTTTTGACTGCATTGTTACAATCGCTACTTTTGGATACTTATCTTAAAAAGATTTTAGTAGAACATTATTATGTCAATCTGAAAGCCTCACTAATGGCACCTTTGGTGTGAATTTTTTAGACTCTGTTTGTAAAACTCTGGAATTAGAGCCCTCCAAAAATGCTTCGGATACAAATCTGCAACTCGCGACTGCCAAATTGAACACCCCTAGGAGGTATGCAATATCTCGACAACTATTGAATTAGCTATAACTGGCAACCCTTCCTCATATATGTTAAGTAGCTTTATAATTTTTTCAGGAAAATCTGAGGGGTCACCACAGAAATTTCATTTTTTTGGCTGATTTGACACGGAATACCCTTTTGTATCCAGTGCATAGCCGGATCTGCATCTCGCCTCAACCAAAATCTAATCGGCTCTTTCCTGTCACCCCATCGTGTCCACCAAGTTTCGTCTGAACCATCCACATGTTTTGAGCTATCGGCCGTTGTATCGTTTTTTGCCCAAAATCTCTGAACGTGAATAAGATCCTCTCTCTCTCTCTCTCTCTCTCTCTCTCTCTCGTCTCTCTCTCTCTCTCTCGCTCTACTCTCTCTCTCTCACACACACACTTAAGGCATTTTCCCTGCTTGAGTAGCGGTTACCTTGCAGGTCCCATGACAATCTTCCATCATGGTTCCCTTTTTGAGGAAATGTTTTTTTTTTTTAATGGCCGATGCCCTTTTCCTGAGGCACCCTTTCGTCGCCTCTTATACACGCAGGATACGGTGTACCTATTCTAAATTGACGGACACACACCGGGAGTGTGGATAACACTTAAAAAAATCTAGTTATCCGAACCCATCTTCACCATATCGAATAAATTTGTCGTCATTCAGTATCCACCTGTCCACCGAGTGCCATCCGAAATCCGTCATAACTTTTTCAAATGTCCCTTCCTCACAGACAGACAAATAGACAGGATGAAACATAACCTCCATCCACCTTCGTGGCAGAGTAAACCGAACGCACTCTGTAGACCGATAACCTCTGCCCGGCTGAACGTTTATATTTGTAGCCACTGATAGGCCAGATCTGCACCTTGACCTTCATCAAAATTGAGAATGGCTTTCACTACCCAACTTGTTCAACAAGTTTTGTCTAAGCCGCCAAACTTTTGAGATATCGTGCTATACGGTTATATAATTTTAGTCCATCTTCAATGCGTGAATAATCACTAAAATAAATTTTTAAAATTCTCAATCCGTCCGCATCGGATCTGTCACCAAAATATAATCATTGCTTCTCACACAACCTAAACTATCCACCAAGTTTCATCTGAATCCATCCACCTTTTTGCGACGTCATGCATATCGTTTTTGGGTCCTGTCACCTCAATGGTGGAAGAATACTTAAAAATTCCAGTATCTGGATGCAGATCTTCACTAAAATCAAATAAATTTGTCCTTGCCACACAGCCTACCTCTTCCCCAAGTTTGTCTGAACTGTCCATTAAACTTTTTGAGAATCCTGCTCACAGACAGACAGACAGACAGACAGACAGACAAACAACATACAGACAACAAAGAAGGGTGAAAACTTAACCTTGTCCACCTTCGGTTGTGGAGGAATAAAAAAGTAAAAACCAAAACTTATTTTCTTCAATATAGTTTGAAAAAAAAATGAGTACCTTATGTATACCATATCACTGAAAAGTCCTAAACACATCAACCAGCTCGAGTTTACGTTAGTGGAGGTAGACAGTTCAAATGTGATAGGAACACAATGAGCAAATTTCAAAACTTGGAACGTACATGTTAGAACTTGGGAATCTTTTTAGACCTCTTCACTTATTAATGAATATTGTCCAAACTCAAAACTTCTGCAGCTTGTCATTGAAGTATGTAAATCCTACATTTTCACCCACATTCATAAATCAAAACTATGACCCCTTTCGATCACTTGGTAGCTTATCCCATCGGTGTAGGTTTCTAGAATGTCCTAGTCTGTGTCCTCAATGTTCATTTTAGTGCCACGTACATTCCTCTTGAATAGAGCTCAGAGTATCATCAAATTGTAAATCGTAATCATCCAATTGTTTTCACAACTGGTCATCTGATTTGCAAGTTCATTTGATCTCCTGCAGGTCACATGGCTGGGTTGTAAGTACATTTATAATTATTATATACTAAATTTGGTATATGTTAAGATTCAGACGGCACTACAGCACCGCCGTCTCAGGTTATAACGCCGGCTAGTCGGCACAGGTCTCGTGTCACGCGCTCAGATCACGATACCAACGTACACTGGCCTTACCAGTTGGGATAAGACCCCGCTACAACTGGGTTTGTTCAGAGACAGCGAAGTCTGCCAGTCACGTAACCATTTGGTTTTATATTACAAACCGAGCGGATGATTCCTCAGCGCGCACAAAAATTCAAGTGGGCAAATCTCGTATGATATCAGCAATTTATTGGGAACATCGGGGAACACGACCAAGTAAAAGCATTCACGACAATGCGTTAATTAATCTTTATAACCTTTCGTTACCTAGGGAGCTCGATACGGTTTCGAAGGAGCCTAGCGAAATAAACCTTAGCCGACAACATGCAACAAGAACGAGTACTTAGGTGTGCCTCAGGCACGAGAGTAAAAGTTTGAGCACGAATGCGGCTCGTGACAGCCGATTCGTCGGATTCGGCGCCCAGCTTGGCACCTCGGTGGTGGGGCAAGATGCCGCGGCGTCCTCCTATCGGGCACCGCTTTGCGCACGCAGCGTCGGTCGTCAGCACCCTGTAAGGTCGACCGCACAGGAGAGAATCATGTATGTCAGATGTTCCTACAAGTCCAGGTATGCAATCCAGCCGCCGTACACAGACTAGGCCAACGGCAGTGTTGGACTCCGCAGTGATTGATGGATGAAAGACGTGCAGCCGTGCAGGAGTAGACAGTCAGAGGCTCCGTGCGTTGACTCAGGTATGGAACTGTGAGGTCCTGCAGGCTGATCCATGGCCGAGGCAAAGTCGTCGAGTCACTCCTCATAAGCAACCGTCCCAGACTCACTCAAAGCGTTCCCAGGACCGAACAGCAGTCCTTCCTTTGCTTTGGCCGGCCTTTTGGACGCCTCCGGGGACCCGTGATGGTCCATCTTCGGGATTGCAGCAGCTCTCCGCCAATGGTTGCTGGCCGTTTGTTGACTGACTGCAGGCCCGTGGGGGGGGGGGGGCTGGTTGGAAGGGAAGGAAGAAGAGAAGGCGCCTCTCGGTACACCACCCACTGTATGAAACAATGGACAGCCGCTGCTACACCTCCCACACACATGTAACGTCCCGATTACCAACAACTGGCTAAAATGCAATTAAAGGGTATCGGCTAATCTATATTTAATACCCACTAAGGGCCCAGTCCGCAACACTATTTCATCGTACAAGTGAGACTTCAAAAATTGTCGCTCGATCATGGCATCATAATTTAGGGTCAAATGTATGTTCATTATTATTTTTGAGGGTCCCCAACCGGGAATCCAAAACCCAACGCACTTGTAAAATTTGGTGCCCACGCTAAATTAGGTTGCCATGGGAAACATTTGATAATGTCGAGCCATGCATAGTGTTAATCTCAACAAAATTTGCCATGAGTTTTTTAGCCAAAATCTTTTTTAGTACCCTCGCCAACGAGGATGTGTTGCAATTGGTCCATTTGTTTGTCTTTCTGGTTTGTCCAGCACAGACTTTCGTGTTTTTAATCTGCAAATCGCTATGTCGGATTGAGATGAATTTTCATCATGGTTGCGACGACTCATGTGGAGTGTTGTTTAATGATAATTGTGACTTCATAGGCACATGGTGTGAGCCATATTGGAAAAAAAACGGAAAACTTGGACCTCTGTTATCTCTGAAAACCGCCCAAGAAATAATTTGAAACTTGCACATGGCAAGTACTCTGGAATGAGTTGATTTTTTTTTTATGACATCCTCTCCCTCATTTTATGTCATAATTGCATATGTAGAACGCCAATCGAATCAGTATGAAAATTTTTGAGGGTCATCTAGGTAAAATGTCAACAAAAAAATCATGATTACATCGGTTCATGTGATTCGGCAGCCATTTGATGAAAAAAATCTTCTCTGAAGTGGCTGAACAGATCGAGGCGAAACTTTACACGTAATGACCGGCTGCCATGCAGGACAAAGTTTCACACATATGATATCATAGTCACATGGTTGGCAGCCATATGGATTTACCCTAAAACTATAAATAAAAAATTACACCACTTCAAAGAAGTCCTGGCGAGGTCTGCAATCCCCAATGCTTCATTTTTCTTTCTTGTTTTAATCAGCCATGTGGAATTTTTAATTTCCCATTTTCACAAGTGTGATGGGAATCCCTTTAGATCATTTTGCAGTAGATTTTTATTTTCAGTCCACCATTTATTATTATCTGTCTAGATGATGTATGGGTAGCACACCACCATCTAGATTTCTCGTTCCGGATTTGATTCTCGTCTGATTGGATGACTGTCGGATTGTGTACTTCACAGTCATCATTTGCATCTACAAATGGCCGAGTCCTTCCGATTGACGTTAAGATGGGGAGGACCGTTTAAAACTTGCGTAAATGAGATTCCTTCCATAAATGGAAATCAACTTGCCATAACGAAAATTAATTTATCCATGACGACCCGGGGGGGGGGGTACGTTGCATAGCTGTGATCCTTGGCATTAATGCAACCAACGTTATGTCAAGAGAAAGAAATTAAAAAAGAGGAGGAAGTTGTTTTATTCAAAATATTGCAGGACTTTAAACAGTACAAGCTGTTTTTGAGCGATTCAATGAAGCGGACACACCATAAATCAAATTCCACCTTTTCCCCTTCATTATCCCTCCTAATTTGACAGCACTGCATAGTTTGGAATGCAGCCAAACTTTGTATACCTCACTTGCAACTATCTTGAGCCCTAGGCTTGGTCTCGATTGCAGCATCCAAGAACCTTCTTGAAGAGCGTTCCTGGGCGACAACACCAGCAAAAAGTCATACCTCACGCTTTTCAATTGAAACGAATCGTCGCACAAAGTCAAGCGGACATCAAATTGGTAATCATGAGGCATTCGTGCTTTTTCTTCATCGCTGCTTCATGCTCGACTGTGCCACTTACTGGCACCCCAATCCAAAAGAAATGCAGAGAGGCAAGCTGTTTTTATCACAGCAGCTGCGATGCTTCCACAGGGCTCGACAAGCGATAATTGTCGATCTTTCGGCAATCCCAGGTGTGTCAGTTTTGTGTTTTTCCATGAGCATATTTAATATTGAAATCTATGAATGTTGTATTGAGTATTAGTTCTGTTTGGGTGTAGTTGCGTGCAGCCCATCCTGGAAGTCCATATTGACTTTTGCAGAACAATTGTTCATTTTAGCAAGCTCTGTGGGACAGCTGCAGATTGTGGGGTTGTGGGATTTTGGCTTCTTATCTGCCTTCTGTGTTTGATTACTGGTCTGCATTATGGGTGCATTCCTTCATTCTGCATTGCCTGCAGTGCCAACATAGGAACACCACCTACCCATGGAGGATTTTGAACAAGTTACTGATATTGGATGGAAAAATGTGCGATTTTAAAAAAAGCCATTTTCTCAGGCATGGGTTGCAGTGTTTCACATACCAGGAATAAACGGCTGATGTCATTGGTTTTGACTGATAAAATAAAAAGCTTGATGTCATTAAACCTACATTTTGTTCCTTGCAACCTTGTCTACCACAGGACAAGTTGTCTATTCTCTCAGAAACTCTGACTACCTCTTGGATTCTTGAGGGAAGTTGCTTCTGGCCAAACACATTTTCCCTATATTTTCTCTCTCTCTCTCACTTCCTTTGTGTGTTCAGTTTTGCATGATAAGCTATTTTCTTGTCTGTCATCAGTTGAATACAATAATCATACCGTATCACGTCTTCTGATTTTGAAGGAAGAGCACAATGCCAACCCGTACTTATTTGCAATATCTAACCCGAAAACAGTTTTCTCAACTGCATTTTAATGCTTACATTATTTTTATAGAAAACAGTCGTAGTGGCTGCAAATTAACGTTTATTAGGTTGGTTGTTCGTGGTTTTCTTTTAAAGAGAACTGAAAATAAAATGGAAACCTTTGCTTGATTGTTTTTTCCAACTTACCTTTGCACGGTGATGGCTTATTGGTGTGCAGGTTTCCAGGACACAAGGATCTGGCTGTGGATACTTCATGCCTCACACCGACATCTCGTCTTACTTCGCCCTTCCCCAATGGAAGTGGTCGATTCGGTCTTTTTTTCTTGCATGTATGGAATGACATGTATACGATTCATTCAAAACACTTTGTTAAATGGTTGCAATGATAAATGGTGTATCAAATAGGTTTGAAAACCAAACCACAGTTTTTATTTCATTTGAATTTCTAACAACATATTGTTATTTTCCAATAAACATTGTGCATTGCTCTCTTTCTCTAATGGCCACTTTGTTTCACTCAGACTCAGATAAAGGAAACGTTGCCGATTTAAGCTCCCTTCTTAACAAGCAGCTGACATTCGTGCTTTACAGGTAATGTCCACAAAGAACCCTTGTCTCCTTTACATAACTTGCTTTTATAAGCCAGAAGCTTTGTAGGGTTCTTGTTTTCCAAATAGGTGCGGACAAATATTCTTGTTTTTTTAACTTTAAAACAATATTATATTGGATGCAGTGGGTGACTTTGGTTGATACTCGATAATCGATCGTTGTGTTCTTTTGAAAGCTTGCAATTCCCTATCACAGGGCATATAATGATGCTAGGATGACAATGATACTGCGATGAACATGAGCTTAGTACACTTTCTGCTGTTTAATGTGTGTAACATTGTCCACCTGTAGCTTTGTAAAGAATGCCAATCTTGCCATAATATGACGCAGTGATAATGACTATTCGAATCCATGATCGACAGGCAACCAAAGTCAGTTGAAGATCAGCCCCTCTCTTAGCTGGCACAGGATTTGCAGATCTGTTAACCACCACTATGGCCCCACATTCCCTATTCCACAGCCTCTCATGGGTACTTGTTGCGTTGGGTTGTTTCTGTGAATGGCGTTCATGAAAATATTAAAAGGCAGGCAACCTCGGCTCTTCTCTTGGCTAACAGGATATAATGGGATAATATTTTTAGGAGATTGATGCTAACAAAGTGGGCTTTTAGGTGTGGAGATAAGTTATGGGTCTTGGCTTAAACTATTGAGAGTGGTGGAATGAAAGAAAGGCAGCTGTGTATTGTGGCTGAATGCCAATGGCTCCCTATCCCACTGTCTTTTTTGCCCTCGAAGTTTTTTCTCGAGATCGCTCTCCGTGATCCAGAGGAAGATGAGCAAATCAGACCCCTCCACGAAAGGACGATCTTCCTTACTGACAGTGATGACACTTGATTGCCAGAAAAGTCGCAAGCCATGATCATACTTTGCATACCGATCAGATCAAAGCTTTATTTCACAAATACTTTGCATTAAATGGACATAAAGAATATATATAAATTGTCACAGCTCTCAGTTTACTTCTTAAGACAAAGCATTTCATGTCCTCCAAAGCTTCCCTGAGAAGATGGTGTGGGTCTTCTTTTATAAACCACGAAGTCCGTTTGGTTAGTTTGACTGTGAATGGTACTTTTCTTTTAAAATTACAGCACTTGGAAGGGTAATCCGCGAATCCGGAGAGGCCCCTCTGAGTGAAAAAGCAAAGAAGAAGATGGGAAAAAGTCAATAACAAATGAGATGATGATTGATCGTGATTTGAATTGTTGCTGTTGATATTCAGGAACACTGTGCTGAGGGAGGCTTTTCCAAAGAGAAACGCAGTGTATGGTATTGTACAGAGGAAAGGGAGGTCACTGAAAGGTGAAGAGTAGGAAGTTAGATGAGTTTTGCAGATACTGAGAAGAGGATGGAAGAAACAAAGGAGTTTTGACAGATCATGACTGATAGAAGAGCACAGGAAGAGGATGCGTATGGTGCGGCCAAATATTGGAGATGCCCTATTCAAAGTGGGATTCGTTAATCAGTCAGACAGCCATGACTTGGATGTATCCAGATAATCAGTGACTTGACGGAGACTGCTACCCCAGACATGGGAGCAATATTCCATTGCCAGATATTTATTGGCGTGAGAAGCTGATAGGATTAAGTATTGCAACTCTGAAGAGAAAACCAATTTCTTGGGGCAGATTTGCGCAATAATAAGGATTATGAGGCTGCACAAAGATTCTGAGATGGACGCCAAACATATTGATAGAAGGACTGCTGGCATTGCGAGCTGGATAAGGAATAGGAGGGTGACTGTGTTGATCTTGTTCAATTGCTGAGAATGGTTTGTCTTGGACTTAGATTGTAGGAGACAAATTTTCGGAGCCTCATTGAAGGATGAGGACTGAATCCAATGATGAGTTACAGTTAGAGGTGATCGGCAACAGACTGGAAAGAAGGGATCCTGATGAATCTGATGATTAACTGGTGGAGAATGGATAGAGTCAATCAATCAAAGAATGGACAGAGTTTTATTACTGTGAGGTCATTGATGAAAAGAGAGTGTGAGATGACAGAACTTGAGACACACCGAATAATTGTGGATGGTTAGGGAGGCACCGTCAACACAGTTAGAGGTAGATCAATCATCGATGGAAGCTCTAAAACCAGAAGAGCTGAGGTTGACCACTATACATTGGGAGCTTCACTTGGAGCTCTTTTGCCAGACCCCTTTCTCAGGCTTTGATGATATATCCGTTCAACAACTCTATCTTTCTCTGAAGTGCTCAAGAGTGAAGACATTTGTTGGAACATAGGCCATGGGTCACCAGTGCTTTGCAAAGCCCATATTTTTTGGTGATCAATGAGGAGAGAGAGCAAGATTGAAGTGATTGAACGTCAAGCGTGATTGGATGGTAATTGCGAAGGATCAGACATGTCACCTAACAATTTGGACAGGGCAGACATGGTCATGCTATCCAGGATGCTTGATAAATACCGTACACCAGGAGACTTGAAAAAGCTTGGATAAATAGTGGGGGTTTCACCATGTGAAGACCAGCAGCAGGAATTGCCATCTGACCATTGCTTTTTGGTAACCACAGAAGAGCAGGTCTGGTAACTTTGCAAGTGGAAAAACTTTTATAACAGGCATGAAGAGAGTGAATCTAGAAAAGTATGATTCTGTTGGATCATCCAGATACCTAAAGATGTTGTACCATACTCGAGTTACGAGCGGTCGTTGCAGCTGAAGTTCTTGGCAAGTTTATACTGATGGCTTTCCATTGCCTTCTTAGATTGTTTCCATGCTCTATTCCTTTTTTAAAATGCTGAGCAGTAAAGCAAGAAACAGCGACGTACCATTAAAAAAGTCTTTGATATTGAACTACCGGGGTTTGATCCATTGCCCTCTCAGATCAGATGGAACGAACCAATATATGCCGATGAGTCATTTGGCTGCAAATGAGAACAAAGTGTTGGCTTGGATTGAGGATAACTGAGACTAACCATTGGTTGAAGGCGGAAAAGATGAATTCAGTGGTTGTGGAGATGCGTTTGGCCCAAGAACCAGAAGCACGAACTGCTGCTGAAGAGAGAGGAGAGCTTGTCAGAAGACTTCGGATAAAAGTGCTTTGCTGCGGAAGATATGTGCTTGCAGTTGTGGCAGCCGCAGCCACATGAGCACATGACTATGTTCTGAAGTGAGAGGTTTCTAACTTTTTAGGAGGATAGTTTTCCAAGAGAGAATGGGAGAACCACACACAGTGATGGAGACATTTGATGGATGAGTGTTCTGGATTTGCTCTTTGGATGAGAGTTGAATGGATGAGGCTTAACATGGGATGTTTTGAGGCTATTGGATGAGTGGGCGATGTAAGGACATACCTCGATGGATGGATTTCAGTGATTTGGCTGCAGACTGTGGAAGATCAGCAGGGGGAACAGAGTTTCACCAGGTTAGTCTGCAAAAACTTGGCGAAGTTGTCCCAGTTGGCAGATCATAATGCCAAAGGAACGAGGTCAATATTAAAATACTGACAAGTCTGGAGACTGGCGTTATGGTTCACGACAATCTACATGGTTCGCCTTTTTATTTTTTGACTTCGATGGGGACGCCACGGGCAAAACTGCCCGGAATCGGGAAAAAACGCTAAAGATGAAAGTTGTAGTACTCGAGACACTACTTGCTACCAACTTTCATTCGAAACAGTTGAAAACCCTAGGGAGCTCGATGCCCAATTATTGGATTTTTTTGACATTTCTAAGGTTGTTGACCTGTGACCTTGATCGTGACGAAAATAAAAAAATCAGATCTCCGTGGGGCTATGCAGGTGCCATTGGGCACTAACATAATACCGAAACCCTGCCAAGATTGACAAACCCCCTCGGAGAAGATGTAACTTGAAACCGGCTACCCCCTAAAAACAATGTTTTTTTGGCAGTGGTCCGCACATAATGGCGCAGCGACTTCCCATATCTTCCGGAAAACACAACTAATCATATACAAACCTCTCATTCTAATTTTATATCAAGATTCGGATCAAAAACCCACGAGCTATGCTCGGAACAGACAGTACAGACACACACCCATAACGAATATATGTCACCTTACTTGACTCCGGTGAACCAATACTACTGGAAGAATGGCAGTGTCATGAGGTTTGGTCAGATAATCCGCAGTGCAGCCACAAGGCTAGTAGTTAAAGTTGAGTTTGAAGTGAAGAATAAGGTGCTCCCTCACTCATTTGTTCCTCCTTTTTCGCCACCTGTGGAATCAACTTTCACATCATCTTCAATCTTCTTCCCTTCACGTCTGAAAGACCAGCTCTTCAGCACCATCTCACATCATCTCAATCCAAAACCATATCTTCTTTAAGCTCCATAACCCCACCCCAGTCCCCTTCCTTTCCAATTTTCACTTTTCCCTCCTTGAGTTCCTTCTGTATCCATCTTGTCCACCCATGCATCCTCTTCCTGCCGCCCCATCCTCCCACACCAATTGTTTGTCTTCCCCTCTATTGGCCTTCAACTCTGCTGTTGCGATGTCGTTTCCCCCCTCTCTCTACTGTTACTTGTGCATGCTCCACTGCTGTTCCTTTTTGTGTGTTTTGCACCATGTTTTATCTGTTACGTCCTTATCTGTTCAGTGTACTAGCTCTGTCCTCGAGCCTCGACTATGTAATAAAAAGGAGGGGGTGGGGGAATACGTGCGTTTGAGCTATATTGAGAGAACCGGAATGCAGAGGGGTCAGAGATGAGTCAGTTTAGTGGGTGCTCCCAGTGTCTTTTATCCAACTACTCATGGAACATGACATGATTCCATGTTCAGGATGTTGTGAGGCATTCAAGTGGCACTTTAGAGTTGGTGTGGTTCTCAGCCTACACCTCTCTTGCTGGTCCTTCTTTGTTTCAGGATACAAGCACAATCAGGGTTGTGGAAACCAAGCAGCTGAGGAGAATAAGCAGAGTATTCTGTAGGTGTTCAAGTCTACCCCAGATATCTGTAACTGGAATAAGAGGAAGACAGTGGCATGTGTGGCAGGAGGTGATGTCTGCAAAAGGAAAATTTTTCGTTCACACAAACTCCAGTGCCATTACCACCAGGTCCATGGATGTGTCTTTCACCCTGTTAGCTGAATTAGTGGTTTTGAGCAGTTTGACATTTAATTTTTGTTCATGCACTCAACACATGATTTATCAAGAATGAGCACTAGGATGAAACAATCCACTGCAGTAATATCTACATCTCTCTTCG
>CM068965.1:70639885-70672385 GCA_035128595.1 Eptatretus atami | reverse complement strand
CCAACAACGCCAGCACCGCACCCCTCACAACCACGCACCAAGCTCAACCACGCTACCTACACCACGAACGCCATCCTCCCGCGGGTCCGCGTACGACGGTTTCCGCGTGGGAAACCGTCGAACGCGAGACGGGGAAGGAGAAGTCCCCAAAGCGAGGACGCGCGTTTTCCCGCTATTTTCCTTCCTTGCCCGGCGCCAGAACGGCTTCGCCTCGTCCCCCACAAGCCGGAGGTGGAGGGAACGAGAGGGAACGCCCCCTTCTCGAAGCGCCTCGAAGGAAGGTGGAGCCGAGAACGGGGCGTGGCGCGGGGCGTATAAGAGGCGGAGGCGGCTGAGGCTTTCTTCTTCGTCGTCGTTGATTCAGCTCTTCTCTTCCGCTTCTCGTCGTCAATGATTCTGCGCTGCTCGCTTTGGTCTCTCGTCGTCGTTGATTCAGCTCTTCTCTTGTCTTCTCTTCGTCGTCGACTCTTTCGTCTTCTCTTCGTCGTCGATTCTCTCTGCGCTCGTCCCGGGTTTCGGCACGGAGGAGCTCGCGGCCACGGCGAGTGACGGTCGCCGAGGACTCAACCACCTCAGGGAAGTCGACTTCCATTTTCTTTTTGGTTTTGTGTGAACGTGGTGTGTGGGCGCCGTGTCTTATAAGTAGTCACGTGTAAGTGGTCCGTGTGTCGCGTATTCGGTTGTAGCTCTGCGTCATTGTTCTTTTGTTGCTTTCTTTTTTATTTGATATATGTGCATTCTGACTGTTTGCTTTATGTGTGCTATCCGTGTGTCGTTGTAAATAAATACTTGTTTGTTGAATCTTCCCCCCGTTTTCGCTGCGTCCTTCTTCGTTGGGTCTCCATCTTGTTTCACGTAAAGGGTTCGTCGTGGGCGCGGGACGCCCGATAATTAATGCTGAACCGTCAAGGCCGACGATAACAACCGCTCGGTTACCCTTAGCCCGGAACGAGCCGCTTAAGCGGATCGTGTCCGAAGTCGGCCTGTGGAGGTACTAACCCTCGGTAGGTTATACCCGTGGCGGGTACTTAGGTATATCGACTTTCGGCGATTCACCCTATTTCCGCGCGGTAGAATGCGGACTGGTTGTGGTGAGGCCGAAAGGTCCACCCGTGACTGGTTCCCGGCGTTAGCCGGGAGGGTCACGACTGAATTGTCCAGTCCGGTGGGCGAGGCCGTCGCGATTCGAGTACGTGGCCGATTCGCACGCCGACGGGCCGCGAATTCGCAACACTGGTTGCAGGGTGTGATTTCGAAACCCTCCTGTCCCAGCTAAATTACATAGGGAATCGTCCAGGAGTGAGAGAGCGACCCCCGATCCCTCCAAATTACGAGCGAGTTAAATTAACCTCTTACGTGGATAAGATGGCGTCTCAAGGCGAGCGGGAGCCGGGGGTAATAGAAATGGATGTAGAGTGTTTAGAATCCATGGCCAGAGTGAGATCCCCATGCAGGACATTGGTGTGAGGAACAGTTTCCCCCAAACTGAACCCAGGGCCCGAAATGGGTGCGCGGCGCCGCGGTGTATAACACCTCCCCCCTCTCCACCAAAACCCCGATCCTGGCCGAATCGGCTCAGCCGAGTGCAATCCGACATGGCCCAAGCTATTCGCCATGCTGGCAAGGCATGAATGCAAATGCGCAAGAAAATGAAAACGAAATAAAAGGAGTGAACAAGCAGTGGAAACAAACACAAACGAAATGAAAACAAAATGGATGGAATGAAAAACGAAATAAAAGGATGTGACAAGCAAATGGAAACAAACACAAACGAAATGAAAACGAAATATGGAAACAAAATGCGCAAGGAATGAAGGAAGAAAATAAAGAAATGCGGGTGAAACGCAGCAATTGGGGCCGGAGCCTGCAGGCGGGCATGAAGGCTACAACAGCGAAGTGCGTTATGGCGACGCCACGTGTGGGAGCGACGAGCTGGGAGGGGGTGCAACGGTTGTCAGGCCCGCGGTGAAGGGCGGTGAGGAAAAATAATACGGGAGACGGTTGGGCGAGAAGCGTGGAGGTGACGGAAAAAGTGACGGTAACCGAGAGGGAAAATTAATTGGGTGACGGAGACGTGCACGAAGAAATAAAATAGTGGGTGTTGAGAAAAGACTGCAAGACATGACGAAGAGAGTTGATAGCTGGGACGGGAGGTAAAAACGGCGACAGAGGAACTGGGAGACGCTAGACAACCACAGGGCAACGGAAGGACAGTTAGAAGCCAAAGCAGGTCGCAGTGTGCGGAGATGAGAAAGGAATTGGAAAGAAAGCTTCTGAGTTTACAAAACGACTGAGAGTGTTAAGAGGAACAAGAAAGAGTACTGAAGAACAAGGAATGAGACAGGAGAAAGAAATCTGTCAACTGAAGGAAATGACGAGATTACAGAATGAGGAACAAGAAAGACAGTGGAATAGAAACTGAAAGAGTATGAATTTGAAACTGAACGACAAAAGAAAAAAATAGGTTGGAGTACGAGGAGAAGTTGAAGGAGCAAGGAATGAAGCAGGAAGGAGAATCAGGAGATTGAAGAACACAACGAGATTGGAGAGGGAAGAGCGAGAGGAACAATGGGATAGAAAACAAAGGAACATGAAGCTGAGGTTGACCAATTGAAAGAAAAGGCAAGGCTGGAGTGCGAAGAGGTAGACAAAGAACAGCGAATGAAACACAAAAGGAAATTAACCACATGAAGAAAACCATGAAACTGCAGAAGGAAGGACAGGAGAAGAAACAAGGAAGAAATATGAGACAGCAGCACTGAAACACAAGAAGAGAATTAACCAAATGAAGCAAACCATGAAACTGGAGAAGGAGGACAGCAGAGGAAACAAGGAAGGGTAATGAGAGAACACGAATGAAACACAGGAAGGAAATGAGCCAATTGAAAGAACGATGAGATTGGAAATGATGAGCAGGAGAAACTGTGGGAGAGAAACAAAAACTATACGAGTTTGAAATTAATGAACTGAAGGAGAGGAGTAATTGAAGTCCAGAGAAATGGAAAAACTCCAGAAAGAAACAGAAACTAATAAATGTATAAGACACGAGGTGAAAGGAATTGGGAGGGAGAGAAAGAACAATTAAGACTGAAAGCAAGGATGAGGTACGCGGAGATCCTGAAAGAGCAAGGAGTGAACAGAGAGAAGGACGGGAGCGACTTAAGGAGAAAGCAAGGTTGACCTACGTAAAGATAGGGAAAGACGCCAGAAGAAGCAGAGTCTAAATAGACACGAGGAGACAACAGAAACTAACAAATGTACAGAGACGCGGGAGGTAGAGAAAGTAGAGGAGAGACTGCACGATAAAGACGGGTTAAGGAACAGAACACACACACACAGAGTTAGCGAGGCTTAATGGGGGTAGAGCTGTGGACTGTGTTGTGACCCGGTGCGAGCAGCGGTGGCTGCCTCCAGGAACGAGGGAGGGAGTAGCCCCTTGAAGCGAATCACGACAGGTGGGCCCGGTCGTGCTTCGCGGAGTTGAAGGACGAGTGTGTGGATGGGTGCACGTGTACTTGGGGGTATAGAGGCCCCGGAACCCTTGTGGGGACACGAGTCCCCAGTGTGGTTGTGCAGGGGTGTGTTTTGCGAGTGTGCGGACATGCGTGCTTTCCCCCACGCATGGTGTGAGTGCGGCCCCGTGTGCGAGTGTGTGGTGGCAAGTGTGCAGGTGCGTGCCTCCAGTACGCCGTGTGTGGATGAGGCACGTGTGTGGAAGGAGCACGTGTGCAAGGGAAATGGCACGAGTGAGTGAGCGGCCGAGTGTGAGGGAGACCGTGTGCGTAAGGTCTCTGTATGTAGAGGGAGATGTCGGCGGCATGCGTGAGCATGCACCGCGTCTCCCGGTGTGAGTGTGATGGAGTGGGTCTGTGCGTCGTGACACGCAGGTGTGCGTGGAGGTCGATTGCGACGACGACGACGGCGACAGAGAGACGGAAGCCGGTAGCGGCTGTAGCTGTATTGGGGACCGCGCGGGTTCACCCAGCAGCGAGCGCGAGGTCCGTGCTGTGCAGCGCACGAGACCCCACGTGCTCGCTTGCGGGATGAAGCCCGGTCCGGAAACGCCAGCGGTGGATTTGCCGATCCCGCGGACGGACAAAGTTTAGGCAGTAGACGAATTTGGACGGACGGGTTCTCCACGCGAGCTTGTGTTAAGCTCCAACGGGCAAGACACATGTGTTCGCGTGGGGAGCCCTCGGGTGCGGGTTTGTTTTTGGGGGTGCGCAGGTTGACGTCATGGCTGCACGTGGGGTTGGAATCCGGCAGGAGGGTGAACCTGCGGATGGTACCGTCCAAGAGGGACGAGGTACACGTGCAGCTGCATGACGTCACGGGCAAGGTGCAAGTGCGCAGGCTGTGAGTTGCCGCGCTGGTGCTGCGCGTAATTGGAAAAACAAATTAACAAAAGCAAGCCTCGCTTCGGGTGAACAGGATTCCTGGGCAAGGGGTGAAAGACCCCCTTACCTGGGCACAGGATAACACAGTAGGGGAAGGGTTAGCTTAGCTAGACCGGCTCCATGGGGCAGGGGTAAGTCCTCATGGGCCCGTGGAATGGATTAGGTAGAGGTTTAGTTGAGATTTAGGAATGGGAAATAATAATTTGAGGATTTGAAGACGGTGACAGACAGTGAATGTGTAGAGGGGATGTAGCTTAGCTACTAGTGTTAAAAGGAACGTGCTGTAGTGTAAGGATGACGTGGGAGCACGAGTTAGTTAGGGGAGGTAGTAGAAGGATGGCAGAGATCAGCGTTGAGTTGTGGAGTGGAGTTGAAGAGCGGAAATTGCTTGTCGAGTGAGTGAGGCCAGCGGGTCTGTGTGAGTGGAGCGAATGGGGAATGCATGGTGGCGATAGTGATTGGGGGGGAGATGATCCCGCCCAAGGGACCCGGGGTCAGTGTAGAGTGAGTTAGCTGGTTAGTCAAATTAACAAAAATGGAATCGTTTTGCTGTTGTGGGAGTAGGCTCGAAACCATTTGGAGGGGTGCAGGAGCCCTGTTGACGGGCTGGGAGCGTGGCTGCGAACGGTGAGTATCGCTGAGTGGGTACCCGGGCACCGGGCTAGTGGCCGTGGTAGGCCAAGGGCCATGGGGGCCGGGTTAGCGTAGTGGGCACGGGTGCGCGCTTGGTGCGGGGCCCGGAGCGCCGTTAGCCGCGTGGGCAGTGTCGTGGGCACGGGTGACCCTCGGAAAGGGCCCGGGCGCCAGCCTGCCACGTTGCGTTCAGGGAGTTGCCATGGGGGCACTCCCGGTGTTTAGGGAGCTGGTAGGCTCGGAGGCAGTGTAGTGCCCGGGGTGCCATCGTAGGAGATCGGCAGAGGGTAGTGCCTGCCAAGGAGCCACGCCTCCAGCATGAGACCGTGTGAGGGCACGGGAAGAAAATTGGGGGCGGAGGCCCGAAATTGTGTGGACACCAACACAGGCGACGGGAATCTGGGTTGTTAGAACCAATAGTGTAAGCGAGAGGCGCTTGTTGAAAGCCCCGGGTGTTTAACAGTTAAATGGTTAGGGTAGATAGGAAGTGTACCCCTCCGCACCATCCATCCCTTCGCTCTCGTTGTGGGCCGCTGGACCCACTTTGGTTGTAGATCGCTGAAGTCTGGGGAGGCCATCTTGAGGCTTGGTTGGGCCGCACAGGACGCTAGCTCTCCTTATTCCCCTCCGGGAAGGGAACGTAGGGTTGGGAGTAGGCTAGGTGACAGAATAGGTTAGCCGAACAAGGACGATAAAGGGGTTAGGGACGATTTATAGTGGGAAGGGATGAAATAAAAACAAACAAAAAAAGTAAGTTGGGGCTAAATGGGGTTTTACAAATTAAGGGAGTGGGTATGAACAGTGACAGGCAAAGGCGATAGTGGGAGGGAGACAGTAGGTAGGTCCGAGCCCGCCTTCTGCGAGTGGCCAGCACCACGTACTCCTCCACCAACCTGCACTGTACGGCAAGAGGCCGGCCAACTTCATCGGCAGCTGTTGTTTTGCTGCAAGGCCTGTGCCGTCGGATCGTCCGACGGCTGTGTTACTTCGAGGCCTGTGCCGGCCAACTTCGTCGCCTGGCTGCGTTGTGCTGCAAGGCCTGTGCCGGCCGAATTGTCTGCGGCTGTTTCTTCAAGGCCTGTGCCGTCAGCTCCACTGCGGCTGTTTTTACTGCAAAGCCTGTCCGGCCAACTTCATCGGCTGGCTGTGTTTTGCTGCAAGGCCTGTGGCGCCAGTTCGTCTGCCGGCTGTGTTTGCCTGCAGCGGCCTTTTCTGCAGGCTATGTTTGCCTTTGCCTTTGCCATGCCCATGCCCACTCCCTCATCTACATTTTGCCCGTTCAGTTTTGCTTTGCCCCCCCCTGTTCATTGCCATGTGCGCAGGATCGTCGTTACAACAGTTTGCAAGCTGCAGGAACTGTCCTGTTGGCAGCTGCAACACGGGCCTGCAGTGGCGGCCCGTGCACCGGTTTTCTTTGACTCTACCTTTTTCCTGCAGAGTCCATTGATCCTGGCCATGTTTGTGTAAATTGTAAGTTAAGGATAAGTGGTGTATTGTAAATATGAGTGTGCCCCCGCATGTATGTCTTAGCGCCGGCAATTTTAGTTAAGTCGTCCGTATGAGTGAGTTTGTTTAGTTAGTTACTCAGCCCTCAGGTTATTTATTTTGGGGACACGAATACTGAATGTCGCACTCAGGGATCCGTAGGTAAAACGTACTAGGGAGAACTACACATGATGGCACAGATAATTTGACGACTCGGGACGAGTCTGTAAAAGGGGAGGGGTAGTGTTACGGCTGTGGAAATCCACAAACATCATAAAGGTCCCGTAGGTGAGATATATTCTGAAGTACATGTGTAGTTAGCCCAAACCCATTGTATAGAGGGAATTAATGTGATTCATTCGGGCTGCGATACTTTGAGTTAGGCGTTTTTCGTTCTGCTTATTTTTCAAACCAACCACCTTCAACGCCAACAACGCAACCACACTTCAACGCAACCAAGCCACCACTCCAACAACGCCAGCACCGCCACCCTCACAACCAGCCACAGCTCAACCACGCTACCTACACCAACGAACGCCATCCTCCGCGGTCCGCGTACGACGGTTTCCGCGTGGGGAACCGTCGAACGCGAGAGGGGAAGGGAGAAGTCCCCAAAGCGAGGACGCGCGTTTTCCCGCTATTTTTCCTTCCTTGGCCCCGGCCAGAACGGCTTCGCCTCGTCCCCCACAAGCCGGAGGTGGGAGGGAACGAGAGGAACGCCCCCCTTCTCGAAGCGCCTCGAAGGAAGGTGAGCCGAGAACGGGGCGTGGCGCCGGGCGTATAAGAGGCGGAGGCGGCTGAGGCTTCTTCTTCTCGTCGTCGTTGATTCAGCTCTTCTCTTCGCTTCTCGTCGTCAATGATTCTGCGCTGCTCGCTTGGTCTTCTCGTCGTCGTTGATTCAGCTCTTCTCTTTGTCTTCTCTTCGTCGTCGACTCTTTCGGTCTTCTCTCGTCGTCGATTCTCTCTGCTCGCTTCCCGGTTTCGGCACGGAGAGAGCTCGCGGGCCACGGCGAGTGACGGTCGCCGAGGACTCAACCACCTCAGGGAAGTCGACTTCCATTTTCTTTTTGGGTTTTGTGTGAACGTGTGTGTGTGGCGCCGTGTCTTATAAGTAGTACTGTGTAATGGGTCCGTGGTCGCGTATTCGGTTTAGCTCTGCGTCATTGTTTCTTTTGTTGCCTTTCTTTTTTATTTGAATAGTTGCATTTCTGACTGTTTGCTTTATGTGTGTTATTCGTGTGTCGTTGTAAATAAAATGCTTGTTTGTTGAATTCTTCCCCCGTTTCGCTGCGTCTTCCTTCGTTGGGTCTCCATCTTGTTTCACGTAAAGGGTTCGTCGTGGGCGCGGGACGCCCGATAATTAATCTGAACCGTCAGGCTGACGATAACACCGCTCGGTTATCCCGTTAGCCCGGAACGAGCCGCTTAAGCGGATCGTGTCCGAAGTCGGCCTGTGGCGAGGTACAACCCCTCGGTAGGTTACCCGTGCGGGTACTTAGGTATATCGACTTTCGGCGATTCACCCTATTCCGCGCGGGTAGAATGCGACTGGGTTGTGGTGAGGCCGAAAGGTCCACCCGTGACTGGATCCCGGCGTTAGCCGGGAGGGTCACGACTGAATTGTCCGTCCGGTGGGCGAGGCGGTCGCGATTCGAGTACGTGGCCGATCGCACGCCGATGGCGCGAATTCGCAACAATATGTATGTATATATATATATAGTATATATATGTATGTATATATAATTTATCTAATATATATATATTGTATGTATGTATATATATATATATATATGTATATATATATATATATATATATATATTATATATGTATACTATGTATATATGTATATGTATATATATGTATGTTATATTTTATTATGAGCGTGGATCGGCTCACTTCGCTCGCCTCTCCACACATCGTTGCAGAGATTGATGTGACAGATTTGCTGTGTTTGCATGATTTACACAAATCATAATACAAACATATTTTTTGCAAATTTATTTGCAATATTGCTGATATTGTATTTATTTGAAATTTATTTGTGATATAAGAATGTCTTAGTGGTCTAAATGGTCAAGGGTCGAAGCTGTCTAATCTGTCTGAAAGGTGTCAAGGGTCTAAATGGTATTATGGTCTTTGGGGTCTTTTGGTTATTTTGGGTCTTCAGGGTCTTTTTGGGTTTTTGCTGACTTTTGTGTCTTGGGGTCTTTTGGGTGTTCATGGTCTTTTTTGGATTTCGGTGACTTTTGGGTCTTCATGGTCTTTTTGGTTCTTTGGTGACTTTTGGGTCTTCAGGGTCTTTTGGGTCTTCGGGGTCTTTTGTGTCCTCGAGGTCTTTTGTGTCTTTAGGGGTCTTAAGGGTCTTGGGGAATTAATGTTCAAGCAGGACGTGATTAATAGGCATATTGTCTTCACGGCTTCCCGGACTGACTCATAGTTTCACCGCCTCACCGTGCTTTTCGTTTTTTATATATAGATAATTATTCAGCATGATGTGAATTCGAAAATCGTTCAACGTTCAATCAACATCAAGTTCAGCTGAGTTTGCATAACTTCATGTTCATAAATGTTTTGGAGAATAAAGGTTTGTTTTCCTTTGACCAAAGGTTGAAGAAAGTTTGCATGCAAAAATCCTTGAGTTTTTACACCAAAGGCATAATCATAGCATTTAGAGAAACCAAGATGTTCTATTAAAGAGAAGTTAGTCACCCTTATCCTGCTATACTCCCAAAATCTAAGCTTAATGTTCATCTCAATTGCTTAATTTCCCTCTTCTTTCACTTTTGAAATCGTCTTTCAAAGCCTGTTGCTTCATAGTCTTCCCTCCAGGATTTCAAGTCTACTTCCCATTGTTACATCATGGTCTTTACCCTTTATACCTCTGAGCTTTCCTTCACAAACTGGGATGCTGTCCCACATGTATCTGCAACTCCTCTCCTTTCATGCTGTGGTGCATCCATGCATTCTTGTCCACCTGTTTCCCTTTTACTACAACTTCTTTCTGTTGACACTTTGCCCTTTGTTGTTCTGCTCTTCCATTGAGGCTCAACACCTGTACAAAAAACAACAAAATAATAGTACATAGAAACTAGAGTGAGGTTGACGATATGCCATCGCAAATCCCCATGCTTTCCACCAAAAGCAAAGTTGAAAGATGGCAAAAAGTTCCACCAGGAATGATCAAATATCAAATCTTGAGTTAATTTTTTTTCCATTTTGACCCATGTGACCTGAGTCCCCACCCCCAAGGGCATGAACCGGTGGTCAAATCCCAAATATCGTTGCATATTTCATGCGTGCCCCAATGTTGATTGCATATACAAAGTTTTATTCAAAAATCTTTTTAAAATGTGCTCATAATAGCATTTTTTTGAACTTGACCTTTCGACTGCACCCCAAGGTGTAGGGCTAAAATGATACTGCTCTTGCACCTTCTTGCCATGTGGTGATCATAACTGCCAAGTTTGGTGAATTTCTGCACAGCTGTTTAGAAGGAGATAGTGTGACAGACGGACAGACATGTGTATGGATGGACAGACAGACGGATGGACGGACGGACAGAGCCAATTACAATATCCCCCCCATTTTTTTCAAAAAGTGTGGGGAAAATTTAGACATCTCTACAGTAGCTTCCAAGTCTTATATTTATACCTTGAAATTATTTTGCGTATTAAAAAAAAATGCTGTCATTAACTCATTAACATTGCCAATTGTGACACTGACGAATGTCTGTTCATGTGCTTGATAATCTCTGCCTGCTACTCGAATTTATCACTCTTCCAATCACAAATTTCCTCAACTTTTGGATGCTTTTTCTTGTGATGTCAATTGTGAGTGATCTGAGACCTTCAATTCTGTATTTATATCAATAGCCTTCACTGTTGAGTTGCGCGTGTATGTGTGAAGAAAAAGAGCACTTAAAAAAAAGAAAAAAGAAAACCAATATCTCCTTGACTTGAGAGCGACAACTATAGGTCTTAATATGTGACGTCAGTTTTTATTTTGAATAGATACACTCTTAAATTTGTACATGATGGTTTAAAGTTGAACAAGCATCACACAGAAGATTGCATTTTAACAATAAGGCATTTCTTATTTTGGGGTAGGAAGAGGAATAATATAGACCTAAGCAAAACAGTCAAAATATCAAATCAAAATCAGCGTGATGGTCACTGCTATTGTAACTGCTTGAATTAACAACTCGTCTTTTCAAAGCCCTGTCCCCTTTCCATGACCATCATGTCACCCAGCATAGTCTAAGGAATTAATTAATGTCAACATGGATGCACACCGTGTTTGTGCCAACTGCCCAAGGGATGCCTGTCAAACTCACTTTGCTTTGCGAAACTAACAGCAGTCTAGTGACACATCTGACAATTGATCTCCCCATCCCTGGTGTGAAAGTAATAGTGATGGGCTGATGCGCCTTGATACGACATCTTTTTTTTTTTCCTTCTAATGGCCTTTACATTAATGGAGATATTTTTAAAATATACTGAGGAATGTCATTACATTTCTCACACTAACTGTCTTATTTATCTTGATAATGTGCATTTCGGATACAATCAGCATTGTTTCTCCATATATGGTTCTAACATACATATTTAAAGATTAAATGATGATTGCTTGCAAAGCACTCCTTTAAAAAAAGAAAATCATGGAGGTGTTCAACAAAATAAGCATTGCAAAGCCAAACCAAACTACTTTATTACTCAGCTTTAATATTGTTACGGTTCTAGGAACCATACGCATACAACATACAGGTGTCCCAAGTCAGTTATGCCATTAAGTATATGTGTAGACAGAACCCCTCCTTGTGTGTAGTGGGAAATCGAAGGGGTGCGTTGCGATGTTTTTTTAGTTAGGGTAATAAATCTTTATATCCCATCCTCCATTGCGATCCAAGGTACCCGAGCGCTTGTGGCCTTCCGTTCGCTGGCAACAACGTACCACGGTCCACCTGTTGTCTCTGGAGGCTCGTTTTTCCGAGACAGAATCTTCGCTGTCGCAGTTCCTATTGGCTTCTCCAACGCTCCAACTCTTTCTTGACGAGTCCACACGCGTGGAGTGGCGGGCCTCGCCGGTGCCTGGCCGAGCCCGCCAAAAAGGCGGACACATGGAGCCCTGTCCAATCAGGGTGGACAGTGACGTCAGTTTTGACCAAGGCCCCGCCCCGCTGAGGGAGGTCTATAAACCATGACACCATCCTCAGTCTTGAGTTCTTTGGGGTCGTTCGTTCAGTTCTTTGGGGGTCGTTCGTTCTGTGCTTGAGGCGGAGTTGGTTGGAAAACGAAGGGGTTCCCACACCCGCTGCTTGGCTCCACTCACGTCTCGCCCCGATGGCCCGACTACTGGTCCGGCCCACTCGAGCTCCTCCACAGACCCAAACTCCACACGGGCGGCTGTGGACCTGACTGCACGACTGTTGGCAGGTGCCGCACCACGGAGCATTCCTTTCCCCGAGACTCAGGTACTCGAAAGAACTGCAACCTCACCCGCCTTCCTCCCTGGCTGCAAAAGTCCTTTGCCTTCAACTGGGTTTATTTTGTCCGAGTGTGTGTCTGAGTGTGTGGCGCCAGTCTAATAAGTAGAAACTGTATGTTGTTTCGATCATTGAAATCTTGCCTGTGTATCCGCGATAAGCTTGCTCGTGTCCTTCTTGCTGTAAATAAAACAATTGTTGAAATGTTCCCAGTTCATTTCCATCCTTTCTTTCATTGGTCAGCATGGTTCGGATCTGAGTTTTAGCTGGTCTTTGTTCCTGTTAATCTGCTCATCCTAGCAGGCACGGCTTTGAGTTCCGCTCGACCTCACCCGAACCGGAGTTGGTAGTCGGTAGTTGGAACTCTACCGCAGTCGGTAGAGTGACCCGGTTCGAGCAAGACCTGCCGAGGGTGTGGTTCCCAGTAGACGACACCGCATGGTTAATTAGGTAAATTGGTTTTAGACAAAAAGACCATACACTACGCGGTGGAGGTATTGGCATCCACGGTCGGTTAAGCGACCCGCCGCTCACGGAGTTATCCGGAGCGACGGCCTACAATTCCGAGATGATGGTGGGTGGGAGATGGGGGAGTCTGGTGGGAGATGATGTAACTTCCCCCACCTAGCGGTCGTTCTCGCCACCGGTCCCCGGCCCGCAACAATATACAGGGTGGTTGATGTGGATTGTTACTCCTGATAGTGAATAACATCCTGTGCTGTTATATTACAGGTAGGTGACTATGACGGATACCAGTAAGTATACTATGCAACAGCGTGTGGTAGTGAGCTGAGCATACATACAGTGGGATATTAAAGTCTGAGTTGACCAATAGAAAATTTATTAAACGGGATGTGACCACAAAATAAATCATCACAATATGAAACCAAAAGCACTTTCACGGGACTCTTAAATAAACTGTAATTTGAGCACAGAAGGTTACTGTTGACTTTATCGTTGCAAATCTGCACACTCATGTCAATAATTTTGTGTTTGATGCTGGACTTAAACCATGATTTATCAAAGTTAGAGAAATCATACCATCTATTGGAATAACGACAGTGATCTGCAAAAATATTTTTAACAATCGATATTCATTTAGACTCAAATATTTTACTTTCATGAAGACACTTTGCTAATCTAAACATAAAAGCAGAAAATTTGTTCTACTTGCCACTTAAAATTCACAACCAAAAATTTAGCATTTTCTTGTCCATAAATTCTCGTTTTGGGTAACTTCCTGTTTCCCCAAGTACCATACGCTTCACAGTCCTTTTATTGAGGTGTAATATTTGTTTCAGAAATTTCTGATGGAAAATTTCAAAATGGGTGGTATTGTAACAACCCCAAACCACACAACCTTATTATAAAATGGGCATCGGAACCCTTCGTTCGAAAAGCTCACACTGCACATCAAGAGGAAAATTCAGTCTGCGTGCTTTCTGTAAAAAGGAAAACTGTGCTCTTTTTGCTTGAGATATTTGTTTCAAAATGGTCTTGTTAAAATCACCATTGTAGTTAAAAGTACAGCCTAGGTATACATAATCACTCAACTTCCAATTTGTCATTACCAAACATAAAATTTGGAAAATTTCGGACTTTACATTTTTTTTAAATGACAACTTTTGTTTTGGATATATTAACAGTAAAATTCCAAAGCTCACGATCCCTCACTGCATTTAGCGCATGCTGGAGTTCTTCGGGAGATTCAGCCATCACAATTGTGTCATCAGCATAAAGTAACACATACAGCCTGAAGAAAACTTCTATATCACTATCGCTCAGGAAATTATTGATATTATACGCAAGAAAATCAAAACTATTGTAATGATGACTGACAAAGCATTTAGTCATTTAAATAAATGGCAAAGAGAAGAGGGGTACAAATTTTCACCTTCGTGTACACAAACATTGTAGAAGTTATAGACAACATTGATAACCTTACCATTCAACCCTGTTGAAATCAGTTTCTGCAATAGAGAGATCTATTGACCAAGTCAAACGTCTTTTTGTAGTCAACAAAGGCACCGTATAACTCTTTCGGAAGGATAAATACAAATCAACTCTGGAATGTGGAGAAAATATATGGTCGAGGCCTGAGGGTACTAAACACTTCTCTTGATAGTTTGGCATTTATTTATTATACAACAGTATTATTATACCAATGGACCAGTCACTGGGAACTATTCCTGAATTCAATACCAAATGAAATAACCTAACTGTGAGTTGGATTACAGTAACTGGGCAATTTTTGAAAAATTTGTTAATAATGCTATAAATGCCATAACACTTGATATTTTTGAGTTTGGGTATTAAAGACAAAAATTCTTGAGTAGAAAAGTCACCATTACTCCATTCATTTACCGAATGATCAATGATCCTCGGACCAGAATTTTCATCATTAGCCTACCCACCCACTATTATTCGACTCCTGACTGAATTTCTTAAAATGTTCAACAAAATTATCTAAAGAAATCTTGCCGATCTTGCCAAGGGGGTGGGTGGGGAGAGAAACGCCTTAATTCACTTTGTATGAGCATGCTCTATTCAGTATTTCCCAAGAAGACTTAGGATTATTTTGCTTCATTTCTCTCAAATTTTTTATTCGGTTCTTTGTAATAGGTCTTGGATTTAGCAGAGATACATTTTTTTGTCGTGACTTACCTATTTTTGTTTATTCAGTTTTAGCTGTGAAAGTTTTTGCGTTTTTTTTTTACTAATCACATACAATCGGTCGCTTCATTGATGGGAGTTTTCTGGGGGGGGAGATGAGGGAGAGAGAGGAGAGGAGGGAAGGGAGGAGAGAGAGGAAGGAGGGAGGGAGAAGAGAGAGTAAGGAGGGGAGGAACAGAGGGAGGAACAGAGAGGGAGGAGAGGGGAGGGAGAGAGAGGAGGAGGAGGGAGAGAGAGAGGCGAGGGAGGAGAGAGAGGATATCGCCATTCCCTTCCATTCAAGGGAAGGGAAGGCATGTGAGAGAGGAGAAGGGAAGGGCGAAAAATCGCGCCAACAAAAGGAAAATTTATTTTTACCAACCGGGTTCTATATAAAATCTGGTGACAGCATTTAAAGCCCACACTATCTATCTGTCAACGGCCTACCTGTGTGCATGCAGCTGGCACATGCAGCAACCTTTGCACCCCTCTGTCAGCTCACTCCGAATCTGATTTGTACATGCTACACTCTGCAGAAGCTGTTTTAAATTCAAAACTAAACCGTCAGTCCTTAACAGAAGGGGAGGGGTTGGAGATGAGGGGGAGGTGGGAGGAGTGGGAGATGGGGAGGGAGGGTGGGAGAGAGGAGAGGTGTGGGAGACAGAGGAAGGGGAGAGGTAAGGGGTCAGAGGGGTGGGTGAGAGGGAGAGGTAGGGGGAGGAGGGAGGGAGGGGAGGGAAGAGGAAGGGAAGGAGGAGAAGGGAGGGAGAGAGGAGAGAGAGTGAGGGAAGGAGAGAGAAAGGGGAGGGAGAGGGGATAGAGAGTGAGAGTATTACTAGAAGGAGAGAGGATGGAGGGGAGGGAGAGAGGAGGGGAGAGAGAGAGAGAGAGAGGGGGGGTGGAGTGGAGTGAGAGGGAATGGAGAGATTAGGAGGGGGATAAGGAGTGGTGGGGAGGTGAGAGGAGGGTGTGGAGCTCAAGTGGTGAGGAAGGGGGAGGCTAAAAGGGGGAGAAGAGTAAGAAGGGTAGGGGGTGGGGGGTGGGGAGAAGAGATGCCTCACCAAATGTCACTATAGACTCTGTAGAGGAGGGGTGGAGTGAGGAGGATGGGGGAGAGAGGAGGGGGGAGAGAGAGAGGGGGGGATGGAGAGATTAGGAGGGGAAGTAAGGAGTGGTGGGGGAGTGAGGAGGGGTGTGGGAGCTCAAATGGGTGAGAAAGGGGGAGGCTAAGAAGGGGAGAAGAGTAAGAAGGGTAGGGGTGGGGGTGGGGAGAGAGAGATGCCTCACCAAATGTCACTATATACTCTGTGAGAGAGGGGGTGGAGTGAGGAGGATGGGGGAGAGAGGAGGGGAGGTGGAAGTGGGTCGGGGGTTTGGGAGGAGGTAAGCATTAGGAGGTTTTGACTTTCGTATGATAAGGGGACTTGAGGTGGAAAAGGGGAAGGGTTCTCGACCTTGTTTGTAGTGGGACTTTGGAGAAGGAGGGGGGAGGGGTGCTAGTGCAGGTTGAACAAAATGGAGTACGTTAAAACAGCATGTTGGACAGCATGCAGAAACTGCTCAGAGATGTCCATAGGGTGAAGATGTGAGGGGGTTTGGAGAAGGTAAGTGTGAGGTATGGAGGGAGCAGCATGATGGGAAGGGAATGCAGCGTGAGGGGAAGGGAAGGGAATGCGTTTGAGGGATGGGAATGCGGTGTGGAAGGGAAGGGAAGACAGTGTGAGGGGAGTGAAGGCAGTGTGGAGGGGAGGGAAGTGAAAGCAGCGTGAGGGGAAGGGAAGGAAGGTAGTGTGAGTGGAGGGCAGGGAAGGGAAATAAATGCACCCCAAACAGTAATGTTTATTTTTAACCCACTGGGTTCTAATAAAACGATCAACCTGGCAAAGCATTAAAACCGACATTATCTCCCTGGCAAAGGCCTGCTTGTATGCATAGATGCTCACCCATGCAGCAACCTTTGCATCCTCTGGTCGCTCACTACGAATCTGTTTCATACATGCCACACTGGGGAAGCCGTTATAAAATCAAAACTAAACCGTCAATCCTTAAAAGTCTCCTTACATAGTGGGGGGAGGGGGATGAGAGAGATGGGGGATGGGTGGGAGAAAAGGGGAAAGAGTGAGGAAGGGCAGAAGGGGGGAAAGACTGAAGGGAGAAGAAAAGAGAGGGAGAGGGTGGGAAGAGAAAAGAGAGGAGAGGGTGGGAGAGAGAAAGAGAGAGAGAGAGAGAGGGGGTTGGGAGAGAGAGAGAGAAAGAGAGGAAGAAGAGAAGAAGAGAGAAGCGTGGGGTGAGAGGGAGAGGGGGGGAGGGGAGAGAGGCAGAGGGTGGAGAAGGGAGAGGGAATGAAGAAGAGGAAGAAGAGAGAAGAGAGAGAGGAGAAGAGGAGAGAGAAGAGAGAGAGAGAAGAAGAGAGGAGAGAAGGGGAAGAGAGGGGGGTGGGTAGTGCGGAAGGGAGAAGAGTTGGGGAGAGGAGGGGGGATTCCAGAAGATGTGACATCCAGTTTAAGTCCATCGCGAGAGATGGCACACAACATTGATGAATCACCCTGCCTGTGAACACCCGGATTAAATTTATAGCTCGGTCGGATTCAAACCCAGGCTAGAAACATTAGAGTGATGTGTGCGTACCTCTCGGCTTCCTGCCATGATGTGGCGATTCATTGCTTTGTAACAACTGAAAACATTTTTTACTCATTGTAATTATCGAATTTATTTGCCTTTTAACTGTGGAGATGTCCCCATTATAGCCAGAGTATTAAGTCAAATTTGAGTCAAACCCAGAACAAATTTATAACAAGCTGAACTTTCAGGATATGTTCAGAAAACTGTCAGGAATAACATACTAAAAGTCCCCAAGAATGCCCCTGGGGGCTTTTGAGAAATTCAAGATGGCGTCCAAGAGCCACCGGCTTGAAGATTTTCTCAATTTCAAGCTGAAATCATAGAATTAAAAAATAATGGGTCAAAACTAGATTTTAAGTTACAAATAATCAATTACTATGGCTGTTTTTAAGATAAAATCAACTTATTACATATTTAATATGGCTGACATGCACAATACAATGTTTTCTTTTCAGAGCAGGAGATGGAGTCGTGCATCATTTGTTAAGGACTTAACATCAAATTCGTAACATAAGGATTTTGTGCAAGTTGGACCCAAAGGAAGGACAACTCTAGTAGCTGCAAGCCTTGAGAGACAGGATGGTCTTCATGAAACTTCTCACAGATACAGGAGTCACTGACACGTCACATTGCCTGTAGAAAAGCCTACACCGGAATCATCCACAAATCTGAGACGAGAAAGTCTGAGAAATCAGCGGCAGATGAGGAATTTGAACAACCCACCCTGCGGTCCAGAACTCCTTTGTTTGACATCACTAAACACTGCCTTTTCTGCTCTGAAGTACTGATTACTAGCAGCAGACTTGAAACAAATGCAGAAAGTTAACAAGCAATGTAAGACAATAGAGTTCAAGAACACAATGTGTTGAAAAGGGCAAAAGAGAGGGTGATGAGGTGGGGAGAGGCGGTTACCAAAAGAATAGATGCAAACATTGATTTGGTTGCCGCAGGAGCAAAATACCATCGTGCCTGTGCCCAGGAATTCTTTCTAACCCACAAAAGTTGAAACTGTTGGCAAACCAGTGATGTTCAAAAGATTCAGCTTTCAGTGAGCTATGTGCATATAATAGAGACAATGACGAATGTCATATGTAGTTTTCTGACCCCTTGGAGCACATGGAACATTCTGAATGGTGAGGAAGGCTATTCTCTCAAGTACTCAAACATCAGAAACTGAAAGAGCGATACAAAGATGATATCATATAAAAGCCTCCCTGGAAAATCCAGCATAGTCAGTGTCCGTGAATATGCCCACCGGATACTTCGTGAGAGGTGGGTGGCAGATCAAGCAGCTGACAAAGCTTGTGATGAAGAAAATAAATAAATTGAAATGGCAGCTTCATTTATTCGTGAGTGAGATTCGTTTGTCAGTGTATGATCTCGTGAATATCCAACCTTGGAAGAAACGAAAATGGTTCCTCTATGATTCCTGAGTCTCTGAAGCTCTTTTGCACAAGTTTTGGACCCAAAGGGCAAAAGTGCTGCTGTAGTGAGTTGGTGATGCACTGCCATTGCCCATTCTGTCATTTCTGCCTGCAGACCAAGGTCTTTCATTTCACCAGTGCTACTTTGCCATAGCAGTGTACATACATCGCAAGTATGCCTCTCGCGAGCTGATAGACACCTCAGTAGCATCAGTTTTGCAGATGACTACAAAAGAGGTCCAGCGATTTGAAAACAGCCTCATATCTTCGGCTGGTGAGCCCTCCTATGGCCTCAATGGTTTCACCCAGTGTGTATTTGATAATGCAGATTTCAATGTTGCTATCACTAACTGGGCACAACACTTTCCATGCCATGGGTGGCATAGCTTGTGTTAACACCCACCCGGGAACAGTAGAAAGTCTCCTGTCAGCGCACAATGCAACTACCCCCAGCTGAAGCAGTTGCACTTTTTGGGCACATACCCATCAGACATACAACAAACCTGCAGTTCCTGCTTTGCAGTCAGTTACAGTAGAGCCTCTGCAGATCTCCGACACTCACAGACTGCAAGCATCAGCTCTTGATTCCATTTGTGATGCCTTGGGTACATGTTGAACTAACACCGGTGTCTGCCTTGAGTGGCTTCATGAAAATGTTCTGAAAAGTGATGAGTTCCAAACCTCCAGAATTGAGACTCTCCCATTCATCAATGTGGAACCAAGCAACCCCAGCACTATCTACACTGCACTGTGCTTTGCCACAGACACAAAGTGACAAGCACAACCTCAAAGATTCCCAGTAACTTTGATCAGCCTCTGTATGAAAAGCTTGCTGAAATTGTTGCTGCCTCGCAGAGCTTGGACAAAGGTGGTGGTGACTTGTGGCTTCCACCTGCTGATGTCCTACCTAGGCAGCATTGGGAAGATCATGACAGGGAGCGGGTTGGAAAACCTGTGGGAACGAGTGTATGCCAAGGTTCAGTGGTGCATAATGCTCACAGGTCATGCCTTCTCTCGAGACAGTGCGTGCCCACATTCTGACCTTGCTGGCCCATCTATGTACTGCTAGACAGTCAGACTGGGAGAGCCAGACTAACAAGGAACATCTGTCAGTCTGTACCAGGACACAGTGGACCAAGATGAAGATGCTGCGTGAGATAGGATGAAGATGAAAGTCTGCAAGAGTTTCAACAGTTTCTCACTCACCCACCTAGATAAGCTGCCACACAGAGCAAAACGGGGAAGTTATGGGTGCAGTACATCCACCAGGTGTTGCTCATGCTCAACTTCATCAGAGCTGAGAGGACTGGCAACTGGAAGCTAATCTTCACTGTGTGCAGGAGATGATCCAGCATTCCATGAGCAGGTCATCTACCTAGCCAAGTCTGGCAGACTGTACTTGCAGCAGATGAACTCCATGCACAAGTCATGCCACCTGAGGAGTACACGATTGTTCTCTGCAAAGGGTATTTCACCATCCGCCGAGCCAATGAGTTCTGGTCTGGCAACTTCTCCGACCAGACAATCGAGCAGTTCCTGATGAGGTGCTGAAAACCAGTGAGGAATGACACATGGTAGAGGATAACAGACAGCACCTTAACCAAATGGTGTATGCACTGCCTCACGTGGTCCTTTGTGCGAGATGCTTGGAGAAGTTCACTGGTGTGCACACTGCTACCTCTGAACAACACAAAGATCTTCGTTCATCCACTCAGCTACAGACAAGAAAGACTACAATGTCTTCCTCCAGTGGCTGCAGGCACATCCACCATTTGGCAGGTTACCAGCCTGATCACCTAGTATCTATTTCCACTGGTGTTGTAGCTGACACATCTGTCAACTGTGACAATGCCATGCAGATTGGTCAAGGCTGCAGGCATCTAAAATAACAGGGAAGCAGCTTCACAGAGATCACCTGCCGACATCGCAGTGACAAAGTCAAGACTATGGGAGATAAGAACAGCATCAACGTCAGGGGGCAAAACACAGAGGTGAATCTCACTCTCTTCTTCAACAGGACTACTTGTGTCCTCAAGACAAGTCTGACATGAAGCAGTTCATGTCATATGAGCTGGCTCCTCAACTTCCATCCCTGTTTCATGATGGTGCCATGCGGAAACCAACCAAGAGTGCCCTAGGTACTCTCCTCAAGTCATTTGCCCCTGTACAACCCAACATTCCAAACAACTGCCAGTTTGTCATAGATGGAGGCCATCTGTTGCAGTCAGTAGTCTGGCCAGCCATCAACTCTATGGAGGTGTGTGCCAGTGCTACATTGCCTACATCCTGAAGCACTATGCGGTTGGCACTACTACTGTGTTCCATGGCTACAGAACCGTCTCCCCAAGGCAGCAGAGCAACTATGCAGGGCAAAGAAGTCAACATCCGGTGACATCCTATTTGACCAGACATGCAAACCACTACTACTCAGGCAGCATTTCTGGCAAATAACCACAACAAGGAGCGTCTCATAGAGATGCTCAGTGGCTTGCTGATCAAGCAGGCATCCAGGGTGAAGCAGGCGCAAGCTGATGCAGGCTTGATTGTGTCAACTGCTCTGTCTTTGGCAGTGCTCTGCAACCGGTGGTTGTTGTCGGAACTGACACTGACCTGCTGGTAATGCTGGTGACTCTAGCAACACACAAACATGGACCTGTACATGTTACTGCAAGAACCCCACAACACTCTACAGAGTTCACGGACATTCAAGCAAGCATTGGTGACACAGTAAATATCTGATGGTGCTGCATGCCATAACTGGATGCGACACCGTGTCTGCTCTTGTATCGCCAAGGGAAGCGCAAGGCATTCAATCTGGTGCATAACAATAAGGAGTATGACCTACTCAACACATTCATCATGCGGAGAGCACTCATCAGCAGTACAAGAAGCAGGTGAAAGCTTCCTCCTGAAGCTCTATGGTGCATCCAGCTGTGCATCACTGGACGTGTTCCGCTACATCACCTACAACAAGGCAATCAGCAGAACGTCACTTTCATCAATGTTCCAGTTGGCAACTTTGCCTCCAACAAGTGCTGCAGCCAGCAACATTCCTTCAGACATATTCTCACTATTCAAGAATGGATGGGGACCCCTTGCAGCCAACAGCATGGGATGGAAACTGGAGGACATCCTGACTCCAGTTGACACTGACCGTCCCATTGCTCCAGACACTCTGCTCAACATGACTCTTGTGGCTGCAGTGCAGATGGGGGTGCACTGCTCTGCCCTGTGTACAAAGTGCACTGGTCAAACCTGCAACAATGCAGCACCAATGCCATCCTTGCTGGATGCTGAGGGAGAAACTGAAGAATCAACTCCTGTTTCTCCAGAAACTGAGGGTGAACATGTGTCATGTTGTAAATATGTTTCACAAGTTTTAACATTTGTAATTGTTTTGTTAATTGTTTTTTTTGTGAATGTATTAATACAATACATGAATATTCTTATTTTACTCTTTTTTAAGTTTTCTATAGTATTACCACAGATATGATGAAAATTGTTCATAAGCCCAGGAGTAAAGGTTTAGACTATGTATAACTGCATAAGGATTTCATTAAATCTTCAAAATATTGTTGAAATTGAATTCCCTGCCCCAAAAAACATGTGTTTAGACTCATTATTAACCTCCGCCATCGAAGATGGACGGAGGTTACTGTTTTCACCCCGTTTGTTTGTTGGATTTGCTATATATGAGATATCCTTATTGTCTGTCCGGCTGATATTTTCCGGCTGTCTGTCTGTGTTTATGTGTGTCTGCAACGCGAGGCTCCACAGCACGAACCAGCGAACTCGATTTCGATGAAACTTTGCCAAGAGGTGGAATATATACTGGGAATGTGCGTGTTTGAATTTCGTTGCCTAGCAACCACCCGTTGCTGTGTGTGCGGCCGAAAAACCGTGTACAGTATTTTCAATACTGTTCCTTCAGTTTTCAATGTAGAGAAACGAGACTCGGAATTAAACACTTCGAGATATTTTAGAAAATTTTACTCGAGCCGATTTTTGATTGAGGTTTTATTTTTCAAATGGTAGTCCTTCAAAAACCGGGTTCTTATTTACCGTCATTTAAGGTGTGTATACAGTGTTTGTAAGGAACTACACCGTCGTTCCACCTTCGATCTCTCCTCGATCCAAAGTTATTGACCAAAGTGAAAAGCAATCAAATAAATGAACATCTGTTTTGATTAAAAAAATATTTTATTTATAAAAATTCGTAACGAAATTAAGTTTTAATAGAAAACAATTGACAACATTTAAATTGGAATCACCGGCTTTCTGTCTTGTGGATTCTAATAATATATATGTTTATTTATTTACCGGAAAACGATTCACGATCCACACACCACCTTTAATTATTTATTTATTTACGAAAACAATTCCACGATCACAACACCACCTTTTAATTATTTATTTATTTACAGAAAACATTCCACGACCCACACACCACCTTCAATTATTTATTTATTTACGGAAAACAATTCCACGACCCACCACACCACCTTCAATTATTTTTATTTTGAAAAACGATCTCCATCGACCCAACACCACCTTCAATTATTTATTTATTTACAGAAAACATTCCACGACCCAACACACCACTTTCAGTTAATTTATTTATTACCGAAAAACGATTCCACGACCCACACACCACTTCAATTATTTATTTATTTACCGAAAACGATTCCACGACCGCCACACAACCACTTCAATTATTTATTTATTTTACCGAAAACGATTCCACGACCCACACACACACCTTCAATTATTTATTTATTTTCCGAAACGATTCCCCACCCCACACCCACTCCAATTATTATTTATTTACAGAAAACAATTCCACGACCCACACAACCACTTCAATTATTTATTATTTACAGAAAACATTCCACCACGACCACACAACCACCTCAATTATTTATTTATTAACTGAAAACGATTCCACGACCCACACCACTTCAATTATTATTTATTTACAGAAAATCATTCCACGACCCACACACCACCTTCATTATTTTTATTTACCGAAAACGATTCCACGACCACACACCACCTTAATTTATTTATTTATTTACCGAAAACGATTCCACGACCCACACACCACTTCATTATTATTTATTTAACCGAAAACGATTCCACGACCCCCACACCACCTTATTATTTTTATTTATCGAAAACGATTCCACGACCCACACACCACTTCAATTATTTATTTATTTCCGAAACGATTCCCGACCCACACACCACCTCCAATTATTTATTCTTACGAAACGATTCCGACCCACACGCCACCTTTAATTATTTATTTATTACCGAAAACGATTCCACGACCCACACACACCTCCAATTATTTATTATTTAGAGTGGAGTGGCGTAGGAAAGTGGGCGTGGCTTATGAAAAATATTGTGTGGCTCAGGAGGTGTGGTCACAAAGAGCATTGAGAGAAAGTTTATCGTGTTTCCGTGTGTGTGTGTGTGGTGTGTGTGTGTGTGTGTGTGTGTGTGGGTGTGGTGTTGTGTGTGTGCGCGCGCGCGCGTGCGCAACGCGAGGCTCCACAGCACAAACCAGCAAACGGATTATTTTTCAAATGGTAGTCCTTCAAAAATAGGGTGTCTATTTACTGTCATTTTTTTATGAGGAGTGCCAGTTAGCAAAATACGCAATAGGAAACATCTTGCCAGGCAGAGGAACAATTGTATGTGAACCAATACGTCTTGGCAATGAATCTTCGGCGGTGGATCGGTCAGAATGAAAAGCATCGTATCCAGCGCTTCTCTAGCGAATCCCTCGTCGCCTACCGGCTTGTTTGTTTGTTTGTTTGTGAACAGTATTACGGAAAAACTCCTCGACGGATTTCGACGAAATTTGGTGGGGGATTAGGTATGGCCAAGGATCATGCCATTAGATTTTGGACTTGGTCCAAAGTCCAATATGGCCGCTATGCGGCAATTTTGAAAAAATATTTGAATTTTTTTTTTTTGCATTTCTACATGTTTAAGTGATTTCAACCCCCCAAAAAAAATTTGTTAGAGAAAAAATAACAAATTTTGCAACTTTTTTTTCAAAAAATTTCGATTTTATTTTTTTGGCATTTCTACATGCGCGTCGATCTAGTTTAGTTTATTCAATCGTGGTTCAGTAGAGTCTGATCCGTTTTGCCCTACAATGAATAGGATATCTGGTTCACTTAAGTGACCACAGAGTATTGGCGGCGGAGGTTTTGCACTCTACCGAGTGCTCCCCTCTAGTTTGCATTTTTATGATGTTTTAAGCCTGAAATATGAGAAAATCTCAAGCCGGCGGCATCTTAGACACCATCTTGAATTTCTAAAAGCCCAAGGGAGATTCTTGGGATTTTAGTATTTTATTCCTGACAGTTTTCTGAACATTTCCTGAAAGTTTCAGTCTTCTGTTATAAATTTTTTCCAGGTCTAAACCTATTACTCCTGGGCTACATGGAGAACCGCACCACAGGATCTCCATGGAAGTGTGAAGAGATCAAAGCATGAAGGGCGCTTCAAGCAAGCACTCCAACAAAACGGTTGGAAAAACTTTAAAAAATGAAACGATTTTTTTCCCCCTATATATCTATCTATGTCGAGGTGATGGGTTGTATCATGAAAGAAGATCGTACAAAAAGGGGAAACGTCAAAATAAAATTGCACATTTTCAGAAAGCGAGCCACCGCCCGAGGGACCGCATTACAATACAAGGCGAAATGCAGGCGAGGAGGGCCTGAATATTCCTCAAGTCAACTGATATATTAATTGACAGTGCGAATCCTTTTGCTGTGTATGGCCAGGGGTTGGAAACAAACAACTAAATAGCTTGGATAGTGCTCACCAAGTGGTTTAATTACTCAAGCAAGCACTCCAATGAAACGGTTGATAAGGAACTGTTGGCTTGGCAAGCGATTAGCGATCAGTCATATAAACACCATGCACCCGGAGATGCTTGGAATGTCAAGAGATGTCCGAATTTGACAAATGAACACTTTTTTTTTAGCAGTCGGACTTACTTGTCAAGTCAATAAAGAAGTTTAAATTTTGAAATTTGGCTCAGATTAAGATATTCTAAAGGTTATGGCATGTGCGGAAATGAAATAAAGCCACTAAAGCTGGCATCTCCAGGCATTTATAAGCATTGCAATGTATCCTGCGATTCGTAGGTATGATGATCAGGCATTCAATGATACAAATGAGGAAGGTGATAAATAACCTTTATCGTTAAGAAACCATTGCGGCCTGTTCTAAGTCACGCCATTGTTAATCAGGCCAAAAACAATGGCGAATTAAGACCCCAGTGAGGGACAGCGAGGTGATCAAGGATGAGCCTTGTTAAAGGATATAATTGAATAATGCTGTTAATTATCTTCAAAAGGGGTGTTTAAATTAACCCAAAGACCCAATTTTCATTCATGCACTACCTTGGAGTTCCTTTGCATGCATGCAATGTTTGGGGCTGCGAGGTTTCATGGTTTTGGAGTTATGGAGGAGATGGATGGATGGACTGATGGACAGACTGACTGAGAAACACACACGACATTTATTCGTATAAATTTTGAGATGTTGCGTCTGTTTTGCATGACGTTCTTGGTCAATCCATGCCTTGTTACCTTCAATACTTTCAGTCCTACGGGGCTTGTACGGCATCCTTGTTCACATATTTGATGTAGATTTATCCTTAATCAAACCCAGCAGCTTTGCAGGATTCAGATAAATATCACACAAGTGATTTATGAGTTCATCAAACTTACCTTGATTGAGTGAATCATAATGTATATTATAAACTTCTCTGATAAGTACGCAAGATTTTCGGCATTAAAAGGAGGATGATCCATATACTCCTTGGCATGTTCAGGCAGCCACAGCCATTTGACTCGACCTATAAAATGATTAACATTAAACAAATCATCATTCAGATCGACAGCAGTAGCCTGATGAGATAAATGGCAAATAGAGCTACCAGTACAGTATTTCATGGTTACTTCTACAGGGTTATGAACATGGGTCATGACAACCAACTTGAAAATCAACAATTCTGGACATAAAAAACAGTTACACCAATGTGAAATGAACTGTACTTTCACCATTGGGTTTATGACAGGAGCAATTTCCTTCACCAAACTTACCATTAACAATCTTCAAATTAAGACTCTTACATAGTTTAATCATTTCATAACCATTAGTGTTGATCGCAATATCAAGATTAAATGTCATTCAGGATCCCAAGCAGTTCAAGATTGTGTTTACTCTTGAATAAGTCATTATTAACATACTCAATACCAGCAACAATAGCAACAGACTCTCCCATCCATTCCATTGGGACCATACTCTGTGCAGAGTGTTGGTGCTGCTTAACTAAGCAATCGCCTGAGCTATTGGGCACAATCCTGGATGGGTCACCACTCCAACACAGGATACCAGCAAGCTGGTACTCATTTTGCCGACCTCAGCAGGGTGACATGCTGAATCAACCCCACCTGGTATTAATTCAATAGCAAGCAGGATTTTAACTCAGGACCCTAGGATCCCAAGCCCACCACCTTAGCCATTAAGCCAACACCAGGCATACAACAGACTCTTCAATAACAATAAAGTTGCTAAAAAGACCAGTTCTTGAATTGAAGTCATAAATTAATATTAAGGGTATGTCAGAATTACTACCAAAGTTTAAAATGTCGTCTGCAATAACATGAAAAAACAAGTTTGTGATGGAATACAGAACCCTTATGCAGAATATCTGCAGCAGCAATAATTTGCTCAAGGCCAAAAGTGGCCTTGTTGATCTTTAGTCATAAAACGTTCCTTAAGGGGCTGTCACACCTTGACGTTTTGGCCAACGATAGTCTAACTTATGCATAGCGGCGGCAGCGTATCGCCGACGATCAGGTCGTAGGCTATTCATAGGCTGCGGCTCGACGATTCAAATCATAACCGCACTAGACATCGAGTGTGAAGCCGCTGTCACACCTTGACGTTTTAGCCGCGTTGCCGATGTATGAAAAATTTGCCGAACCAAGCTGGCACACGTCGAATATGTTATGGGTAAGTTTTGTATACGTTAAGAGCACGCTGGCATACGTCGTAGTACGCTGCATACGTGCGTAGTAACTGGCATACGTGTCATACGTCGAGAAATTTTCAGCATGTTGAAATTTCTCGACGTACTCGGCGTATGACACACGTTCCGCATACGCTGGCCATAAGTTGTAGGCACGTTACGCGATCGTTGACACACCGTTACTTGTACGTTACTCATAGTCGAAACACGTCGAGGTAATGGTTAGCGTCAGTGTTCCAGACTCCCTGGTTTTTTTTCTTTTTTTTTTCTTCGGTATGACGGTGATGTTAAACTTCGATTTCTAGTGCGGTTATGATTTAAATCTTGAGCGGCAGCTATTAATTATATTATATTATAACCGCACTAGAAATCGAAGTGTCACATCACCGTCATACCGAAAAAAAAACGAAAAAAAAAAGGGAGTCTGGACACTGACGCTAACCATTACCTTGACGTGTTTCGACTTATGAGTAACTTACAAGTAAGTGTTGTGGACGTGTGTCAACGATCGCGTAACGTGCCTACAACACGTTACTCATAGGTTAGAAATAAGTTTCGGGTACGCTAAACATTACCTCGACGTGTTTCGACTTATGAGTAACTTACAAGTAACGTGTGTCGACGGGTGTCAACGATCGCGTAACGTGCTACAACTTATGGCCAGCGTTATGCGGAACGTGTGAGTCATAGCTGGCATACGTCGAAATTTCAAGCATGGAAAATTTGTCTAACAGCTCGGCGTACTACGACGAATGCCAGCGTACTACGACGTATGCCAGCATACTACGACGTATGCCAGCGTACAACGACGTATGCCAGCGTGCTCTTAACGTATAAACTTACCCATGACGTATTCGACGTGTGCCAGCGTTTTAGCCAAATTTTTCATACGTCAGGCAAACGCTGGCTAAATCGTCAAGGTGTGACAGGGCCTTTAGGCAGGTGTCCAGAATTAATGAAATATGGTCAAAGTGAATATCTTTTACATTCACAAAGACCATGCACCCCACCAAACTTATGAATAGGAGACTTCTCTATAAACACTGGGTGGAAGTTTGTTGGAAACAAATCCTCTTCAAATGAGTCAGTTTTGGTTTCAGACAAAAATACAAAATAAAAATCCTTAATATAAATATAATTGTTGCCATGCTCAGCTTCACTAGCTACACACACACACATTGAGGCCCGCAAACTTGATAGGGGTAAAGATTGGAAGCATACAGATGATCGGAATCAAATACCTTTTTAACATGGACACAAGGGCAATAACCTCAATACTGTCACGAGGAACACAACCAGTATTTGGTATATCAAAGGGGTTGGGCCTGGCATATACATCCAGGTAAAAGTCTTTGCCACTGAATGACCATCCAATACTGGAAAGGTTATCCGGTGAATCAATAACTCTTTTGATCTCCTTTCCACCAACGGAGTTCAGCAGTAAATCTGTCTATCCCCGTCCACAGTTGTTTCACATCAGAATCTCTTCTCAGCTCGCGAACAAACTGCTTTTTAGGCGGGTGAGGTCATCGTTGACCGATATATATTTTTTGTATACCTTGTCGAGGCTCGTGTGAGAGCGAACACACAACGCACAGCAAGGGGGCATGAGACAAGAGGGCGGGAGTGGGAAGGACAAAACGTGGGGAACATAGACATTAGGAGATCTGTGGAAGGGAGAGGGATGGGGGAGGGAACATGGGGAATACAAGATGGACATTACAGGGACTTTCAGGAAGGAAGCAGGGATTTGAAGGAGGTGGGCTTGGGTGGATTTATCGGAGGTAGAAAAGATCGAGGATTTGGATGGGGGATGATAAGAGGTGGTGGTGAACAGCTGTTTTGAAGGCCTGGAGGGAAGAATGGGATTGAATAGAGTGAGGGAGTTTATTCCAAAGGCGGGGAAAAAGAGAAATGAAAGAGTGAAGGTGAGCAGTGATTCAGATTTTGGTAGTTTTACCAGAAGGGGGTTGTTGGCGGACGTTGAGCGCCCTGCGGAAATGTGGTGGGGACAAATCGCAGAGAGAGCGGTGGGGGGGGGGGGGCGAGGCTGGAGAGGAGACGGTAGAAGACTTGCTTTCGGGTTCTCCTTTTCATGTAGGTAGTTTTTTTTTTTCATCAGTTTTGATTTGATATCTCTGCTGATAAAACCTAGTGATGATAAAGGGGCTGTCAACTTGAGTTTTAGCCAGCGTATGCCGACGTATGAAAAATTGTCGAATACGCTGGCACACGTTGAATACATTATGGGTAAGTTTTGTATACGTTAAGAGCACGCTGAAGCACGCTGGATACGTCGTAGTACGCCGAGCTCGTCGACAAATTTTGGGAATGCTCAAAATTTGTCGACGTATGCCAGCGTGTGACTCACACGTTCCGCATACGCTGGCCATAAGTAGTAGGCACGTTATGCGATCGTTGACACATGTCGACACGCGTTACTTGTAAGTTACTCATAAGTCGAAATACGTCGAGGTAATGTCTAGCGTACCCGAAACTTATTTCTAACCTATGAGTAACGTGCTTTGAACCTATGTGTAACGTATCTCTTAACGCATATTGACGTATGTAGATGTATTTGACGTCTTCCGGACGACCACAGAACTTACTGAACGTGTTCTAACTTACAGCTACCGTATAATGGCTATTGGCAGCGTTGAGGGGAATTGGTATATAAAAATTTTTTCTTATTACTTTGTAATACGTTTTTATTGACTGTACATTATATTATTATACCTTTTCAAAGTCTATGAATAAACATATATATTTATATGGACCCAAAGGGAGTCAGTGATTCCTTATATATATATATATATATATATATATATATATATATATATATATATATATATATATATTATATAAACTTCTATATAAAAATTAACAGCAGTTTTGTTTTATTTATGATTAAGGTAATGACACAACTTATAACATAAAGTAATAAATAAACACAAAATATTATTAACGTTTCGCTGCCAAGGGAAGTACCTAATGTCTAGACACTTCGATGTCTAGTGCGGTATGATTTGAATCGTTGAGCGCAGCCTTTTAATAGGCTACGCCACGTGATCGTCGGCGATACTCTGCCGCGCTATGCATAAGTTAGACTATCGTTAGGCATAAGTTGTGAACGCCGACAACATGCTAAGCATTCGTTGGTAATAGTTATGTATAAGTTATCGAAACGTTCTGTGTACGTTACTAATACGTTATGCATACGTCCAATTCGTTAATATACGCCCAAACTAGAAAAAAAATCAATAGTTCAGCGTACCCAGCGTTTTAGATAAATTTTGATACGTTGCCATAGCTGGCTAAATCGTCAAGGTGTGACAGGGGTTAAGCCCAGTCCTATTAAATTGGCATTTTGACAACAACCCCGGCCAGGAACCAATGAGAGCTACTAATGTCGTGTTGTATTTCAACACCAATATCAGCAGCAAGGTCGACAGTTAACTGGCTTGTATATTTGTCTGGAACTTTAGGGATTACAAACACCTAGATGTTTCTTTCCTTGAGTACGTCTCATGATGATCCAATTTGAATCTTTGAACCTGCAACGCTCTTGACGAGTCCGTCAAACGTTTGTCAGACTCTGTCTTTTCACCAGCACCCTCATCAGATCAGCAACACCTGTTTTGTGGATGCAATATAGCTGCAATAGTGACATTACACGCATGGATTGCAATGCTGACATGACTGAGTCATGATCTCACCCAAAGTATAACATCGATCGTTAGAGGTTGTTTAACACTGCCGCCATTGTTCCGCCATTGAGGAAATCATTTTTGCCTTGCACAGGTTTTCCTCCAACATCTCGTCTACTTTCATGCGTGTTAACGCAACTTGTGCTGAGCTCAGACATAGCCTGCTTAATTGTGCCACTAACGACATCGTTCAGAGGCTTGGAAATTATACTGTCATAGAGCTTCCGAGTCCACCTCAGAGCATGAATTTCTCACTCGTACCAGACGCCATTTCTTTGTACAACATGCTCCAATAAAAACAGACGTACTGTTGTGGGCCGGGGTTCGGTGGCGATAAACGACACTAGGTGGAGCAATGGAGTCGTCTCCCACCGAACACCCAGAATTTAGGTCGTGACTCTCGAATAAGTCCGAAAGGTCACGGGTCCCTTTCGCGGACCGTGGCGCCAATATTTCGACGGCGTTGGGTTGGTTAATTGCCTAATTTCAATATACCTAAGTACCCACGTCGTCTAACTACCGGGGAAAACCACACCCTCGGCCGACTTTGTCCGAATCGAGTCGCTATCTCGACTCGGTTCCGGCGTAACGAGCGGAAGTTACCAAAGCCGCGCCAGACCAAATGAACAATTTACGGCACGAACGGCTTTACTATTTCTCAATACACACCTTGCTAGGCCAATGAAGGAAAGCACAGAAAATGAGCTGGTAATTTAACATGGGTTTATTACAAATAATAATCGGGAAGGGAGACACAGAGCAGAGTTATCACGAATAAAAAATGTAATGTACAATGAACAAGGACTTAACGATTCTACTTACAGACGGGGCCCACAGACGCACCCACACACACACCCACACACACACACACCAACACACACACACACAACACACCACACACACACACACACACACACAACACACACACACCTCAATGGACCAGTAGACTGCGGCTATTTTAGTTGTAAATAAAAATGGCGAGCCTTTAACTCCACAAACAAAATTATAAACAACTGGGCTGTGACATTTTAAT
>CM068965.1:70592931-70603886 GCA_035128595.1 Eptatretus atami | reverse complement strand
GCAATCACCATAGTAACAGCCAATGAGACAGCCCACTCATTACCTTGGCAAACTTTGTTGCGAAGGTTATGTTTTGATCGCTGTGTATTTATTATTTATGGATATGTTGTGTTGTTTGTTCTATTATCCAAAAAGCATTGAACTGAATCGCAGCAAATTTGGGGATGATTGGTATTACCGAGGACCATTTGATTAGATTTTGGGAGCGATGGGTCAAAGGTCAAGTCAAGGTCATGAAAAGGTCAAAATCGTTCTTTTACCATAGTGCGGTCAATTTGATCCAATTTGCATGCAACTAATGCCAAAATGTTAGTTCATATGTCTTGTGATATGTGCATGCACAATGACGTAATAACCCCTATTAGCGGTTGGGAGTCAAAGGTCAGGGGGGGTCAAACATTGCAAAATGTGCGGTTTTAGTCATAACACGGTCAATTCTTATCCGATTTGCATGAAACCAACACCAAAATGTTGACTGTTCTGTCCCCACACTCTAATACCAATTACAAAATTAAGAGTACAAAGGTCAACGTCGAGGTCATGAAAAGGTCAAAATCGTCATTTTGCCATAGTGCGGGTCTGATTATCCAATTGCTACCAATGCCAAAATGTTTTGAATTCAATCCATCTGGTGTATTATGATATGACACAGGAAATTTAATGTTTTTAGATATAAATGTAGATGGCAGATGTGGTATGGATTAAATACCCTCACAATCAACGGTGTTTTGGGGGGGGGGGGGCAAAATGTAGCGTTGGCGAAGGTATGCGCTCTACTGAGTGCCCGTTCTAGTTCATCGTGCAAGACAGAAGTGCTTCAATGTTCAATGCACATCTTCTGCCCAAACTATCACCATTAAAACCCATCAAACCGAAACCAAGCCTAAGTGTCTGAAGCTGTGTACTGAGCTGTGCCCAATAAGCTGACACGGGTCAACGAGCGTATGAGACAAAGGATTTTTCACTCCTTGGGTGTCGTTTCCCTGGTCTCTGTATATGTCCGAATGAGGCGAGTGATCTCACCGTGAAGGACGCATTCTGTACCACGCTCGAGTCTGTGGTTGATCAATGCCACAGGCGAGATACTCTTCTAGTTTTGGGAAATTTCAATGCATCGACTGGCGCCGATATGGATGGTTATGAAACATGTGTTGGTCCCCATGGGTCTGGAACTGTGAACCAGAATAGCACCAAGTTCCTTGACTTTCCAAGAAGTCATGGACTTAGGGTGGCTGGCTCATGGTTTCAGCGCCCAAGGTCATCGTGGATTAGTTCCAACGCTGGCGGTGTGACAGAAGATACACCGTTCCTCTGTTGATGGTCGCTGGAGGATGATCCAGAACTGCAGGGTCTACTGAAGTGCTCAGTTACTCAATACTGACCACGCCTTGTTGGAGCAATCTGAAGTTGCAGCGTAAATCAAGAGAATGGGACCATCACAGCTAGGCTGGATGTTGGCAAGCTCAAGGATGAGAGGGTAGCTGAGGTTGTGCGACAGGCTGAGTGGGATTTGGGGGTCTGAAGAGTTCTGGAGAACCTTCAAGACCACCACTCTTGATATTGCTGTGGATGTCTTTGGACTCACTGGAGGGCAAAGAATAATTTTGTGTCTCAAGGCACGCTGGATACCGTTGCCCAGAGTCACAGGCCAGGCTTAATGCGACTGAGCTGTTAGGAAGTTGATGACATAACTGTCCAGTGCTGGGAAGACAAGGAGGCCTATGTGTGAGGAATATGTGAGGGGGTAGAGCATCACCCTGGTCAAGTGATTCTTATCCTGCTTACAGGGAAATTTGCATATTGCGTCTCTCAGTCCATCCCTCGGTGCACTGCAGTGAGAGCAGAGGGTGGTGGGCTCTTGACAGAGAAGTCCGAAGTGAAGGCCCCTGGCCGGTTACTTTGAGCGGCTGTACCAGGCTGACGACAACCAGCTTTTGAGGTGGATGCCAGGGTGTTACTATCACTGTGGTTGACACTCCAATCAACTGTGGTCCACCTTTGTTTATGGAAACACAGGCTGCGGTGAACTGGTTGAAATGATGCAGATGCTCTGGATGATCATCTTCTCAAGGCAGGGGAAATGATTTACTCGTGTCATTGCATTCTGTCTGTGCTCTGCCGAGAACACAGGCATCATCCAAACTGACTGTAAAAGGTCTTGTCCTCTCTGGAAAGGGAAGGATAATCGCCAGGACTGCAACAACTACCGAGGTGTGTTGCTGCTCTCAGTGCGCGGACAAGGTCTTTGCTGGATATATAATTATTGATCGGTTTGCCGCCATCTGCTTGAGCATCCATACCCAGAGCAGTCAGGCTTTACACCAAAGAGGTCAATGATTGTCCGTATCCTTGCTCTTCGGGTACTCACCGAATGCAGGCGAGAGTTTCAGCAGGGCTGCTTGCAGTTTATGTTGATCTCTGCAAAGTGTTTGATTCAATGAATTGGGATGCCCTCTGGAGGATTCTTGGTCTTCGTGGGATGCCACTAAAACTGATCAATCTGATGTCTGAACTATACTCTGGAACTGAGAGAGCTGTGATGTGGTTATACAATCTCGACTTATTTCCAGTTTTACTGGAGTTCGTCAGGGTGTGACTGGCCCCACACTTTTCAGCACTGTATGGCTGGATTCTGGGGAGGATGTCGGAGAGATCAAGCTGTGGTGCATCGTTTGGAATGGCAAGATCTTTGACCTTGATTTCACAGATGATGCAGTCATCTTTGCGGAGACTCTGGATATCCTTCGGCCCTTGAGATGCTGAATGAGGAGTCGGAACAAATTGGATTATGGGTTTCCTGGGTCAAAACTAAGTTCCAGGCTTTCAATGACATCTTGGATGTTGCTATCTTGCTGTACCTATTTGTGCCGAAGATTTGTGCGGAATTCATTGTCCTGGCAGTGATATTCATGTTCTGCTGGCTGTGAGCCAGGTCAATAGATGTCTGGGTCAGGCCTAGGGAGTCAGGGATTCACTGGATCAGGGAGTGTGGCACTGTCGGTACCTGTGCATGATGACAAAAGTCCGATTCTTTCGGTCCTTGGTGCTTCCAGTCTTGGACTCTGACCAGGGATCTGAGATGGAGACATAATTCCTTTGGTTCCAGGTCTCTTCAGAGAATCCTTGGCTCTTGCTGGTCGGACATTGTGTCCAACGCACGGTTGCTGAGAGAGACTCAAATGAGATTTGTTACCTGCATAGTCCGTGGGCGTCAACTGTGGCTGTATGGATATGTCGCTCATTTTCCAGACACTGCTGCTGCCTCCAGATTCTCTCAGCAAGGAGCCTCGTGATGGAGCGGCCAATGGACCGACCAGAAGTCTCCTGTTTGCAGCAGGTTGATCAGCATCTCAAGGAGCTGGTATGGCCAGGCATCTGCCCTGGGATGGCCAGCGGAGGACCCTGTGAGTACTGTAGTGCTGGAGTACTGATTTTCAGCACTTGTATGGACTGGATTCTGGGAGGATGTCAGAGAGATCAAGCTGTGGTGCATTGTGGACGCAGTGGAAAATGGACGCAGTGACACGCTGCTCCAGTGCATATCGTTTTGGCACCATCTCTCAATATGTGAGCTCACTAAAATTTTCAGTCAGACGTGGATTCTGATGTACACCAAAATTTAGCGTTGCCATCCTTGGCTGGTCACCTACACACACAAAAAAATTCAAAACATTGCTTGAAAACTATGGCAAATATCGTGTGACAAACAGACAGAGACAAACACTGCAGGCCAACACAGTGGCAAAACATTGTTTTTTCACAAGTAACAAACGGAACCAAATGCAATAACCTCTCCTTTGGCGAGGGTAAAAATGACCAAATACGAGCTGTTATCAAAATGAAGATCTCAAAATGAAGTGAAAAATCCTGGAAGTTGAACAGATCCGAAATTGTACCAGTGATCATTGAGCAATGGATATGATGGAACGTTATACAGAAGTCATCCCTGGAATATTACTTCAAAGGAACTACAGTTGGACGCTCTCTGGGGGATCAGTGACGATCCTCAAAAGAGTCGTTGGAACAAACCTTTGAGAACAAAACTTCACACCTTGGTCCATGATTTGTGACCACCTTTACCGAAATGGTGGATACTTCGAGACTGGAGGATTCCGTTCACCTTCTGAAACCACAGATGGGATAACGAACACACACACCACCACACCACACAACAACACACACACTTATTTGTATGGATATGATCAGAGCCAAAACTTTGAGAACAAAACTTCACACCTTGGTCCATGATTTGTGACCACCTTTACCGAAATGGAGGTGGATACTTCTGAGATAGATCCTTTCACCTTCTGAAACCACATATGGGGATAACGAACAGACAACACACACACACAAACACACACACACACACACACTTGTATGGATATGATCAGAGCCAAAACTTTGCATCAAAAAGATTTGGTCATCTATTTATAACGTACGCAAACTTTACCATTTCATCATCTCTTTGTCCTGTGTCGTCCTCCATTCCACATCCACCACTGACCTTCTTCTTCTGCTTCTCCTCTCTTCCTCTCCTCCCCCTCAGTGAAATGATGTTTGATGCACCGTACATACTCTGTTACAGAGAGCTGGTGCTACCCAAGCAGTTTCTCGGCAAGGAGTTATACCGAGTGGGTGTTTGCATTGCCTTCCAGCATTGTTTGCACGTGCTCTTTCCTTTACATGCCGAGCGTTAAAGCAGCACTTACGATTAAAGCCTTGGTACGACTCGGCCGGGATTCGATCATTCGAACCACCGACTCCCAGACTCGAGCGAACCGTTCACCGTCGAGTCTGGCGAAGAGGTAAATACACGAGCCCGATTTATTAACGTATTCTCAATCGTCGTGATCAGTCAACAACGACGAGAGCCAATTAATGGCTTCCTTCCAAATACCATTCACACCACTCGCTACGGGCACGTGATCGAGCACCCACCCGAACCCACACTCACAGTCCGTGTTGAGAAAGCTGCGATGGAGCGATTTCAAGTCAACACACTGTAAAGGCCGATGTGCCGAAAACCAGAAAACTACCGATAACGAAACACTCGGACAGACCACATGTCCGAGCTTCGGAGGCGATGAATACGGGAAGGGAAGCGCGGACGACACGATGTAAATATTACAAATGGCTCAATCGGTAACCGACGGATGGAGCACTGAAACAGGACGAAGAGGCTCATCCATCACTTCCCTGGAGGGTGAGCAGCAGCTCGTGACGTCATATCGGTGCACCGCGCTCGGGATAAATGTTTACAGCGCGCGGGAATTGAAAGCGGAACGAAGCTGTTATCGTACAAGGATGTAACAAGAAGGAACAGGACGCAGGAGGAGGTCGTTCGGCCCGTCGTGCCTGCGGACACCAAACAAAACGACGTAATTTCATTGGGGGATGGGTAGAGGAGTGGGGTGAGACAATGGGCACGTTCAGGGACATCCCAAGGATGCTAAAATAAAATAAATAAAAATGGGAAATGTATTCATTTTAAATACTTAAATAAATAAATAAAAAATATGTGCGTTTTTTATTATTATTTATATTCATTCCTATCTATCAATCTATCTATTATTTATTTATTTCCTTCCTCCTTCCTTCCTTCCTTCCTTCCTTCCTCCCTCCTCCTTCCTCCCTTCCTCCCTTCCTCCCTTCCTCCATAACTCCCATAATCCCATAACTCCCATAACTCTCCATAACTCCCATCTCCATAACTTCCTCCCTTCTGTGCAGGTGGCGAAGACGGTTCTTGGGTGAGAACTATACAACACCAACCAAACACACACACACACACAACAACACACACACACACACACACACACAACAAACACATACACATACACATACACATACACATACACACAACACATACAACACACACACAACATACAACATACACATACACACACACCACACACACACATACACACACACACACATACACACACAATACACTACACATACACACATAACACACACACATACCACACACATACACACACACATACCACACATACATACACATACACATACACATACATACACACACATACACACAACACATACACATACACACACTACACATACACATACACATACATACACACAACACACATACCACACACATACACACACAACATACACAACACATCACATACAACACACACATACATACATACATACACACACACACACACACGGACACAACCACACCATCCATGACGAGACCTTCACAGACGTGACACTCCGCAGAGATTCACACAATCAGCCATCCATGACTCGAGCTACTTAAAGTCCTGCTAACAATCCCCATACCCCCTTTTTCCATACCTTCCAGGTACCTGTCAATTTAATTTTAACTTATCTACTGTTCTGCTGCCACTACCTTTACAGGGGACCTTCCATGCATAAACTACTATCTCTCTCTTTCTTGGGGGGGGGATGGGGGCTCTGAGAGTGAGTTGGCTTGAGTAGGTGTTTGTGACCTGCTAGACTTTCCATGGTGAGTTCAAAGTTTTCAATATTTTCTGGGCAGAATAAAGGAGATGGCTAGCCAGGCTTTGTTTTCTTCAGGTTGTTGTAATTTGGAATTGGAAAGTAATTAGGAATTTGATCAATAGCTCATCTATTCTTCACAAATGGCACAGTGGGATCATCAACGTCCACCAGCCAATGTTGATATACAGGACACCCAGCGTAATGTCCATCCGAGGAACAGGGCACTTTGTGAAGCAATACCCTGCTTGCGAAGCACCAATCCTACAGTCTGTTGTCATGCCAAGGATCAAACCCAAACCAGACAGTTCAGATGAGTGTGGTACCTTTTCACCATCCTAATGGACTGTCAAGCATCATCATTTGAGGTCAAATAAAGTTCAAACTCTCCTCATGTTGATGAGGCTGTGGCATATACATCCCCCATGCACTCAGTTCTGATTATTGATCCTATAAACTAATTATGAACGCGGAATGCTCTCATAGGGTTTGTGGGGGTGGGGAATTGGGAGTGTGTGGGGAGGAGATTAAATATTTTCTACACTTGGACATAATGCAGCATTTCCCCATGATGCTGCACCCTTTATCTCTTCACACTTGGGAAACTGGGCTCAACTCTCACCGTTAGGATTGACAAAATCTTGGAACCCCATCTGGATCTACACCACTGGGTGATGTTCAAAATATGAAGCTGTTGTGTATTATTGTACTCGCAATTAAACATTGTTTGGATCATACGGAAAGTGGTTATCCTGCCACAGGTGGATGGAGATTATGTTTTCACCCTTGTCTGTTTGCTTGTGAACAGGATATCTTTAAAAAGTTGTGGACTGATTCGGACGAAACTTGGTGGGCAGGTTGGGTTTGTAACTAGGAATTGTTGGTTAGGTGTCAAGAACAAGCCAATTAAATTTTAGTTCAGGTCCGAATCCAGATCTGCCATCTCGGTGAGATACAAAACGTAAACTAATCGGTATGCGCCCTCGTGCCCTTCTAGTTTTTTTGTATACAGTCAAGGCTTGTGGAAGAGCTGGAACACTGAGTGTGAGTGACAGAGACAGACAGGCAGAAGACAACATCATCAACAGCAGAGTTGAAGGACAAAATAGAGAGAGACTTGGACAAATAATGGGTGTCTGGATAGGAATGAGGGGTCGAAGAGGACACATGGGGTGGACAAGATTGATACAGAAGGAAACTAGAAATTTGGAAGGATTGTGGGTTAACGGTGGTAGAAAAAAATAATAGTTTTGGATGGGGATAATCTGAGATGTGAACAGCAGTTTTGAGGACTTTGAAGAGAATGTGAAAGTTGGTTCCACAGGCAGGGGGAAAAGAGGAACAAGTGAGAGGATGTGAGCAATGATTTTGGATTTTGGGTTTACCAGAAGTGGTTGATGATGAACCTTGTGTACCCTGCATAAACCTAGGGTGTGGGAGGGGGGGGGGGATAAAAAGAAGAGTACAAGACCACAAAGGAGGTGGTAGATTACCGAGAGATATCCGACCTGTCTGCTTTGGGAATGTAATAGGCCTGTAGCCTCAGCTTCATCACAGGAGATTCCAATACTCTTGACGGCCTTGGAGTCCATGGCATCAAGTTGAGCAAGGTGTGTGGCAGGAGTGCCAGCCAAGAAGGAAGAGCAGTACTCCATCAAGATGCAGATGAAATCCTTGTAGGTGGATAGGTGTTCAGGTGTGCCAAGGAAGGAATTTGTACGATGTAGGATGCCCAGTCCGTGACTGGCTTTGGAGGCCAACTTTGAAATGTGGTTTGCCAAAGAAAGACCCAGGAGTTTGAGTGACTGAATATCCTCTTGGAAGAGGATTGTGAGGAAAGTTTTGGGAGGGTTTGCTACACGGTCCTTAGAGACAGAGACAGAGACGTATCCCAAGTGTTTGACCAGCTTGTGATTTTTGTCAAGGTCTTTGAGGGAAGGGGCTGCAGCCTGCCTGGCTGAAGGATGAGGGATGTCATGGCAGAGGGTGCAATCAACAGCAAATGGGTAAAGGGGATTTTCCAGAGAGTCAGAAAGATAATTGCTGAAGATCAGGAATAGACTTGCCAGAACACTGCATTGTGGACTCCACCTTTAAAGGGCAGGAAGCCTGGTGTTGCTCAGTGGTTAGGTGGTGCTTGCCGATCATAGGGTCCTGAGTTCAAGCCCGTCGGCCGCTGAATTAATACACCAGGGGGTTGACTCAGCCTGTCATCCTTCCGAGGTCGGCGAAATGAGTACCAGTTCCAGTGTGTGTACTGGTAGAGGGCACTGCATCAGCGACACAGTCGCACTTCAAGAAATGATAGCTACCCGGCAGCGAAGCTGCCATATGACCACCACCAGGCGAGGAGATGAAAGAATTCCATTGAAACCACACGTTGGTAATAGAGTTGAATTCCGAAGTAACCAAGAGTGGAGTTGCCCTTGGATGCCATAGGAAGAGAGAGAGTTTGGAGAGCAAGGCAGGATGCCACACTGTATCGAAAACTCCAGATATGTTTTGAGAGAGGGCCCTGATCTCATGTCTGACATTGAGGGCCTCCTTGCATTCTTGGGAGAGTAGGAGCATCATGTCGAGTGACCTGGTCTGAATCCGAATTGATCATCTGAGATGAGGCCATTGGAGGAAAGGAAGGATTTCATATCAACTGCGATAATGGATTCTATGACCTTGCTGATGATTGGAAGTAAGCTGATAGGTCTGTAGTTAACGGGATTGATATTTCTACCATTTTGTGTGATGCAATGATGTTGGATGATTTCCAGGCAGATGGCAGATGACCTATGGAAAATGATAGGGTGAAATTTGAAAGAGGCCATGATGCACATTAAGACTGCTCTGATATTAATGACCATTTAGTGCTCTGGAAAATCCTCTCTTGCTTTTTGGAGATTAATCCACATTGCAACAGATACAGTCGTACCCCCATCCCTCTGCTAGGAAGACTGCAGCTGCGTCACTGCTGATGTGGAAATGATTAGACTCGAGTCTGATAGATGGAAGATGCCTTTCAACCTGGAAAATCCTTCAGTTTCACCCTATTGCTTCGGAGTGATTGTCAAACAAACCCATGTATATATTTCCTTGGTCATCCACTGGAAGAGGTTCAGTCTCTTGAACTTGTATGGCTCACAATTAGCCATGATGTTTCTTCGGCTGACCACATAGCAAAGGTGGCATCCAAAACTTGCTGAAGATGGCACATCTTCCATCGATCCATGTCTTTCCTTGGAAAATCAGAACTACTCACAGTGAACAAGGCTTTTGTCCATAGCTCTATGCCAAACTGCTCTCCTAGTCCGGGAGCAAAAGGCAGATATTTTAGTGAACCTGGTTTTCCGGATAAAGTTTTTTTTCTATGCTGTTTCTTGTAGCCTAGGGGTAGCTCTTCATGATTCAGGGGGGTGACTGTTTGTAACCCTTGGGCAATTTGCTATATTAACCCTTTTATGCCGGTTACACCCAACTGCGCCCCAAAGTACTATTTTTTGTGATATCTTGTAAATAGCTGTGACAAAAAGTTATCACATTTATTTTTCATCATTATTATTCACAAGGCAAGTATTTTACAGCTGATTTGGACACAATTTGCCCAAACTTGATGATTATTAACCCTTTCCTGGCATTCCTAGGGGATCATATATACCCCAAACGTAGGCCTACATTTCCTGCCTTGATCTGTTTATCACCCATGCATATTAAGATGAAGTATTGGCTGAGAGACTTCATTAGTTAGTTAAACTGACAAAAGGTGGCACCATTGTATTGTTTCAGATATTAGAAGCACATGGCTGGGCACCACTCCCACTGTGCTGTGCAGGTTCGTCATGGAATAGGCTACCAGACTTCCAGTTGTCAAGCTTTATATGAAGTAGTTAGTAAAATAGAATCTTCAGATTAAAATACTAGACAAATTCAGATTGTATAAATTTAGTTTTTACAATGACAGTTATCAAAATGGGGATGACAGTTGTTGTTGGGTGCTGCCCTCTTTTTTCAGGGAACTGTACTAATAAATGTGAACCTTTGTACGGTACTAGTATTCAGGCACAGTTATAAAATGCTTTCTCACCGGTTAATCTAATTTTTGACTTATTTATTTTCAGGGTTGACATTTTATGGAGTCGATCAGGAAAGATGTTTCTTCCAGTGAAGTTTCGCTGTGAAACGAAGAAAGACCCATTAATCACGCAACCGCTGTCGAATAAGTAATATCATACGATGTAGCAAGATCTATGGTGATGGGAAGCATTTTGACATTCAGGAGCATTGAAAGAATAGTGAACTTACTATAAAATGCCATAAAACCTGTGTGTCTACATATACAAGCAGTAGACAAACAGATCATGACAAATGGCAGAATGACAGAGAAGCAGACTCTGCAATGCCTCGGAAAGTCACAAGACGGTCCCTGTCAAAACCTGGTGGTGAAACGTTCAACTTCAGACAGCACTGTCTAT
>CM068965.1:70558667-70588517 GCA_035128595.1 Eptatretus atami | reverse complement strand
ACGAACCAAGGCCCACGTCCGCTGGGGGGGGGGGGGGCATTTGGTCAATGCCCCCATGGCGCATCTGGTCCCCCCACTTGTACGCCACCCATTTATGCCCTGTTGCACCCTGTGAACAACTTGTGTTTAAGGACGAGCGCCCATTGTGAACTCCTTGCTGTTTAAGAGTTCACCTGTGTGAACTAAAACCCTTCTTCCAGATGTTCAACGTGGTGAATAATAAGGCCTTCTTGGATAAACTGTTCTTTAATAATATCCTTCTTTGAATAACAGTCAAGAGATAAGTGTCTGCTTGCCAGCGCACTCTCCAAAGGCAATTGGCAAGACAATACAGTCCAAGCCCACAAGATAAAAGATAATAACGCAAGCACCAACGCCAGCAGCCAAGACGACAAGCAGCCGCAAGACCTCTGTCGAATGTCGATGCTGGGTGGGTGTTATATTTATCATGGATCATTTAGTTTTAAGGAATAGCCAATCAGCGTCTTCGATATGGAGGCCCTATTAAGCAGGTTACCTGATTGGTTGTAAGTTAGGTATAAATGTAATATAGTCATAATATGATAATATGATATCGGAAAAGACATAAATTTACATAATTAAAGATGAAGTGCACCGCGTGACCTTCACAACCCTCCATCTACAAAAGTCATTTTCTAATAAAATTAAAAATATGTGTGTTTGCAATCATGCTTACATTTGAAATTATGCAGATAAAACCTGTTTTTGGTGCATGCATCATTTAATAAACAAGTGAAATCCTTCAATACAGCGTGTGTGTGGTGAAGCAAATGAGTACACTAATGTTATATTATTGAAAGAACCACTTATCACTTTGCCACCAATATCTGCCATAATTGTAAGTAAATTTAAACTACTAATGCATGACGAAACACTTGTTTATGGCTAATATTAAAGAGAATGATGGCATAAGAAGAACTTGGCTTTCTGCGTTCGGCGCAAAATGCCATGGTGGGCGGAAATGACGTCTTTCGTTCGTCGTACATGAGAGGGGAGCGTTTCTTGGTTTTTTCCGTAGCAATAAATTCAATGGTTTTCACATATATAAACACATTAGTTTCACAAATTTCCATTGAAATACTCGGTATTTCTGTCAATTGTCGCATTTCGTCTAGGTTACGCACTGCCATCTACCGGCCGGCGTCATTGGCTCACTTGAGCCACGTGGTGGGGGGGGGGGGACACCGGGACATTTCAACATCGGTGCAATTGTTAAGCGCACGCGCTGTAATAAAACGTCAACCGTCAAATTCGTGAGTCGCGAGATTAGTGACACGAGTCACGAGGACGAGTCACGGAGAGCGCGAGCTAGCGCAGTAGAAAAAGACATGGATATACGAAAATGGCTAAGAAAAGGAAAAAATGCAACCGACGAAATAAAGAAGATGATGAAAGACATGTTGTGGAGGAGGAGGAGGAGAGAGGAGACGATCATGTCGATGAAATACCAACAAAGCTGGCCAATCTGGCCTCTCCAGCAACGTTAGCCCTGCGCTGGAGCCCCAGCGCAGGCATCCGGGTTGCCAGCTCGGCGGCGGCCTCGGGATCGGGTGTGACTGTTAAGCCGCTTCCCGATATCTTGGAAGTGAGAGACCGAATCAAGTTGTTCTACAGGCGGTACCCTGGCCATCCGTTTCAGAACAAGAGTCGCTCTTTGTGTGTCCTCTGTGTACCAGACTAATGAATGGCTGGAATACAGTGTGCAGACAGATGCAGCATTCCGCTATCCATGTAGCAAGTTTAACACTGCTGCGGCCAGTGGAATCTACTTCACAGAGCGAGGCTACCGGAATTGAAAAACATGCGCGTTGAGAGACGGGTTTCAAACACGCAACTTCAAAGGAACATTTAACTTGTGTTTTGAGGTGGAAGGGAATGCGAGGCGCATCGATTGTGGTAAGGAGATTCCACACTCCTCAATGCTGACCAGCTAAATAGAAACCGGTACTATGTGTCTGCTCTTATAGATGTTGTGGGATTTCTCGCAGAAAATCAGTTACTTTCAGAGGGAGCCTTGATATATTTTGAGGATATGTCAGACGGGCACAGTGGGCTCTTTCTCTCGCTTTTAAACTACAACTCAAAAAAGACACCGAAGCTAGCCGAAATAATAAAGCATATTCCACGAAACGCAAGCTATACTAGTCCGGAAATCAGAATGACCTGATCTGCACATTGAGTAATGTTGTGACGGATGCCATCGTGGAAGAAGTAGGCACATCATGGTTTACCATCAAGGTGGATGGGACGAGGACCCCACTGAATGTGAGAACATATCAATCATCATTCACTTTGTATCCGCATCAAGGAAGCAACAGAGCGTCTACTCACAATAGCGACAGCCAACGCTGGAGATGCAAAAACATTGACAGACCTAATAATTGCAGAGCTGACAAAAACAGGACTTGACACGTCAAAAAATTAAGTCAGGTGTACGACGGGGCTTCGGTAATGGCTGGGAAGCACGGTGGGTGTGCAAAAGTTGTTGCAAGAGATATTGGAAAGAGAGAATCCCCGATGTGCACTGCTTAAATCACCAAATCCATCTGGTAGTTATCCACCACTGGCAGCAGAGAAAGCTGTGTCACTGATTCTCTGAGGTTTGTTGTTGCCTGTACAAATTCTTCAGAAAGCCCACTGTTGCTGCGCAGTATAAAGGTGAGCGGTTAAAACGCTTCTTGATCAAAGGTGGACGGACATTTAGCCACCGTGTCTTTGATCATAGATCTTTTAAGGATATCACATCCTTACTGTCGGAGATTGATGCAGACGCGCCTACGGTGCAGAGATGAGGATGGAGGCTATTGGGCTTTTGCAGGAAGTCTCTGGGCCTGCCTTCATGTTCATTGCTATCTTTGTACAAAAACTGCTGATGTTGTTAGATGGCCCTAACAGACTCTTGCAGACAGAGGACATGGACTTGCTAACGGGGTTGGAACTGGTGGCGAGTGCTACAGAGTGTGTGAAGAAACTCCGCTCTGAGGATGAGTTCACTGATCTGTGGAACAAGGCCATGTGTCACACTGCATCATGCAGTGTGATCACCTGCATCATCACTGCACCACCAAGGAGACACCAAACGAATAAGAACTTGGAACAGTTTGTAGTTTTGGAGACTACAGGCAAAACAACGACAATGACAAGACGGAACTGCAGAGGGTTTTTTACAGCGCAATTGACACTGTGCTTGGAGATCGCTCAGCGCTTCAGTGAGCGCAACACCAACTCGCCCGTTCACTACGCTGTCTTGAATCCTGAAAATGCACGTTTTTGATCCCCACTTGCTCCAGCCCATCATGACATTAACAAAGTCACCATCATGAAACAGAGTGTGTGGTTGCAAAGCAGTTTATTCGCTCACAGACAGAAAAGCAGCCAAACGAGAGATGGACAACACAAAAACTCTCTCAACATACCACAAAACGCTGGAAGCCATGCCAGTGTAGTGACTGCTATGAGACTTGGACTAACATTTGGTGCGTCCACTGGCCATGTGTGAAAACTCATTCTCAACATTGAGGATGTCTTCACTGACCACCGACGGTCCATGCGCCATGCACGCAAGGCACAACTGGTACGGCTTGACCTTCGAGAGAGGCCTCACTAGATGCGTCAATGCTGCATGAATACAATAGCATACCGGGTTATCAAAAATATTAAATATTATAATTGTGTCCCCCATCCAGTTCATATGTCCCCCTCAATATTGAGCCCTGGCGACGGGCCTGGGACGAACTAATTAGATTTTGGTGAGGTTCTGGATCCTGATCTGGATACGAGAATCATTTAATTTTAAAAGTGATTCTTCACCATTGATAGTGCTGAACCGATATATAGCACGATATCTCAAAAAGTTGAGGATATATTCAGACGAAACTTTGTGGACAGGTTGGGTGTGGGACAAGGACGAACTGATTAGATTTTGGTGAAGATCTGAATCCAGATTTGGATACGAGAATCATTTAATTTTTAAAGTGATTCTTCACCATTGAACGATAGGGCCAAAAACGATATACAGTAATCCCCCGTTTCTCGCGGGGGTTACGTTCCAAACCTCCCCGCGCTAAGTGAAAATCCGCGATAAATGGACGCCTCCCAAAAAATCGATTCGTCTGGTCTGGTCGGTTTGGCAGTGATTGGGTTTGAGGTGCCGGAGATCGACTGTCTGGTCGGTTTGGCAGTGATTGGGTTTGAGGTGCCGGAGATCGACTGGTCTGGTCTGGTCGGTTTGGCAGTGATTGGTTTGAGGTGCCGGAGATCGACTGGTCTGGTCGGTTTGGCAGTGAGTGGGTTTGAGGTGCCGGAGATCGACTGGTCTGGTCTGGTCGGTTTGGCAGTGAGTGGGTTTGAGGTGCCGGAGATCGACTGGTCTGGTCTGGTCGGTTTGGCAGTGATTGGGTTTGAGGTGCCTGAGATCGACTAGTCTGGTCTGGTCGGTTTTGAGGTGCTGGGTATGAGCAGTGCTCGTCCAATGGCGGCAAACCTTTTTCCTTCCAAAGCATATATCGAGCACCTTTTACCTTAACCTTCTCCTGGAGGTCCCAGGACCTTCCTCTGGCACTTGGGTTCCTTGCCAGAAGCCTTAGAAGGTGCAGGGCGTTTTGGGCGGCATCGTGGGGCTTGGAGAAAAATGTAGAAAATATTCGAAGTTCACAAGCTAAACTTTGTCTCGTGCGTTGTGTGACTGGTCGAGCACCACGCGTTATAATTTATTGCTTAAATAATTTATATTTTATATATTATTACCGCGATGTACCGGGGAATCCGCAGAAAAAATTAGTTACGTTCCCAAGGAAAACCCGCGATGAACCGGGGGCGCGATAGGTGAACCGCGATGAAGCGGGGGTTGACTGTAGTACGATATAGCATGATATTTCAAAAATGTATTGGGCCCGATATGTTCTCGTGAATCAGGCATTACGTGGTGGAGGTATGTGCTCTACCGAGTGCTCGTCTAGTTTGCACCTGTATCCAGCTTGTTCAACCTGTGTCCTCTTCCAAATCTCCCTCTAATTTGTCCCTCTACCCTGCTGTTTGTGCATCACCTCCTCCTCCCTCCCCCCCTCTCTTTCCACTTCTTTTTGTTCTGTTATGTCCTCGTCCATTCTGTGTTCTCATTGTTCCATGAGCCCAGACTTTGTACTCTATATAAAAAAGGATCTCCTTACAATGTTTTATTTGCTTTCCCAGCAAGGAGAGAGAATTTATAACCACAACACAATCACAACAATTTACCACTGCTTCCTGGCTCGGGGACAGCTATGCTTCTGAGACTCCACTCTACTCTGCTTCCGAAGTATGTTTGCTTTTCATGTTAATGTCACCAAATACAGTAGACAGCATATGAAATTTCACTTGAAGTAATGTACTAATTTTTTTTTACAGTGTGGCTACTAGCAATTAGGTTAGTTATGTAAAAATTGGAATAATGTGAACTTGGTTAATAATAGTCGTAATAACAGAACATAACTAGCAACACACCATGGGGCAGAATCGGTCATCATTGTTGGACAATGACACAGCTGGATGGCTGGGCAGGGATTAGCCTGTGCAAGTGGAACCATGCCTGAACAAGTTCTGGCCTTGGAACAATAGGTAACTTTCTGATTGGCTCTTGAAAGATGATGAGCATGCCTTGTATGCTTGGCATAAAATATGATGATTGAGAGAGAGACAGCAGATGTAGAAAGGCAAAGCGAGTAAGAAAGAAGAGATTGGCATGTGTTCCTAAAGCGGTGAGAAGAAGGAAAGAGCACGCCAAGGGAGATGTTGCTTTTGTGTATTTTCTTACTTAAGGATTGGTTTAAGGTAATTAGGGTAAGTTAAGGAAAGTGTGTATACAGTAAACAATCAAATATCGTGGGAGTTACTTTCCTGGAAAATTTTGGGATAGTTAAAACAAAGGGCCTATGGGAAAAAGGGGGTTACGTTCCTGGGCTTCAATAAAATAGAGAGGAAGATTGGTGGCAGCCAGAAATAAACAAATCACAATTGAAATAAACATGTTCAATCTATCTAAAGCATGTTAACATTGAAATAAACATGAAAATAAAATAAATACAGTACAAACCAAAGAAGGGCACTCGGTAGATCGCATACCTCTGCTAGGTTGAACAGTTTACGTTTTGTATCCCACTGATAGGCCGGATCTAGATCGGACCTGAACTAAAATGTAATCATCTTGTTCTTGTCACCTAACTAACTCATCCACCAAGTTTCGTCCGAATCTGTCCATAACTCTTTGAGATATCGTGACGTATGTCATTTTAGCCCCATCACTCAATGGTGAAGAATCACTTTTAAAATTCTCAGATCCAGATCCGGATTTGGATATTCACCAAAATGGAAACGATTAGATCTTGTCACACACCCAACCTGCCCACCAAATTTTGACCGAATCCGTTCACAAGTTTTTGAGATATTCTGCGCACAGACGGGTGAAAGCACAACCTCTGTCCACCAGCGATGTAGGACTCGAGTCCAATTTTTGGGGGACTCGGACTAGCACTCGACTCTTCAGGACTCAGACTCAGAATGCCAAGAACTCGGACTCAGCCCGATTCTGGCTCGATTTCTACTCGAGTCTGGCAAAATTTAATGTACTGTACAGAAAAGCTTTTCGTGCACAGCAGCAAGAACTCGCACGTACAGTAACCAGGCCGAAGTCTTTTCCCGCAAAAACGCTCTGATAGCTGAGGTACCATGCAACCATGAAGAAGGTGATTATAAAAGATTAATGGACAGAATTAAACAATCCTGTGCAGAGGAAAATGCAACAACTCCATCCGATGTTCCAGATTTTAAGAGATATTAAACACGAACATCGTACTTTCTTGGAATGGCACGCCATCCAAAACATATTCTGTTCTTTCAAAAAGCACTTTTAATGATTTGCTGAATCGCTTTAAACCTAAACGCAAAATGGCTTGATTTTCAACACTGTCACCTGTTTAGTTTTAAGTGCAACACAAAAATAAGGTACATTTTCAGTACAGTAATTAGAGTGAGGGAACGAGTCATCTATTTATACACTGCCTTAAGCGATCTTTCTTAAAGTAAACGATGTTGAAAAAATGTTTAATAAACTTTACATCGTTGTACATGTAAATAGGAAAAATGACGATTATTTGGACATTCATATCAACAAGTTACTTGTTTATTTACGTGTTTTGAAAAAACAATTAAAAACAAGCAATTATATCTCACTCCTGATTGGCTAAGATGATGCCTTCCATATCATTCTCCGTTATTATTTGAGATAGAACCTCAAAATTTGATATGCGTAACTGCAAATGCTACCCTGGGGATGTGTTAAAATCTGAACACCATAGCATGTCACGAATCAAAACGACAGCTGTTAGGGTTACGATTATGGTTTTTCATATTAGATTTTTTTTTTTGTTGTTTGTTTTTTTTATTTTAGAAAAAAAAAATAGTGTGAAGGAGATTGCTGTGCATCCAGAAAGTGGTCAGAATGTCAAATCTGACCAAACCTGAAGGAATTAGAGCAAAAACAAAGGTTAGGGTTGCAGTTAGAGTTATGAAATTTTTGTTGTATTATTTTTTTATAAAACAAATCATTCCGTGGTGTGCAGTGGATTGCTCTGATTTCAGAAATTGGTCGGAATGTCAAATCCGACAAAAATTAATGAATTGCAGCAAAAATATGGAGCAGAAAAGCTCGGTTCCAAACACATTTTCAGGCTAAAATATGCTACCGAATCATCTAAATCAGGTCGGAATCTGTTTCCTCAACAAAAGGTAACCTAAAAATGTTTATTGAAATATTAGTTTACATTTTAGAAACCTATTTTTCAAAATTGGATCTGGAAAACCAGAGTTAGATTTCTCTGTGCAGAGTTTACTGCATTTTTTTGCCACATTTATGTTGAACTATAACCTCTTTATTTGAACTCACATGTAAGATCATATTTATGTCCTCATTTTTTTCAAAATATATAATGTTCACACATAATACATATTTATAATAAGTATGCAATTTGTGTGGTTTATTAAAGCGGTGCGTAGTAATGGAGCACTCATTTCTATGTTTTTTTATTTTTGTTTGTTTTATTTTTAAGTCATTAGCTGTTATTTGTTATTTTTATGGTACTAATGGTTGATGTGTCAGTGTGACATCTGTCATATTTCCCAAAATGTTACTTTTGTTGATTATATAGCACTTTAAAAGACGTGTACTCTTTATATATTAATGCAAAGTAATTTCTCCTTTAACATACATGGCAAGTTGGAGGTGATGAAAAATGGGTTGGTAGGAATCGAAAGCGGGTTTTTATTTTATTTATTTATTTTTTACCAAATGTGGTAAAAAAACGTTTTTTGAGATGTTGTCAGTGACACAAAATACACCAGAATACTGACATAGTTGTTTATTAACGAGATGGTCTTGCAGCTGTTCAGTACACATCTCAAATGTTTACTTACCATTACAGTCCAGGTATAGTCTCATCTCACCGATGGGAGAGCACCAATCGTGCAGAGATCAATCAAACTGACATAGCCACGACTTAATGGACGAGTCACTTCATGTGACTGAGCTTGATATTGTATTCACCACAGGCTTTCTTGGCCTTTCTGACGAGATCTCTCGGATGATCAAACTTATGACCCGGCGTGGAGGGGGAGGAGGTTGAACTTGGTAATTTATGGACACTTTGTATGAATTAAAACAATCCAAATCGAATCAAATCCTGCCATTTGAAATATGTACTCGAAAGTACAGTACTGATAAATATCACCAAGAAGTGGAAGGGCGAATTGGAAAGCATGGATTGATTGATTCGAGGTGATTCCAAGATGGTCGACCTGATTGGAAGTGAAGTGATACTGTATGCGGAATCCTGGAGGACGTCTACGTGGCCTTCAATGAGGGAAAGCCCATGATGTCATGCAGCCAATAGATGAGACATTAGATGACCAGTGATACCTTGCATATCGACTGCAGGTCTATCAGTCTGTGCATCAATCCTTGTGAATGGAATGGAAGCAAAACTTTGTGTTTTTAAAATTGATCCTACTTTCCATCAAATATGGGTTTTGACCACACTGCAACGGGTCTGTGGGTTTTCGCAAACAAAACTGGTCAAACCTGTAAATTCCGGGTCACTTGCCATGTATGCTTCAATCACTCATTAAACTTTAATATTTAATATTGAATTTGGCTTCTACATATGTAGTTAACACGTGTGTTTAATTTCTATGTTGACTGTTTTTAATAACAAGGCCCGATAAGGCCTCACAAGGCCTATACTAGTCGATAGCAATTTTGTATACTATACTACACTAGTCGATAACTTTTAGATACATTATTAAAAGTGAAAATCCAGAGTACAGACCAATGTTAATGTAAAGACAAGATGTGATTAGTGATGCCATAAAACATCAGAATTATACATTTTCGTATTTGCTTAATGCTTGTGTTTAACATTGTGAATGATTGCGGTAAAACTTCCCAACATCGCAAAATCAAGTTTTAATGTCACCCCAGTGTCAAAGCAACGTTGCTGTGAAAAACAAGTGGTCGCATTAACTTGTACGAAGTAAAATTAAAGAAATTTAGTCGCTGAGATGTTTGGGCCAACATTATCACAGCACAATTAATTTAGTCTGCATGAGTGCAGGCAAGGGCTCAGCGTTTGAGGTTGTTGTTTTTAAAAGCTCCATTTCCTTTATATCCATCCATCCATCGGGACCATACTCTGTGCAGAGCGTTGGTACTGCCTAAGCAGTCTCCTTGGCTATTTGGCACAATCCTGGACAGGTCGCTCCTCTGAAACAGGATCACAGCAAGCTGGCACTCATTTTTCCGACCTCGGAAGGATGACAGGCAGAGTCAACCCCACCTGGTATTAATTCACAGCCAAGGGGGATTTGAATTCGGGACCCTTGGATCCCAAGCCCACCACCCTAACTATTAAGCCAACACCCGGCATATGTTTCCATTATATGTGTCACTGTGATAATTGCTATGACTATATATTATATAACGAAACATTATTCAGCGACGAGAGAGAAATCAAACATTTTATATAAGGGGGCGTGAAAAGGCCGTGGTTTGAAATGGTGGTGAATTATTTGTGAGTGCCAATGATTTACAAGGGGCCATTCAAACACTAATTAATGTTGTTTTTGCTAAAATGTGACAACCTCTCAACTCCACCCCTCTCTGTAAGCTCAATAACGCTCAACTAGAGCCAGGCACCCCTTAATATATTCAGGCCAGGTCAGGTCAGGTATGGGAGCATGCGCCATCTGGAGCAGCACGTCGCTGCGTCCACTTTCCGCCGGTACTCCAGGGGCCTCCTTCTGGCCATCCCCCAGGCAGATGCCTGGCCCATCCCCATTCCCTTGAGATGTCGATCAACCACGAGGCACGTGGTCGGCCCATTGGCCTCCTCTACTCACGAGACTCCCTCGCTGAGAGAATCTGGTGAGCAGGATTAGCGTCAGGAAACGAGCCACATGTCCATACAGCCGCTGCTGACGCTCACTGACTATGCAGGTAACAAATCTCATTTGAGTCTCTCCCAGCAACGCTCGTTGACACAAAGTCTGACCAGCGATAGCCAAGGATTCTCCGAAGAGACCTGCTACCAAAGGAATTAAGTCTCCGTCTCATATCCTTGGTCAGAGTACAAGTCTCGCATCCATAGAGCAAGACTGAAAGCACCAAAGACCTGAAGACGCGGACTTTCCTCCTCCCGCACAGGTACCGGCAGCGCCACACCCCATTATACAGTGAATCCATGACTCCCCAGGCCCGACCCAGACGTCTATTGACCTCTGACTCACAGCCATAATACGCTCGTTGACCGGCGTTACCTCAATTATCATTGGAGTCGGCTTATTGGACAAAGCATCAGCAACTCCTTGGGAATGGTAACCATCAGAGCGACCAGACCAATAGTAGGTGTAACCACCCACCATGATCTCGCACGGCAATCTGGTCTCCGACCTCAGAGAGTGCTGCAATACCGATGTCCAAACGCTTGAGCTCAGATTATAACAGAGACAGGTGATCATCCTCTCTTTGGGATAGGACATTCAGGCACCCACCCGAAGGGACCGCCTCAGTTAACCTAAGGAGACCGCCGTCTGGTGGACGACACCTCGGCACCACTCCGACACACTCTCCTGCAATCTGACCCGGGAATGTTACCCGTGGTTTCCCTCCTATCATCAAAGATTGGGGGTCCCGAAGGCTTTGCCTCAATCCCGTCATCCGGTGAGCTGCACAGGAGGTACTCCCACGGAGTGGGTTTTCAGATTTCTTTGCGTTTTTGTGTTTTGCGGAATGAAGGGTTTGCGGTGGCCGGAGTGCAAATCCTGGCACCAACCTCCTAATAAGAAGTAACCCAACTGCAGGGACGTCCGCAGCCACAGTTGGGCACTAGATATGGATGGCCGTTGGCTCACAAGGAGCTCCTCCACCCTTAAGATATTGCAGGCCATAATATGGAATAAAATATTGGTGCAAGTAAGAAGTTACACTGTTGGTCGGTTTTGATATTCAATTGTCTTCATTTACATAATACATAAACCCAAATAAATTCCTTTTTTTTTTTTTTTGCCACTCTCTAATGCATGTTCAGCACAGGACTCGGAATGCCAAGTATTCGGACTCGGACCAGACCTGTGGATTCGACTACAACACTGCCATCCACCTTTAGTGGCAATTTAAATCGGCCAGCAAGTCCCAGATGAACTTTCACAAGGCAAGACAAGCACTTGAAGTTGCTCAGCTAATGCGATGGAAGAAAATCAAGTCAACAGCTGAGAAAATAGAGCAGGCTTGAACATTAACACCTCATCCAGCACTCTGCAAAGAAGGCTGATTGCTGTCGGTCTCCATGACAGAGTTGTGGTGAAGAAACCACTACTGAAACCATTGGATAAGGTGAAAAGACTAAAATATACAAGGCAACACCAAGATTGGGAGACTGAACAATGGAATTGGGTACTCTGGTCTGATGAATAGTTTCATTTCTATACAGGAAGCATCGATAAAAGAGTGATGGCACGCAAGAATATGGCAAAGGGTGGGAACACGAAGTATTGACTGATCCTATAAAATGAAACTGTGCTTGTTATTTACTGAAGCAGTTTGTTTTACGTGGATTTATAAAAGCTAATTTACAATAATAAACATATGACTATTATCAATGATAATTTGATGAATTTACCCTAAAGTATGAATATCATTGGAATAACCCAAACTTTTGCACAGTACTGTGTGTGTGTGTGTGTGTATATATGTATATATATAAATAATACATATATACATGCACATATACATACATATATATCGGAGGAAAACTTAATAACCCAGCAACATCAAGGGCACATTTGCCAAATAACATTTAATTTCACTTCTAAGTAAACAATATTACAATTCCTATTAGCCAATTTGCAGTGCAGTAGTTCTTTTAGCAATTTTGTGATCTCCTGACATGGTACTTTAACGTTGTATTCTGGTGTCTTTATCAGTCTTGTAAGTTCTGATGATGCTCGAGAATAAAAGGTATGGCTTTTAAAAAGGGGCAACATAAACCGGGGTATTACTGTACATACAGCATTGTCACTGTAAATTTTATCCCAGAACAGTGAACCACCATGAACATATAAAACGTAGGCACCCCATTGTAAGAATGTAAAGTGAACCACCATGATATTTACTGTGATTATTGACCGTGTAGCTTTTGGTTGCAAATGAGAGTGTGTCCATTTTACTTGCTCTTCTTGTGTAGTGTCCCAGTAAACTGCAACAGAAGCTGGAACAGTTGGAATTGGATGGAGGAGCATTCCTGCCCATGGTGCCTGTACTGCAATGGGCTCCACATGCCACACAGGAACAGTACAAGCGGCTAAGCCACTACGTGGGATGCATGGGCTGGCAGAATATAAAGTTTGATGGTTTGTTTTGCAAAGGGATCCAAAATTGTGGTCTCTTTGTATAATTTTGCTTTTTATTGATGACAAAGTTATGTTTAAAATGTCTGATGTTTCAGTAGCTCCATTCTTGCATTCCTTCATTAATTTTTTTTATTTTTTTAATACCAAGCATAGTGCAAGATTTGAATGTGCATGATCCTGTCAAACCTCGAGCTTGGTTCGTACTTGTATTGGCTGCACAATGCTAGGTTGGATAGATTGAAGGATATCAGGATAGCTTACTTGGTAGCATGCTCACCTCTGGTCTCGAGTTTGTTCCTCGGTGCAGTTCAATCAAATGAGGTACAACCTTGGTGCAGTGCAAGCAGGGGGTGCAGCATCACAGCACTTGCCATACTTTGGATGTGGATCTAAATCTGGTTGTCCCATCTGCATTCAGGTTGTGGACTTTCAGATTTCACAATATCTCATGAAAGGCCATTGTGTGTTGCAACTCCCCTTCACCCCAGTGTCGCCAAGACTGGATTGGTTTGCGCACTCTCACTCTCTCTCACTCTCACTCTCACTGTCACTTGTCTTCCATCTCTTTGGTTATTGATCAGTCATTCTATGCCAACTCAAACAGAAAAGGGGCATTTTGTTGCCCACCCTCTCAGATTTTGCTTGAAAACAATCTGTGGGTTTTCTGGCATGCAGAGTCCAAAAATGTTAATCATTATTTTACCCTTTGACCTGTGACCTGCCAATGGTCAACCTAAAGTGAAAATGTCATCACCTTTTGCTCAAATTAGATGCTACCATTGTGTGTAGCACCTCACTTGACTTGAAATTAATAGGGCTTTCGAGAAAAAAACAGGAACCCCTGACTCACTTTTGGCAAGTTGCCAGACAAGGGTAAGTGATGAGTTTTATTTGAACTTCAGCCCAACCTTTACCCTATAGGTGTAGGGGATGCAGGTCCTAAAATGTTAGTACAGTACTAGCGGGCCCCGCTTATTCTCGGACCCCGCGTACTCGGGGTCATAAAGTGTGACCTACATCTACATTTGCATTTTTTTTTTTTTTAACACTTCAGGACTGGTCTCCTATATCCATTGCTGCTGATATTAATTAATCCTGAGAATTCTTTCACAGAAAACTGCTCTCTCTCTTATGCACAGATTCATCCCACTCTTTCAATTATCTTACCCATCCTCCCACTCTTGGTACTCTGAATCTGTGGTGAGGCTGTTGCTTTAAAACAACTTGCATTCTTCTCCTGGAAGGCAAATCCAACCAAAGGCAACCTAAAATCATTCCACAAAGCCTACAGCAAGTGTGTGTCTACTCTCTGAAGAGCCAGAAAACGACATCTGTCCATTTTCACGAATGAACTTTCAAACTTGTCTCCCTCTTCTAAAACCTGGTGGTGCCTTATCACAAGTCCATGTCTGATGTATTCTCTGATCCCATCCCTTTCATCACTTCAAATGGCACCACAGCATACGCCATTCGTGAGAAGACTGAATGCCTCAATTCTGTTTGCTTCAAAATGTTGTGTCCTTAACTCCTCCCTTTCTGTACTCATCCTTTCCAGTTGTACCCAATTGCTCCTGAATTCTGTGTCTTTTGTACCTGAAAAGGGGGAAAAGTTTCTGGCAACCCTTGACTCGTACTCCACAACTGGACCAGACGGCATCAGCTCATGTGTCCTAAAAACCTGCTCTGCTGCTCTTGCACTTCCTCTCTCTTTCTCATTTATATTCCAAAGTTGCAATACAGTACTGTATTTTTACAATACAGTACTGCATTACAACTTTGGAGTTTAAGCCTTTCATGGCAGGGAACATCTACCTTGCCACATTGGGCCAAGTCTCATTTATTCAAGATGTGCCAGTTTCCAGCATGGACCTAGTACCTAAAGTTTGCCAAGATAATATATTTTTGGTATTTTCTATCAGTTTGGAGTTTTTAAAATACAACTAAATGAGGTTTTGGTAGTTTCAAATGTGTCATTGTAACAAAGAAATCGGAGTTCCACATGTGAGTTTATAACCTCTCAGCTCCAAGCAAATGTCACTGGAAGTGACACACCCTGTCACTTTTTATTCTAGATCTAACCCCAGGATCCAGACAATGCAAAATTGAAGAAAAACGCCAGTTTGGATAGGTTAAACTATGTGGTACTTTAACCACACCAACGTGGCAACAAGCGATGCTTGAACTTGCATGACAAACAAAATCCACAGATACCATAATATTTTGCTCAATTATTGTGGATCTCATCAAGCAAGATCTCGATCCAAAAATGTATTTGGGTGATTTCCCCTCCACCCCCCCCCCCCCACACCACCTGGGAGTTATTTTGGCCTAAATGTGGAAGAAATAATAAAAATTCCAATTTCACAGGTGGTTAATCACCAGTGGGGAGACTTGAAACCAAAAGTGTTTCATTAATTTGGAAGACTGGTCCCTTAGGTTCTTACAGCACTATCAATGTTTTAGGACCTGTATCCCCTCTAGGGTAAAGGGTTGGGTTGAAGGTCGAAAAGTGGGTCGGGCAACGGCTCTGGTTGAGTGGATATGGAATGACCCACAGTAAAGGGGCCTGGGACTCCCTGTATAAAGTCCTGCTCTTTGTCATGCATTAATTAAATCCCTCGCATCTCTAGCTCTCCTGTCTAGCATCTGATGTATGGTATACAGAAGCTTGTGAGGTGATAGCAAGGAAACATCTTGCTTCGATCCTCTGCCTGGAAGATCAGTCCGACGAGGCGAAACCCGCATATGCTTTGCAAGGTCCACAACAGGTGTGTATCTGTAATCTATCCTGAGAAGATCAAGAGCACTCCACCAAACTCACCTAAGATTGGACCTTTCTCATACTAAATTCCAGTGGCAACTGGTTGAAACCAATTCAGGAACATGGTATTCCTTAGTATTTTTCCTCATCAAGGAAGAAGTCACGATCAACACAATTTGCAATCGGGTGGAATGCTTGAATCATGTCTGCTGAAATGGCTCAGGTTTCCAACCCCTCCCTTCCTGCTCAACATTTCGCTTCCCCTCCAGACAACTTGCTGTCCGTTACTTCACCTTTGCAGGTGAGAAGCTTATTTGTATCTGCACAACCTTGACTCGTCATCAGCAACTGATCCTCATGCCATCAGTGCACTCTTCCTCAAAATGTGTACGTCTAAACTCTCTCTTCCTCTTTCATTTCTCTTCTGCAGATCTTCAAGGCTTACCTCTCACGAGGGAATGTGGCTTCTGTCATTCCTTTCCATTTAAAGATGGCCAGGGAAGGTGCCTTTTCCTGTCTGCTTACATGTTCCTTTTCCTGTCTGCATTCATTACTTGTGCCACCTATGTGTTCATTCCTTCCCCATTTCTCAATCCTCCCTTGCATGTTAGCTCCCTCAACGCCATCGCTGTGTCATTGTTGCTCCTCTATCACTCGGCTCTTCCATGAGTCTCGATCCCTGAAAAAGAATAATAAAATATGATCTCTATTAAAAAAATCTGGCCAAATTCCATGCCAAAAGGTGAGATGTACAAGTTAATTACAGACATTTATATCACTCAATTAAGTTAATGGGAAATAATTCATTTTGTATGCAGCCTGTGGCTGCTGGCTACATCATTGCTGAGAGTGTGGCTGTGCCACTGATGCTATGCCCCCTGTAGGTTTGGGCAGGAATTTGGAATTTGGCCATGGTGTCGGTGAAATTTCGCCTACTCTTCGCAAAGGACTCACCTACTGGAATATTAAATATCCAACAACTAATGCCAGCAGACGGGATGCCCAGTATAACGTTCATACAAGGGACGACACACACATTGATGAATCGTCCTGCCTGTGAAACACCGGGATGACTGTTTATAGTTGGGCCGAGATTCAAATCCAGGCGAGACAGTTTAGAGGCGAATGTACATACCTTTAGGCTATCCTGCCAGCCCAAGGTGATGGTGAAATTTGGGTTAGTCCATCCTTGTGTCATTGTAAACTGTGTTTTCTGGTATGTTCTTACAAACACAAGAATGAAGTGAAAAAATAAACAAAAGATCTCTCTTGCTGTCTCCTCTTTGGATGTGTAGACATCAAGGAAGTGCTCTCACTGCTCAACTCCACAGCCAATGGTGTGATGTTTGACAACTGGCGTGTACCAGTGAAACGTGAAATGTGGAGTAAGCGAGGTGCACCCCCAAGCTCCGCTTGTGTTCGGTGTGCAGTTGTTGGCAATGGTGGCATCTTGCGGAAAGCTGGCCGTGGATCAGAGATCGACAAACACGATTATGTCTTTAGGTTGTACCTCTGGCATGATTATTGTGCGGTTTGGTTTTGATCATCATGCTTCGTGATTATTGTAACCTTAAACAGGTGATTGGTGAGATGTTTTGGTCACCCATCAACACGTGTATTCAAAGGAGGGAAGGGTAAGTGTGTAGAATAAGGAAAGGGGGAAGGAGATTGGAATAAGGGGCAAAGGGAGGAAAAGAGGGGGGAGGGGAGATGAGCAAATGTTTGCCATTTTGTTTGTAATTTGCAGATGGTGTCTAAAACCATGACTTTCTTAATGCGTCTTCTGCGGAAAAAGAAAATGAAACAAATAAAGTAGTTGTACAGGAGGAGGGAAATACTTATCGATTTATAAAAGGTAATCCACAAAACTGTTTCCGTACCGAGGTTCAGGGTTCACCATGGGGGAGAACATCTCGGACTCCTCCCGAACTCCGCAGCCCGTCGGGTTGTGAAGCAACTACAAACGTCGATTCGAATGGCCAAGCATTGCAGGGTCCACCATCCTATTAAACGTTTACCTGTTCGTTGGATTGGCCTGACGAATTAAGGTTCATACCCTCAGTGCACACCTATCTATTTATTATGTATGGCCGAGCCAAACCATGGGTACGCACTGGTTAATCCCGGAGCCAATGAATGGGGCAGGACTTCCTATCTGTCGGATGGTGCAGACGATGTTTGAACAACATGGAAAAGACAGCAAGCAAGTTGGAAGAAAACATGTGCATGTTTATTTATTTAGGGGGAACACGGAAATTTGTATGGCACATATATACAGTAAAAGGTTTTATTCACAAAGAATGGCAAAAAACATATTCAAGGTGTTTGTGAGGGTGTGACACGTATACAATTGGGGGAATTTGCATGGCATGTATACAGAGCAAATAGAATAGAGACAGAGCAGAACTCGTTCCATTGACACTTATAAGCCCCTTCTACAATCTTACTTAATTATACACACACGAGACATGGCACCAATGAAAATCACAACTGGAAAAATGTAGAGGAAAAAAAAAAGTATTGGGTGCAGAGCAGAGCATGGGTACGTCTCCTCCCCCCTTACTCAGATGTGTGCAAGCTTGTACCATGTGCACACTTGAGCAAGCTGTCACCACATGCAAGCTTCCCTTTGGTGGCTCTCGCAATCTGAACAGATAGACGTGAGCACAGGCTTGGTCAAAGGACATGTAAGGAGAACTTGAATGATCGAATGCTTGGTAGATTGAGATGCTTAGTAGATCGAACGCTTGGTCGATCACATGAAGAGAAAGGCTGCTTGACTGTCTCTTGTTCAACGTCTTCCACAAACATCCATTCTCCCATGGAGGTCAAACTAGATCTGCTGTTGCACTGAGTACGTCCTCCCCCACGGAGGTCAAACTCGATCTGTTCTTTATCACACCGAGAGAGGATGTGTTGTCATTGAACGCACACGCCATCCATTACAATGACGTCAAAGGCCGAACAGCTGCAACATTAATTATGCTTTTAGCTCTGAATGTGTGGTTTTGCAAGTAAACAAAAGAACCATATGTACAAGCACTCAATTAAGAATCTTTCGAATGAGGGAAAAGGTAATTTCTGGTCCATTGTTTCCAACTAATATGTTGTTCATGACGTATGTGGTAGGGGTATGGTGTTCGTGACATGGAATGGAAAAGTAGGGAGTGGGAAGTTTGAAGGGTAAATTACAGGATCGTGAGGATGGGCCACGAGGAGCCACGGGCATGAAAGGTGAACATGGTGAGGGATCAGTGATGGATGGGCAGGTGTGGAGCCATAGAGGGATCCAAAGATGGATCGATAGACGGAGTAAAGAGATATCCCTCCCAAACTCCCTTCACACAAAAGGTAGGATATCTATCTCAATAAACTAAAGAAATATTTGTCTGGGGAAAATCCTACGTGTCTTTTAATGCGTATAGGGGGTCTTTTCCAAAACCGCAACAATACATTCCCATGTTATCATGGCAGAAAAAAACTGCAAATTGTTCTTTCTATCTATGGGAATGGATCCTGGAGTTTAGAGGGCAGGGTGTGTGAGCTTGCGTGCACACAGGGGTATCAGTGCTGTTAATTTTGTTGTTGTTGTTGAAACAGGTTGGTCAAATAAACTTATTTCAAGGCATTTGATACAATTCCATTGCAAACTAGAAGGGCATTTGGTAGAGTGCATACCTTCGCCACGCAATGCCTGATTCAGTGGAACATATCGAGCCCAATAAGTTTTTGAGATACTGCATTGTGCAATATATCGTTTTTTTAGCCCCATCGTTCAATGGTGAAGAATCACTTAAAAATTAAATAACTCTCGGATCCGGATCCGGATTCGGATCTTCACCAAAATCGAATCAATTCGTCCTTGTCACACACCCAACTTGTCCACCATGTTTCGTCCAAATCCGTGCACAGCTTTTTGAGATATCATGCTATTTATCATTTTTGGCTCCATCTCTCATTGGTAAAGAATCACTTAAAAAAAATTATCGAGATGGATTCGGATCCGGATCTTCACCAAAATGCAATCAGTTCTTCCTTGTCACACATCCCAACTTCATCCGAATCCGTCCACACCTTTTTGAGATATCCTGCACACAAAGACAACGAAACAACCAAGAAAAAGATGTCATGCAGAGCATGATACTTGCAAAATCCACCCTCCTCTTCAAAGGTTACCATGGATACATCAACTTTTTTATTAAGATTGAAATTGACAATTTTAATCAAAGCTCAGGTCAATCATATGAAAATTGATTATTTTAGAAGTTTGACCTTGAGTTGACTTTGACCTTTTGACCTCAAATAGTTGGTTTCCAAATTCACTGATGCACTATTCAATTACTCTTTTTTTTCTTCAGGTTAATCGGATGAAAATTGATTATTTTTCAGATTTAAATTATTTTAGGAGTTTGACCTTTGACATTTTGACCTCAAAGATTGTTGTTTTCCCAATTCAGTGAAGGACTATGCAATTGCTGTTTCATTTTCAAGTTAATAGGTTGTAAATTGATGATTCTTCAGTTGAAAATTGATTTTAGATGTTTGCCCTTGAGTTAACCTTTGACCTTTTTATCTCAAAAATAGTTGGTTTCCCAATTTAGTAATGCACTATGCAATTGCAGTATCATTTGCAAGTCAATCAGATGAAAATTGACGATTTTTCAGATAAAAATTGATGATTTTAGTAATTTGACCTTGAGTTGACCTTTCACCTTCTGACCTCAAATGGTTTGTTTCCCATTTCAGTGCCTCAATATGCAAATCCTGTTCAAATTTCAAGCAATCGGATGAAAAATGCCGATTTTTAGAAATTTGACCTCAAGATCGATGAACTTTGACCTTTGACCCCAAAATTAAAAGGCTTCTCAGTTGAGACTATCTCTACAGCTTGGTAAAGTTTCATGACGATCGGTTTGGAATTGTGACCTGCAGACGATTGACAGGCAGACAGACATCCATCCATCCATTGGGACCATACTCTGTGCAGAGCGTTGTTGCTGCCTAAGCAGTCTCCTTGGCTATTGGACACAATCCTATACGGGTCGCCACTCCGACAGTATACCAGCAAGCTGGCACTCATTTTGCTGACCTCGGAAGGATGACAAGCAAAGTCAACCCCACCTGGTATTAATTCAACAGCTGAGGGGCATTTGAACTCAGGATCCTAGGATCCCAAGCCCACCACTCTAACAGACAGAAAGGGCTGAAAACATAACTTCCTTCCACCTTCGGTGGCAGAGGTATCCAATATGAGATAAAATGAGCTTGGTGAATTGTCTTGTTTCAAATTAAGAAATATTCTGGTTCAATGAAGGGAGTTCGGGGAGGGGAGTTATTCGAACCTGCGAACCATATGATTAACCCCCCTCCTCGTTTTCCAGAATCCACCTCTGATTTATGGCATTTTGTGGTATTGTCAATATTCGATTTTATGTCTCTGTGCCGAGTTTCATTTGCTCTGATGTCCTTTGCACTTTCGTACAGGATGAATGGTGCAATATTGCACGGCTTTGAGGAGGACGTGGGGAAACGGACATCTTTCTACTTCTTTTCAACGAACACCATGCGAAACTCTTTGGCTGCTTATCGTGGCAGTGGCTTTCAAAAGGTGCCAATCTCTGAAGTGAGTGGACACTGTTTCCTCCCCTTTAAATTACCCTTCCCACGACCACCTCTATCCCTCCATTGAAAATACTCATGATATAAATATCCTGTTTCAACATCGTGATTTCCCCCCCCCCCCCCCCCTTGGCTCTGCTGCATTTAAACGAGGTATATTTATGTCTGTGTCGGAGTGACGACCTGTCCAGGATTGTGCCCAGTAGCCCAGGAGACTGCTTTGGCAGCACCAATGCTCTGCACAGAGTATGGTCCCAATGGATGGATTGATTTTATGTAAACTAGTACACACTTTTTGGTTTTTTTTCGTTTGTAATGACTTCCCCCTCCCTTGCTCTTCTTGTTTGGCCAATATCGCACTTTATGAACTGGCCATGATGGCTTTACTTAATTTGTCGACACTAGCTCAAAGAACACGTATTCCACATTTCATTGTTAGATGGAGTTTAAATTTGTTCATTAAAATGGGATTTACATGAATAGTGGCCATTAGGTTTAAACAACAAAATTGAATGAGTTTTTCACATAACGACACGATGACATCACTTCTGGTTGTTCGCACGAGGGTGTGTAAGCTCCAATGCCAGATCAAGATGAGTGGTTTTAGTGTGTTGGTTTGCCTAATTTATCGAGATTTGTGTCAGGGGTTGTGGGGTTTGTATCTAAAAGTTGCAGCTGTGTTCAGAGCAGTTTAGTGGGTATTTGTATTAGTTTATTCGACGAGGCAGGGTGAGGCCTAGCCTTTAAGTCCAGAGTTTGTCAGTTGGACCTTGGGGATATGCTGGGTAAAAGGGTGTAAATAAAGAGTGAAGGAGAAAGGAAGAGGTCCATAAATTGTGATGGATGCTTAATGTGGGCCATATCAAGAGTTGAGGAAGCAGAGGGGAGTCACTGTTTGTTGTAGGATGTGTGAGGAAAAAGCCCACTTGAGGATAGTTATACAAGGTTGAAGGAACAGATAAATAATTTGCAGCAAGTTGCAGAATATTCGAAAATTGCAGAGAAAAGTGGTATTCGCCACGTGCAGGCATTTGTCAGGGTTCAGCACAATGCAGCAAGTAGTGAGGGTTCGGCTCCGTGCAGGCAGTGGCGAGGGTTCGGCTCAGTGCAGGCAGCAGGCGAGGGTTCGGCTCAGTGCAGGCAGTGGCGAGGGTTCGGCTCAGTGCAGGCAGTGGCGAGGGTTCGGCTCAGTGCAGGCAGTGGCGAGGGTTCGGCTCCGTGCAGGCAGTGGCGAGGGTTCGGCTCAGTGCAGGCAGTGGCGAGGTTCGCTCAGTGCAGGCAGTGGCGAGGGTTCGGCTCAGTGCAGGCAGTGGCGAGGGTTCGGCTCAGTGCAGGCAGTGGCGAGGGTTCGGCTCAGTGCAGGCAGTGGCGAGGGTTCGGCTCAGTGCAGGCAGTGGCGAGGGTTCGGCTCAGTGCAGGCAGTGGCGAGGTTCGGCTCAGTGCAGGCAGTGGCGAGGGTTCGGCTCAGTGCAGGCAGTGGCGAGGGTTCGCTCAGTGCAGGCAGTGGCGAGGTTCGGCTCAGTGCAGGCAGTGGCGAGGGTTCGGCTCAGTGCAGGCAGTGGCGAGTGTTCGGCTCAGTGCAGGCAGTGGCGAGGGTTCGGCTCCGTGCAGGCATGGCGAGGGTTCGGCTCCGTGCAGGCAGTGGCGAGGGTTCGGCTCAGTGCAGGCAGTGGCGAGGGTTCGGCTCAGTGCAGGCAGTGGCGAGGGTTCGGCTCCGTGCAGGCAGTGGCGAGGGTTCGGCTCCGTGCAGGCAGTGGCGAGGGTTCGGCTCCGTGCAGGCAGTGGCAGGGTTCGGCTCCGTGCAGGCAGTGGCGAGGGTTCGGCTCCGTGCAGGCAGTGGCGAGGGTTCGGTCTCCGTGGCAGGCAGTGGCGAGGGTTCGGCTCCGTGCAGGCAGTGGCGAGGGTTCGGCTCCGTGCAGGCAGTGGCGAGGGTTCGGCTCCGTGCAGGCAGTGGCGAGGCAAGTTGCAGATATTCGAAAATTGCAGAGAAAAGTGGGTTATTCAGCATGTGCAGGCATTTGTAAGGGTTCAGCACAATGCAGGCAGTAATGAGGGTTCGGCGCACGAGGTTTTTTTTACTCTAAGTTTACTATGAGGTTCGGGTTAGGATATTGGGTAAGTGGCTGAAAGCAAAGGGTTATGAGGTAATGTTTCTGGGATTCTCCCAAGATGAGGAAATGGAATAGAAACAAGTGCAGGTACATTCAAAGTACACCGTCCCCATGCCAAATAAATAAATAAATAACATTTCCTCCAGTACGCGACACAGCCAGGTCACCTTCGTTGCCCGGCGATGCCGCCGTGCAGCACATGGAGATGGAATTGGGAGGGAGTGGTGCACTTCTGAGGTGAATGTGTACAAATGATACTTATAGTTTATGTGCACAAAAGTACTAATAAGGTGAATGTGTAGAAATCATACCTACACGCCGTGCAGCACATGGAGACAGAATGGGGAGCGAGCGGTGTTCAATCATTGGTTGATTAATTAATTGATTAATTGTGTAATTAAAATAAATAAATAATAATCGTAAAATAATTAATTTCTTAATCAATTGGCTAATAGCACACCTAAACCACCACTGTTTCATCCGAATCTGTAACTTTTTGAAAATCAAGTAATTCATCGAAAAATGAATAATTAATTGATGAATCAATAAATCAAAAACACCATTTATCGCTAAAACACTTGTTCACTGTCATGTCCAAATATCAGTTTCCTCGCTCAAAAGGTGTCCGAGATATTACCCAGATGAGAAAGAAAATAAATAAGTGTGGTGTTGTGCTGTTTTACCTGCTGATGTTATGAAATATGAAAAATTTACCACGATGTCCTTCTGATGTTGTGCTGTTTGCTGATTTATAAAAGCTTGTTCTGACCACACAATCAGTTCATGCTTAAAAAGGATGTATGGATGGGTGATTGTGTGCATCTGTGTGGACGTTTATCATTTTAAAATGTGAGATTTTAAAATTTCACGAATTCAATCACCATTAGTACAAAATATTTTAATGGGGGGGGATAAATTTATCTCTTCATCCTGGGGATGTCAATTTCAAGTGCAGTGCTAGGGATTAAAAAATATATAAAACAGAACCAGGGAAATCCACTCATCCCTCCCCATTCCCCCACCTTCCCCCGATCAAATTGCATCATTGTTAAAGTAGAACAAACTTGGTTTTTAAAAATTCAGGAACCAACTTGTATAACTACACTGCAAGCAAGGCTCTCAGGTCTGATGTTTCCATTATTTGTGGTGTTCTCTGAGAATGTTTTAATTTTATCTCTTTTATGAACCAAACCTTGTCAGCCAAATGTTATTGAGTCAAAGATGATAAACTGCTTGCTGTTCATTCCATTTGAAAACTATCAAAAAATATCTGTAATTTATTATTTTCTGTTTTAGGAGACTCGGTATGTGTTCATACCAGACCATGACCGTGACTACTTCTTGGTGACGGCAGCTGCAAAAGGTGTGCTTGTGGAGAAGGGCCGAGAGAAGGGAATTAAGTAAGTAGTGGGTATGCATGGGTGTGAGGGTGTGGATCAAAAAGGAAATACCTTTTTTGCACACGGTACGAAGATGGTGTAAACTTGTGTTGTATTCTACAAATTATTGGTTTGATTCCTCTTGCAGGTAAAGTGCCTCTGGCTGAGTACCAATGTGACATAAAGAGCAACTGACAAGTCACAAAGACAAAACTATAATGGCCTGATTAGTTTACATTTTGTTTCCCATTGATTGGCCAGATCAGGATTTGGACCTGAACTTAAATTTAATCAGGTTGTTCTTGTCACCTCACCAACTTATCCACCAAGTTTTGTCCGAATCAGTCCATAATTTTTTTTGAGATATCGTGCTATATATCGTTTTAGACCTATCAGTCAATGGTGAAAAATCATACAAAAAATTTTCAGATCCAGATTCAGATCTTCAACAAAATCGAATCAATTCTTCCTTGTTACATACCCAACCTGCCCACCAAATTTTGTCCGAATCCGTCCACAACTTTTTGAGATATCCTGTTCACAAACGGACAGACAGGGGTGAAAATATAACCTTCATCCACCTTCGGTGGCGGAGGTAACTAAAGCGAAGTCAATGGTGTGCCATCTCAAATCATCACGCTTCCCACCTCAAGCAGAGTTAAAAGATGGCAAAAAGTTCCATCAGGGTTGACCCAATATCAGATTTTGAATTACATTTTTTTTTCCTGTTTTGACCCCCATTAACCTAAGTCCCCACCCCCTGAAGCATGAACCGGGGGTTGAATCCAAAAAATAGTTTCACATGTCATGCATCCCCAAATGGTGATTGCATATACAAAGTTTCATTAAAAAATGTGCCCGTCATTCCACTTTTTGGTACTTGACCTTTTGACCCCATCCCACGGAGTGGGGATAAAAATGATAATATTCTTGCACGTTCTTACCATGTGCTGATCGTAACTACCAAGTTTGGTGAATTCCTGCACAACCGTTTGAGGAGATAGCATGTCAGATAGACAGACAGCCAATTCCAATATCCTCCTGTTTTTTTTCCCACCAAAAAAGTGTGGGGATAATAAAACCTTCACCTTATGTCGCCTGTAAAGTTAATTTCTTCATTGCATTTTAAAGTCGGGGTTGTTTTGAACTATGCACGAGTTATAACCCCACAGCAGTAGCACTAAACTTTTTAAGAGAAGTTCAATTACAAATAATTGTTATTTTTGAATTGCCTCCTTGGCATGGCATTGATTGTTGAGCCCAGCGTTGCTTCATCGCTCCTAGTACTGCACCAAGGTCGCTGTATTTAATGCTTTCTCCCATGATGGCAGAGAGGAAGGAGCAAGCTGAAGCATGTGAGTGGCAGGAGGGAGAGTGTCAAGGAAGTGTAATGAAGCCAACCATTTGCCAGAAAGCTGTTGACCTGATTTCTGTGTTTCCCACAATATGCAACAAGGGTTTATTTATGCATGCTGTCTATAATCTGTCTGAGTTAGGATTTTTGACTCCACTTCTGAGCAAATAATAATGATAATAAAAAAAATGAGCGAACATGGTGCATTTTAATGTTATTCAAACTCATTAAGTCGACATTAGAAATGCTCAAGTTCTCATCGAGCAATTACATGCTTTTTTTTTGCAGCATGAGCCATTGTCAAGTAACCTGTAGTACACATCTGGCAGTCACTCGTCATGCCACATTAGGGCTTGCACTCTTTGACATCATTTAAAAAAAGAAGAAAAAAAAAAGAAGACTTTTCATGGGGAGTTGCTTTGTTCATGGTAATTGATGGAAGTTTGTGAAACACAAAATTTATTTGGTCTTGTTATACTGTTGATACCTGTGCTTAATTAGAAAACGAACTCATGTCACACAGGTTTTAATTTGGTGATACTAACTCATCCACCTTCCTTAGTCCATCAAATTTACTTGGTCCCAACTTGACAGCAGAGAAATTCAAGATGATGCACCCTGACTTCAGTCGATACCTCCGAAACAGGTAAAAATATACAGAACAATCGTAATAAGTGTGAAGCTTAACATTTTGGATAAAATTTTACCAAAAATGTCGGTTGGAATTTTTTGTTTTTTAACTGAAAGTTGATCTTTTTCAGAATGTGCCTGAACAAGTAAATGCAATGCTCCCCTTATTTTTTTCTTTTCACTCTAATCAGGTTACTGCCAGCTCCCATTATGAAGAGCCGGTCCCGTAACATTTACAGGCCGAGTACTGGTGCCTTTGCTTTGCTCACTGCCCTCTACGTCTGTGATGAGGTGAGAGATGTTCACGACAACTTGCATTTTTCAACGGCTCCCTATATATACACGAGGGTCGAACTGAAAGTCGTGAGCACATTTATTGTACAGTAAAACAATGGTCCATGGAAGAAAATTGATATTGTCAATTGTAACTGGACATACCACAATTATTTTCTACAAAATCTCCAGAATGATCCGCACATTTCTGCCAGCGCTGCACGAGCTTAAAAATCCCATTGTGGTCGAAGTCCGTTCCAACACTTCGCAACCAGGTACGCATGGCTATCTGGACTGCCAGCTACACATGTAGTTTTAATAGTGCTGGCCTCTCATGTGAACTTTCATGGGTCCAAACAGATGGTAGTTTGAGGGGGGCATGTCTGGACTGTATGGGTGGGGGAGGGGGGAGGGAGCACTTCCCAGCCATTCTTTGAGATTCATCGGGTGCTTTTCCTGAAGTGCACGCTTCATTTTGAGCGTCCGAACATGGCAAGCTGCATTGATGAGGTACTCTTTTGGCCTTTTTTTTGGGGGGGGGGAGAGGTGGAGTGATGCAATTCCATGCTTTGCTGCTTGGTTTCTGGGTCAAAATGGTGTAACCAGCTTTCATCACCAGTCACGATGTGGAACAGGAAGTCATCACCCTCGGCAGCTTGTCATTGAAGCAACTGTGATGACACATCCATGCGTGTTTTTTTGTGTTCCTCCGTAAGCAAACGGTGAACCCAATGGGAGCAAACTTTCCAATATCCCAAGGTCACCCTCATCTCCTGTACGGTATGGTGTCCTCGGCCAAGCTGTGCTGCGATCTCCCTAACAGTCACCCTACGGTCATCACTGATGAGCGTATCAACTTTCTGCTTGTTGCTTTCAGTCGTGGCACTTCTCGGTCGACTACAGCATGGTTAATCAGTGATGTCCGTGCTTCTGTCTTTGAATGTTTCACCTACCTTCTGACATTGCTAGCGCCCGTGCAGGCATCTCCGTACACCTGACCCAATTGGTGGTAGATATCTGCAGCTGAGTTCTCCTTTACGAGGAATTCAATCGCTGCACGTTGTTGAAACAATGTCATTGACAGGAATTTTGTCACAATGGATTGTGGGAACACCAGTGGTGTGCATCCATCGAGCCTGTGTTTATATTGGAGTGGATACATTTTGCTAATAACTTGTGTTCTACTATATTCGGCACAAATGTGTGGAATCCACTGATGCTCATGATTTTTGGTATGCCCCTCGTGTGTGGGTGTACACATACATATACCAGCAAAGGTACCCGGTGTTGCCGGGCAATGCCGGGTCTCTCCTCCAACACCTTCCCCTCCCTCATCCTACCTCACCACTTCCCTCCCTCATTCTTCCATTCCATCATCCCACCCCTCCCCTGCCTCCTTCCACCCAAGTCCCTCAGACTCCTACCTCATACCTTCCCCTTCCCCTCCCTCCATTAGTTACCAAATGTAGTTGCTTGTGTACAGTTACCAAGTTTCTTGTAGAGCGCTCACCTAGTGGCTTAAGCACTCAACTCAAGCAAGCACTCCATTTGAAACCGTCAATAAGGAATGGTTGGCTTGGCAAGTGCTAGCTAGCTACTTGGTAACTGAACACACACCTGGACATCTCAACAGCATACAGTACATACAAAATGCCAACAAAAGGACAGTTTTTTATTTTTAGATCCACGTGGAGGATCTCTAAGTCTTACTCACGTTGTTGTTGTTCTTCTTCTTCTTGTGGACTTTTTTGTTTCACAGCCCACAGTTTTCATCGAAACTTCCTGAAACTTGGCATATATATGTAAAAATACCCTGCGCAGACAGTAACCATCTCCGATTTTGAAAATTCCTCCTAGAAAAAAAGTTATAACGTCAAAATATCTCCGCTAATGGAAATCGCCTAAAAATTATCTCCGAAACTAGGCAAGCTTTTTGAATTCTGTTTGCGGGAATCAAACAGGGCATTCGGAGAGATGAATTACCGCACATATGATACATCACTTTGACGTCATATCAATTTTTATGACGTCCCATTCTATTTTTTGACATTTTTGTTTCACAAACCAGAGTTTCATCGGATCTTCGTGAAACTTGCCATGTATATGCAGAAAGCCCACGCGCAGGCAGTAACCATCTCCGATTTTGAAATTCTTCCAAGAAAAAAAGTTGACGTCATAATATGGCCGCTAATGGAAATCGCCTGTACCATTATCTCCGAAACTAGGCAAGCTGTTTGAATTTTGTTTGCGGGAATCAAGCCGGGCATTAGCACAGATAATTTATCGCAAACCTGATACATCACAATGACGTCATATTCGTTTTTATGACGTCATCATTAAGAGGACGAGGATCTTAGCTCATTTGAGCTTGTTTAATAATTGAAGACTTCAAATATAAATCATGACTATTTTGTTGTAATGAAAATGCAAATTTGCGTTCAGTTTTAAAATGTACATAAACTCAGGTGATGTTGAGTGTACGAAAGTGTATGTGTACATCTCGTATAACTTTAAAGTGTACGTGTACATAATAAATATCTCTGGGGAATTTCCCTGGCAGCCTCCCGACTAATTAATTACGAATGCAGGCATTTCACGACCAAGCCAATTTTAATGTTAGTTTATTTATAAGCCTTGAAAAGTCGGGTGAAAGCCAAAAGTGAAAGACCATTATTTTCAATGAAAGACCATGATTTTCTTTCCTCTGCATTATGAGAAAGCGCCTTCATTGGGTGGTGTATATTAGACCGCTGCTGTAATCGCTGCAAA
>CM068965.1:70533625-70551875 GCA_035128595.1 Eptatretus atami | reverse complement strand
TAAAGTAAAAAGCAGCACAACAAGCAGGTCAAAAGAAAATGTTCAAAACTTTTTTTCACCGACACCTTTTCTCTGATGGCTATTCCACAAGAAAAACGGTTCACCGTTTATTCCTGATACTTGAAACACTCTGAAATCCACGCCTGAAGAAAATGAATTTTTTGGAATCTGGCCACATCTTACATCCAATCATGATGAAACTTTATTTAAAAAACAACTAAAATAAAATTCTCCATGGGTAGGTGCTCCTATGCTGAAAGTTTTGTCAATCACTCAAGTGGTTATGGAGAAAACGGTGAGAGAGAAAGAAAAAAAATTGAGTGAAGAAAAGTTCCTACTACGTAAAACACCCTGAAACCCATGCCTGTAAAAAATAGATTTTTTTTTGGAACGCCAGCTGCATTTTCTATCTAATTATGTAAATTTGTAGCTTTTACCATGGAACACATTTCTTAGATCAACTTGGTTGTGGGATGGCTTTGAAGGCCATAGAATAAATACAAGGTGATGAGTCTTTCCTTCGTGTTGGAAAAGGAGGTGCACCAAGCACACTCCACTTGGTGCAAATTTTCCAAGCCCAAACCAATTAAAAAAAAAACAGTTAAAGGCAGGAATACAGAATCCATTTCCTGAAATTTTCCAGGAATTCCCAGGAAAAAAAAAACACTAGCTTGGGCTCTATTTGCTTGAAAGCTTTTCTTAGCTAAAGCTCGAGAAAATTAGGCTTGCACAATCCCTAATCTCCACCACACGTGGCATCAGCAGTATGGCACAATAGACAACATAGAAGATAATGAGCACTAAATTAGCCTGAACTTTGTGTTGACCAGAACTTTAACTGGAGTCCTTTTTCATCCCATACAAACAAAGGCCTTGGCTGACATTCCAAAATATGGTCAAGAATGTTTGTGGACACCTATTACTAGCAAAAAATAAAATAAATATCAAAATGTCATGAGTATAGAAGGTAATATGTACTACCTGAAGATGAAAGAGAAGACCACAAAGTTTTAAAAAAAATTTTACATGAAAAAAAAACGTTTCCATGAAAAAAACTAGAGGGCACTTGGTAGAATACATACCTCCACCACACAATGCCTGATCCAGCAGAACATAATCAGGCCCAATAAATTTGTGGAATATCATGCTATATATCGGTTTAGCCCCATCTCTCAATGGTGAAGAATCACTTAAAAAAATTATTGTAGCTGGATGCAGATCTTCACCAAAATCGAATAAGTTTGTCCTTCACACACCCAACCTACCCACCAAGTTTCATCCAAATCCGACCACAAATTTGAGATCTCCTGCACACAAACAAACAGGGGTGAAAACATACCTCCTTCCACCGTTGGTGGCAGAGGTAATAAACAGGGCAGAATTGAGGGATGATACAAATTGATACGGAATTACTTTCTGTAGTATATTCATGTTAAATCACTCAATGTAAACAAAAGTGTTTTCAATGTTGCCAATTTAATGAACACACTAAATACAATCCCCAGAGATTCTGGTATTCTCCCCCTTCCCCTCCCCCCCCGCCCCCCAATTATATAAAATGAGGAACTGCATTTCACTCAATATCTGATTCAATCAACTTTTTGAGGGCTCACTTCAACTTTACATTGTTTTCTGCATCATTTTTACCTCCGACATCAGAAGTGGCCAGAGGTTATGTTTTCACCAGTTTAGTTTGTCTATCTGTGAACACGATATCTCAAAAACTTGCGGATGGGTTATGACAAAACTTGGTGAACGAGTTGGGTATGTGACAAGAACAAGCAGATTCGATTTTGGTTCAGGTCCAGATCAAGATCTGGCCAATCAGTGGGACACAAAACCTAAACGGTTCAGCCTGGTGGAGGTATGCGATCTACTGAGAGTGCTGTAATGGTTGAACGATGCAAATTGACGTGTGGATGGACGATGGAGATGATGCCGCAAAACCCACCTTGGAATCTGAATAATGGCCATTATCAGACAGTCTCACATCTCGCATATTCAAGGAGAATTCCAATGGAGAGGCAATTGTTCGCCTTTCCTGTGGACAAAGGAACATCCAGAAATACAGACAGCATGACCAAAGGTTTATTACTCTGCCAAGATTAAAAAATTTAAACCTTTACCAAGGAAAACTATTCAATGGGTCCACAACCACAACCATATCCAGTCAAGTCACAATACAACTTCACTTTCTAAGTCTACCTATAACATGTAATATACAGTACACAGACAGAGACACAGAACAGAGACACAGACAGACAGACAGACACAGACGAGACAGAGAGACACAGACACAGACAGCAGGACACAGACCAGACACAGACAGAGACACAGACAGAGACACAGACAGAGACCACAACACAGAAGAACCACAGACAAGCAACAGACAAGACACAGACAGAAGACACAGACAGAGACACAGACAGAGACAGAGACACAGACAGAGACACGAAACGACACAGACACAGACAGAGACACGACAGACACAGACAAGAGACACAGACAGAGACACAGACAATCAGAACAGAGAACAGACAGAGACACAGCCAGAGCACAGACAGAGACACAGACAGAGAACACGACACAGACAACAGAAGAACAAGACAGCAGAGCACAGAGAACAGACAGACAGAACACAGACGAGACACAGACAGAGAACACAGACAGACACAGACAGAACACAGACAGAGACGAGACACAAGACAGAGACACAGACGAGACACAGACAGACACAGACAGACAGACACCAGACACACACACAGACACAGACACAGACACAGACAGAGACACAGACAGAAACCAGACAGAGACAGAGACGAGAGACACGACAGAGACACAGACAGAGACACAGACAGAGACACAGGACAAGACACAGACAGAGACACAGACACAGACAGAGACACAGACAGACACAAGACAGACACAACAGAGACTACAGACACAGACACAGACAGAGACACAGAGAACAGACACAGACAGAGACACAAAAGACAGAGACACAGACAGGACACAGAAGGACACAGACACAGACACAGACAGAGACACAGACCAGACACAGACACAGACACAGACACAGACAAGACACAGAACAGACAGAGACACAGACAGAGACACAGACAGGAGACACACAGAGACACAGACAGAGACGAGACAGAGACACAACAGAGACAGAGACAGACAAGACAGAGACACAGACAGAGACACAGACAAGACACAGACAGAGACACAGACAGAGACACAGACAGAGACACCAGACAGAGACACAGACAGAAGACACAGACAGAGACACAGACAGAACACAGACAGAAGACACAACAGAACACGACAGAGACACAGACAGAGACACAGACAGAGACACAGAGACAGACAAGACAGAGACACAGACAGAGACAGAGACACAGCACAGACACAGACAGCAGACACAGACACAACACACACAACAAGACACAGACACACAGACACAGACACAACACAGACAGAGACACAGACACAGACACAGACACAGACACAGACCGACACAGACAGAGACAGACAGACAAGACAGAGACACAGACAGAGACACGACAGAGAACAGACAGAGACACAGACAGAGACACAGACAGAGACAGAAGAACAGACAGAAGACACACAGACAGAGACACAGACAGAGACACAGACAGAGACACAAACAGAGACACAGAGACAGCACAGACACAGACACAGACACAGACACAGACAAGACACAACACAGACACCAGACACAGAACACAGACACAGACGAGACCAACACGAGACACAGACAGAGCACAGACCAGACACAACACAGACACCAGACACAGAACAGACACAGACACAGACAAGACACAGACAGAGACACACAGACAGAACACAGACAAGACAACAGACACGAGACAGAAGAGACACAGAGACAGACACAGACACAGACACAGAACAGACACAGACACAGACACAGACACAGACAGACACAGACACAGACACAGACACAGACAGAGACACAGACAGAGACACGACAGAACAGCAGAGACACAGAGAAGACACAGACACAGACACAACAACACAGACACAGACAGCAGACACAGCAAGACAGAGACACAGACAGAGACACAGCACAAGGACACAGACGAGAACCAAGACACAGACACAGACACAGACCAGAACACAGACACAGACACAGACACAGACACAGCACACAGATCAGAGACACACAGTAACAGAGACAGCAGAGACACAACAGAGACACAGACAACCAGACACAGACACAGACACAGACACAGACACAGACAAGACACCAGACAGAGACACAAACAGAGACAGAGACGACAGACAAGACACAGACACAGACACAGACAGAGACACAGAGACAGACACAGACACAGAACACAGACACCAGACACAGACACAGACACAGACACAGACACAGACACAGACACAGAACAGACACAGACACAGACAGAGACACAGAAGAACACAGACAGAGACACAGACAGAGACACAGAGACAGGACACAGACACAGACACAGACACAGACACAGACACAGACAAGACACAGACAGAGACAGGACAGACAGAGACACAGACAGAGACACAGACAGAGACACAAGACAGAGACACAGAGACAGACCAGACAGACACAGACGAGACAGAACACAGACAGAGACACAGACAGAGACACAGACAGACACACAGACAGAGACACAGAGACAGGACACCAGACAGAGACACAGACAGAGACACAGACAGAGACACAGACAGAGACACAGACGAGACACAGACAGAGACACAGACAGAGACACAACAGAGACCACAGAGACAGACACAGACAGAGACACAGACAGAGACACAGACAGAGACACAGAGACAGACACAACGAGACCAGACAGAGACACACAGAGACACAGACAAGACACAGACAGAGACACAAGAAGACAACAGACAGAGACAGAGACACAGAAGAGACACAGACAGAGACACAGACAGAGACACAGACAGAGACACAGACAGAGACACAGACAGAGACACAGACCACAGACACAGACAGAACAGACAACGACACAGACAGAGCACAGACAGAGACACAGACAGAGACAAGACAGAGACACAGACAGAGACACAGACAGAGACACAGACAGAGACACAGACAGAGACACAGACAGAGACACACAGAGACACAGAGACAGACACAGACGAGACACAGACAGAGACAGAGACAGAGACACAGACAGAGACACAGACAGAGACACAGACAGAGACACAGACAGAGACACAGACAGAGACACAGACAGAGAACAGAGACGACACACGACAGAGACACAGACAGAGACACAGACAGACGAACAGAGACAACACAGACAGAGCACAGACAGAGACACAGACAGAGACACAGACAGAGACACAGACAGAGACAAGACAGACACAACAGAGACACAGACAGAGACACAGACAGAGAACAGACAAGACACAGACAGAGACACAGACAGAGACACAGACAGAGACACAGACAGAGACACAGACAGAGACACAGACAGAGACACAGACAGAGACAGAGACACCAGACAGAGACAGCAGACAGAACACAGACGAGCACAACAGAGACACAGACACACAGACAGACAGACGAGACACAGACAGAGACACAGACAGACACAGACAGAAGACACAGACAAGACAGAGACAGAGACACAGACAGAGAAACAGACAGAGACACAGACAGAGACACAGACAGAGACACAGACAGAACAGAGACAGACACAGACAGGACAGACAGAGACACAGACAGAGACACAGCAGACAGACACAGACAGAGACACAGACAGAGACACAGACAGAGACACAGACAGAGACACAGACAGAGACCAGAGACAGACACAGACAGAGACAGAACAGACAGAAGACAAGACAGAGACAGACAGAGACACAGACAGAGACACAGACAGAGACACAGACAGAGACACAGACACAGACAAAGACAGGACACAGACACAGACACGACAGAGACACAGACAGAGACACAGACAGAGACACGACAGAACAGAGAACAGAGACACAGACAGAGACACAGACAGAGACACAGACAGAGACACAGACAGAGACACAGAGCGAGACACAGACAGAGACACAGACAGAGACAAGACAGAGACAAGACAGAGACACAGACAGAAGACACAGACAGAGACACAGACAGAGACCAGACAGAGACACAGCACAGACACGACACAGACAGAGACACAGACAGAGACAGAGACACAGACAGGACACAGACAGACAGAACGAAGACAGACAGCGACAGACAGAGACACCAGACAGAGACACAGACAGAGACACAGACGAGAACAGACGACAGACAGAGACAGACGCAGACAAGACAGACAAGACCAGACACAGACACAGACGACAGAGACACAGACAGAGACACAGACACAGACACAGACAGGACACAGACAGAGACACAGAGACAGACACAGACAGAGACACAGACAGAGACAGAGACAGAACAGAGACACAGACACAGAACAGACAGAGACACAGACACAGACAGAGCACACAGACACAGACACGAGACACAGAACAGGACACAGACACAGACAGAGACACAGACAGAGACACAGCAAGACCAGAACAGACACAGACAGAGACAAGACAGAGAGAACGACAGAGACACGACAAGACAGAGAAAGACACGAGACAGAGGACACAGACAGAGACACAGACAGAGACACAGACAGAGACACAGACAGAGACACAGACAGAGACACAGAGACGCAGACACAGACAGAGACACAGACACGAGACAGAGACACAGCAGAGACAGAGACACAGACAGAGACACAGACAGAGACACAGACAGAGACACACAGAGACACAGACAGAGAACACAGACAGACCAGACAGAACACAGACAACACGACAGAGACACAGACAGAGACAGAGACACAGACGAGAGACAGAGACAGAGACACAGACAGACACAGACAGAGACACAGACAGAGACACAGACAGAGACACAAGACAGAACACAAGACACAGAGACAAGACAGACACAGACAGAGACACAGACAGAGACACAACAGAGACACAGACAGAGACACAGACAGAGACACAGACAAACACGACGAACAGAGACACAGACAGAGACACAGACAGAAGACACAAGACAGACACAGACAGAGACACAGACAGAGACACAGACAGAGACACAGACAAGGCACAGACAGAGACCAGAGACAGACAGCAGCAGAGACAGAACACAGACAGAGACACAGACAGAGACACAGACAGAGACACAGACAGAGACACAGACAGAGACACAGACAGAGACAACACAGACACAGACAGAACACAGCAGAGACACAGCACAGACAGAGACACAGACAGCACAGACAGAGACAGAGACAGAGACACAGACAGAGACACAGACAGAGACACAGACAGAGACACAGACAAACACAGAGACAGACACAGACAGAGACACAGACAGAGACAAGACAGAACACAGACAGAGACACAGACAGGACACAGACAGAGACACAGACAGAGACACAACAGAGACACAGACAGAGACACAGACAAGACACAGACACAGACAGAGACACAGACAGAACAGACACAGACGAACACAGACAGAGGACACAGACAGAGACAGAGACACAGACAGAGCACAGACAGAGACACAGACAGAGCAGAGACAGAGACACAGACAGAGACACAGACAGAGAACACAGACAGAGACAAGACAGAACACAGACAGAACAACAGACAGACACAGACAGAGACACAGACAAGACACAGACAGAGACCAGACAGAGCACAGACAGAGACACGACAGAGCACAGACAGAGACACAGAACAGACAGAGACACAGACAGAGACACAGACAGAGACGACACAGACAGAGACACAGACAGAGACAGAGACAGAGAGCACAGACAGAGACACAGACAGAGACACAGACAGAGACACAGACAGAGACACAGACAGAGACAGACAGGAGCACAGACAGAGACACACAGAGACACAGACAAGACACAAGACAGAGACACAGACAGAGAGACAGACACAGACAGAGACACAGACAGAGACACAGACACAGACAAGACACAGCACAGAGACACAGACAGAGACACAGACACAGAAGAACACAGACAGAACACAGAGACACAGACACAACAGAGACACAGACAGAGACCAGACAGAGACACAGACACAGAACACAGACAGAGACAGACACAGACACAGACAGAGACAGAACACCGACACAGACAGAGAACAACACAGACAGAGACAGACGAGACACAGACACAGACAGAGACACAGACAGAACAGAGAACAGACAGAGAACACAGAGACACAGACAGGACAGACACAGACAGAGACAGACACAGACAGAGACACAGACAGAGACAGAGACAGAGACACAGACAGAGACACAGACAGAGACACAGAAGCACAGACAGAGACACAGACAGAGACACAGACACAGACACAGACAGAGACACAGACAGAGACACAACACAGACACAGACACAGACAAGACAGACACAGACAGAGACACAACAGAACACGACAGAACAGACAGACGACAGAGAGACAGACAGAGACAGACACAACAGAGACAGACACAGACAGAGAACAGACACAGAACAGAGACAAGACAGAGACAGAAACAGAACACAGACAGAGACACAGACAGAGAAGACAACAGAGACACAGACACAGACAGAGACACAGACAGAGACACAGACAGAGACACAGACAGAACCAGACACAGAACAGAGACACAGACAGAGACACAGACAAGACACGACAGACAGAGACACAGCAGAGACACAGACAGAGCACAGACAGAGACACAGACAGACAGAGAACAGACAGAGACACAGACAAGACACAGACAAGACAGCACAGACAGAGACACAGACAGAGACACAGACACAGACAAGCACAAGAGCACAGACAGACACAGACACAGACAAGACGAGACACAGACAGAAGACACAGACAGAGACACAGACAGAGACACAGACAGAGACACAGACAAGACAGGACAGACAGAGACACAGACAGACAGACACAGACAGAGACAGACAAGACAGAGACAGAACAGACAGAGACAGAGACACAGACAGAGCACACAGACAGAGACACAGACAGGACACAGACACAGACAGAGACACAGACAGAGACACAGACAGAGACACAGACAGAGACACAACACAGACAGAGACACAGACAGAGACACAGACAGAGACACAGACAGAGACAGAGACACAGACAGAGACAACAGAGACACAGACAGAAAGACACACCAGACAGAGACACAGACAGAGACACAGACAGAGACCAGACAGAGACACAGACAGAGACACAGACAGAGACACACGACAGACGACAGACACAGACAAGAGCAGACACAGACAGAGACAGACAAGACAGAAGACAGAGACAGACACAGACAGAGACACAGACACAGACAGAGACACAGACAGAGACACAGACAGAGACACAGACACAGACAGAGACACAGACAGAGAAACAGACAGAGACACAGACAGAGACACAGACAGAGACACGAACAGAGACACAGACAAGACACAGACAGAGACACAGACAGAGGAACAGACAGAGGACAGACACCAGACAGAACACAGACAGACAAAGACAGAGACACAGACAGAGACACAGACACAGACAGAGACACAGACAGAGACAGCAGACAGAGACAGCAGACACAGACAGACAGACAGGACACAGACAGAGACACAGACAGAGACACAGACAGAGCACAGACAGAGACACAGACAGAGACACAGACAGAGGACACAGACAGAGACAGACACAGACAGAACACAGACAGAGACAAGACAGAACACAGACAAGACACACAAGACACAACAGAGAACAGACACAGACAGAGACACAGACAAGACAGACACAAGACAGAGACACAGACAGAGACAGAGACAGAGACACAGACAGAGACACAGACAGAGACACAGACGAGACACAGACAAGACAGAGACACAGACAGAGACACAGACAGAGACACAGACAGAGACAGACACAGACAGAGACACAGACAGAGACAAGACAGAGACACAGACAGAGACACAGACAGGACACAGACGAACACAGACAAGAGAACCAGACAGAGACACAGAAGAGACAGACAAGACAGAGACAAGACAGAGACACAGACAGAGACACAGACCAAGACACAGACACCAGACAGAGCACAGACAGAGACACAGACAGAGACACGACAGAGACAGAGACACGACAGAGACACAGACAAGACACAACAGACAACAACAGAGACACAGACACAGACACAGACACAGCAAGAACAACAGACAGAGACACAGACAGAGAACAGACAGAGACACAGACGAGACAAACAGAACAGAGACAGCACAGACACAGACAGACACAGACAGAGACAGACACAGACAGAGACAACACGAACAGAGACACAGACAGAGACAAGACAGAGACACAGACAGAGACACAGACGAGAGACACAGACAGACGACAGACAGACACAGACAGAGGACACAGACAGAGACACAAGACAGAGACACAGAGACAGAGACACAGACCACAGACAAACACAGACAGAGCACAGACAGAGACACAGACGAGACAAGACAGCAGAGAGCACCAGACAAGAGCAAGCACAGACAGAGACAGACAGACCAGACAAGACACAGCAGAACACAGACAGGACACAGAACAGAGACACACGACAGAACACACAGAGGACCAAGACAACAGACACAGACACAGACAGAGACAGACACAGGACAGAGACACACAGACAGAGACAGAGACAGAGACAGACACAGACAGAGAACAGACACAGACAGAACCACATACAGAGACACAGACCAGAGACACAGACACAGACGAGGACACAGACAGAGACCACAGACAGAACACAGACAGAGACACAGACAGAGACACAACAGAGACACAGACAGAGACACAGACAGAGACACAGACAGAGACACAGGACAGAGAACAGACAGAGGCAGCACACAGACAGAGACACAGACAGAGACAGAGAACAGAGACACAGACAGAGACACAGACACAGACAGAGACACAGACAGAGACACAGACAGGACACAGACACAGACAGAGACACAGACAGAACACAGACAGACACAGACAGAGACCACAGACAGAGGACACAGACAGAGACACAGACAGAGACACAGACAGAGACACAAGACAGAGACAGAGACAGAGACACAGACAGAGACACAGACACAGACAGACACGACAAGACAGAGACAGACAAGACACAGACAGAACACAGACAGAGACACAGACAGAAACAGACAGAAAACAGACACAGACAGAGACAAGACACGACAGAGACACAGACAGAGACACAGACAGAGACACAGACACGACAAGAGACACAGACAGAGACACAGACAGGAGACACAGACAGAGACACAGACAGAGACAGACAGAGACACAGACAGAGACACAGACAGAGACAGACACAGACAGAGACACAGACAGAGGACAGAGACAGGACACAGACAGAGACACAGACAACAACAGAGACACAGACAGGACACAGACAGAGACACAACACAGACACAGACAGAGCACAGACAGAGACACAGACAGGACACGACAGAGACACAAGACAGAGACACAGACAGAGACACAGACAGAGACACAGACAGAGACACAGACACAGACACAGACAGAGACACAGACACAGACACAGACAAAGACAAGAGACACGACAGAACACAGACAGAGACAAGACAGGACACAGACAGAGACACAGACACGAGACACAGCAAGACAGACAGAGGACAAGACAGAGACAGAGACACAGACAGAGACACAACAGAACACACAGAACACAGACAACACAGACAAGACACAGACAGAGAACACAGACAGAACAGAAAACAGACAGAGACACAGACACAACAGACAGAGACACAGACAAGACCAGACGACACAGACAAGACACAGACAGAGACACAGACAGAGACAGACACAGACAGGACACAGACAGAGACAAGACAGAGACACGACAGAGACACGGACAGAGACCACAGACAGAGACACAGACAGGAGACAACAGACAGAGACACAGGACAGAGAGACACAGACAGAGACCAGACAGAGACAGACACAGACAGAGACACACGACAGAGACAGACAGAACAGACAGAGACACAGACAAGACAGAGACACAGACAGAGACCAACAGACAGAGACACGACAGAGACACAGACAGAGACACAGACAGAGACACAGACAGAGACACAGACAGCAAGACAGACACAGACAGAGACACAGACAGAGACAGAGACAGAGACACAGACAGAGACACAGACACAGACAGACACAGACGAGACAGACAGAACACGACAGAGACACAGACAGAGCACAGACAAGAGACCAAACAGAACACAGACAGACAGACAGGAGCACAGACACAGACAGAGACACAGACAGAGACACAGACGAGACAGAGACACAGACAGAGACACAGACAGAGACACAGACAGAGACAGACACAGACAGAGAGAGCACAGACAGAACACAGACAGGACACAGACAGAGACACAGAACAGAGACACACAGACAGAGACAGACACCAGACAGAGACACAGACAGAGACAAACAGAGGACACAGACAGGACACAGACACAGACAGGACCAGCAGAGACACAGACAGAGACGACAAGACACAGGACAGACAGAGACAAGACAGACACAGACAGAGACACAGACAGAGACACAGACAGAACAGACAGGAGACACAGACACAGACACAGACAAGAGCACGACAGAGACACAGGACAGGACAGAACACAGACAGAGACACAGACAGAGACACAGACAGAGACACAGACAGAGACACAGACAGAACACAGACAGAGACACAGACAGGGACACAGACAGAGACAGCACAGACAGAGACACAGACAGACACGAGACACAGACAGAGACACAGGAGCACAGACACAGACAGAGACACAACCAGAGACACAGACAGAGACACAGACACAGACAGAACACAGACAGAGACACAGACAGAGACACAGACAGAGACACAGACAGAGAGACACACAGAGAACACAGAAGAGACGACACAGACAAGACAAGCAGAGACAGACACAGACGAGAGCACAGACAGAGACACAGACAGAGACACAGACAGAGACACAGACAGAGACACAGACAGAGACAAGGAAGAACACAGACAGAGACAGACACAGACAGAGACAGACACAGACACGAGACAGACACAGACAGAGACAACAGACGAGACACAGACAGAGACACAGACAGAGACACAGACAGAGACACAGGACAGAGACACAGACAGAGACACAGACACAGACACAGACAGAGACACAGACACAGACACACACAGACACAGACACAGACAGAGACACAGACACAGACACAGACAGAGCACAGACAGAGACACAGACAGAGACACAGACAGAGACACAAGACAGACAGAGACAACCAGACACAGACAGAGACAACACAGACAGAGAACACAGACAGAGACACAGACAGACAGACAGAGACAGACCAGACAGGACAGACACAGCAGAGACCAGACACAGACAGAGACACAGAACAGAGACAGACAGAGACAGAGACACAGACAGAGACACAGACGAGACACAGACAGACACAGACACAGACAGAGACACAGACAGAGACACAGACAGAGACACAGACGAGACACAGACAGAGACACAGACCCAGGACACAGACAGAGACAGACACAGACGAGACAGACACAGACAGAGACAGACACAGACAGAGACGACACAGACAGACACAGAGACAAGAGGACACAGACAGAGACCAGACAGACGACAGAGACACAGACAGAACACAGACAGAGACACAGACAGAGACACGACACAGAGACACAGACAGAGACACAGACAGAGAACAGACGAGACACAGACAGAGACACAGACAGAGAGACAGAGACACAGAGACAGAGACACAGACAGAGACACAGACAGAGACAACAGACACAGACAGACACAGACAGAGACAGAGACACAGACAGCACAGACAGAACAGACAGAGACACAGACAGAGACACGACACAGACAGAGACACACAGAGACACAGACAGGACACAGCAGAACAAGACAGAGACACAGACAGAGACACAGACACAGACAGAGACACAACAGAGACACAGACACCAGACAGAGACACGAGACACAGACAGAAGACACGACAGACACGACAGAGACACAGACGAGACACAGACAGAGACACAGACAAGACACAGACCCAGACAACCAGACAGAGACACAGACAGACAGAGACACGACGAGACACAGACACAGACAGTGAGAGAGCACAGACAGAGAACAGACACAGACAGAGACACAGACAGAGACAACAGCACAGAGACAAGACACAGACAAGGACACAGACACAGACGAGACAGAACAAGACAAGAAGACAAGAGACAAGACACAAGACAGAGACACAGACAGAGACACAGGACAGAGACCACAGACAGGAGAACAGGACACAACAGAGACACAGACAGAGACACGACAGAGACACAGACAGAGCACAGACAGGACACCAGACAGGACACAGACACAGACAGAGACACAGACAGAGACACAGACAGAGACACAGACAGAGACACAGACAGAGACACAGACCGACACAGACAGAGACACAGACAGAACAGACAGGACACAGACAGAGACACAGACAGAGACACAGACAGAAGACACAGACAGAGACACAGACGAGACACAGACAGAGACACAGACAGAGACACAGACAAGCAGCAGAGACACGACAGAGACACAGACACAGACACCAGACAGAGACACAGACACACAGACACAGACAGAGACACAGACACAGACACAGACACAGACAGACAGAGACACAGACAGAACACAGACAGAGGACACAGACAGAGACACAGACAGAGGACACAGACAGAGACACGAGACAGAGACACAGACAGAGACACAGACAGACAGACACAGACGAGTGACACAGACAGAGACACAGACAGAGAGACAGACAGAGACACACAGAGACACAGACAAGGACAGCACAACAGAGACAGACACAGACAGAGCAACAGACACGACAAGAGACAGACACGACAAGACAGACGACATAGACACAGACGAGACACAGACAAGACACAGACAGAGACAGAGACAGACAGAGACACAGACAGAACACAGACAGAGACACAGACAGAGCAGAGACAGACAGAGACACAGACAAGACACAGACAGAGACAGACACAGACAGAGACGACAGAACAGACACAGACAGAGAACAGACAGAAACAACAGAGACGACAGACAGAGACACAGACAGAAGACACGACAGAGACAAGAACAGAGACAGACGAGACACAGACAGAGCACAGACAGAGACGACAGACAGAGACAGACACAGACAGAGACACAGACCAGAGACACAGACACAGACAGACACACAGACACAGACGAACACAGAGACACAGGACACAACAGAACACAGACAGAGGACACGACAGAGAACAGACAGAGCACAGACAGAGACACAGACAGGAGACAACAGACAGAGACACAGACAGAGACAGAGACACGACAGACACACAGACACACAGACAGAGCAGACACACAGACACGACAGAGAGCACAGACACAAGACAGAACAGGAACCAGACAGAGGACACTTTTTATTGTTTTTGATAGCTTGGAGGGGAAACGATGCACAATTAATTCCATGCAGAATCAAATGAGATCTCTGAAATGACGAGGACATTAATGTAATAATCGTGCAACAAATGCCGTAATTTGCATGAGTTATGCCAAAAGGAAACGTAGACAACATTGTTGCGTGACACAAGGAGCACCTTTCCGGAGTTTCCCCAACGTTGTAAAAACGGCCTGCAGATCCCCGGCAGCCACAGGGCCGTGAACATCACAGCGGCTCCTGGAAGGATCTCCCACCACATATCACTCGCACAAAGCAAAATCACGAGGATTCCGTCTGCCTCACGACCTTCAAATCGAATAGCAACAGCACCGCATAAAGTTGAACGCCTTTTCTTTATTTACAATACCATTGAAAAAAAAAAACATCAATGAACGTTAATCTTGTGAAGCTTTAATAAATGTTGTTAAAATAAATTGCAAAAAGAAATAAGAACGACAAATCGACGAGGAACATTCTGTCGCTCATTACACCATCATGGCTATCAGGTACACAATAAAAATCAGATCTCGTGTTTTAAATGAAGAAAAAAAAGAGCGACCGTCGATATAACGCTGTTTGCCGATATATAAAAAACATATAACTCAGAGGAAGTTTCTCATCGACTAAAGGTTTTATCTTCATATTTTAACCAAATGAACGTTCCCCTGAAGAAAGTGAAAACTGTGGGAAACGACGCGATGATCTCGCGACGATGTTTCAAATCTCGCGAGAGTACCGACGATGGCGCTCAGCTTTCGCGGAAGGACGCTGCTGTCCAGCCGACTCCGCGGTAATGCACAAAACAACAACAACAATGCAAATCGGCACGACAGCAACCGACGCTGATTAAACATCGCAAGAACGTAGTTCGCGTAATGTGCCGTTCATCGTGAGGTATTTCTGATCACTCGGCTCAGTTAATGTAAGGACGTTGTCCCCCGTTGACGATCGAGACCTTTTACATCCTTTATAAGATGCACGAACGGGGAAATGTTTCCTCACGCCTCGGTGGTGGTAAAGAGGTCAACATTCTCACCTCTTCCCACTAACCCCAACCCTAACCGAAACCGCCTTTCCACCCGACAGGACGCAATGACAGCGGTGAAGAATCGGTGCCTTTGGACCTGACCAGAGGTGGAGAACACGATGTGCTTGGGACCGAGTTTACCACATGTCACCTGTGACACTTCACAACAGGACTAGAGTGCAGGGGTTACAGGGCTAGGGATGACCTGAAAGTTGATACCATGGTAACCGTCGTGTCGGTGATTATGTGCAGGCGTTAAACCGCGGCGCTGCTTTGGTATATAACGGTTTGTGTGTTCCGCAGACCCTGCAGCCAATCTGCGTGAGATATTGCAGAATGTGGCCAAGCCGCTGGGTGTCTCCAACGGCAGAAAACTTGGTCACCTGAACAATTTCGCCAAGGTTAGGACTGTCAATGAGACCAATAATGGACTGTTTTAGATTCTCGCTAAATGAAGGAAAACTAGGTGTGTTTGTGTGTGTCTGTGTCTGTGTGTGCGCACACCACTAATTTTAAGGGTCACGATGTATACCCACATTATTACGGGGTCGGCTGGTGAAAGTTTTGGTGCCAAGTCACTCACAAACAAATCAACTTGGCATTCGACTGAAAGTGAGAGGACCTTCAACTCATCAGGGAACTGGCAACAAATGAGCCCAACAAGAAATCTCTGCAGTGGCGGTTCATTCTCATGTATACAGGTGAAAGCATTGAGGATGGCAGCAAAGAAAATGTGTCACAGTGGCTGCAGTCAGAACCCTGAGGGATTTTGTCAGTGTGTAAAATGTTGTGGTTCAAAATTCGGACTCCTTCCTGTCGCAGTCAACATGTGGCCCTAAATGGAGTTCTTTCATCCCCTCTTCCTGTCCAGGCTGGGGTTCCTCAAGGTAGCGTTCTGGGCCCTGTTGTTTTTCTGGTTTTCATCAATGATCTCTCCGACTCTCTGGAAAATCCTCTATATCTCTTTGCTGATGACTCCACCCTCTGCCGTACCATCGGTCATCCCTCAAACCGGCAAGCAGCAGCTTCTTCGCTCACTGCAGATCTGGATAAAATCACAAACTGGTCCAGCACGTGGAACATGCCTTTCAATCCGGACAAATCTCACACTCTCACTATGTCTCTCCGAAAGGACCGTTGAGAACCCCCCCCCCCCCAATCCACTTTCTCAACAATCCTTTGGAAGAAGTCCTTTCTTTCAAGCTTCTGGGTCTCACTTTCTGCCATGACCCTTCCTGGGAAAGCCACATTTCAAACCTCGCCTCCAAAGCCAGTCACCGACTGGGAGTCCTCCGTCGTGCAAAGTCCTTCAGCCCACCTGAGCTCCTGACCACTTACAAAGCTTTCGTCCGCGGCCTGATGGAGTACTGCTCTCCCCTCTGGGCTGGTGCTCCTGCTTCCCACCTTTCTCGGCTTGATATGTGTACCAAATTTCGTAAATATATCTTGAGGGGATTTGTATTTAAGCTCCGGAAA
>CM068965.1:70490561-70512040 GCA_035128595.1 Eptatretus atami | reverse complement strand
AGCTGTAATTACTGTCAAAGGTGCTTCCACCAAGTATAAACTCAGGTGGGTGGACACTTATCCAACCAAGATATTCTAGTTCTGTATTTTTTAATTAATTTCCTGAAATTTGTAGAATTTGTTTTTCACTTGGAAGTTGTGGGTTACGATGTGTAAATAAAGGTGGAAAAAAGTCTGATTTAATGCAATTTAATTCCAGGCTATAAGGCAACAAAAGGTGAAAATTTTGAAAGGGGGTGTAGACTTTCTATAGGCACTGTTTATGGGCTAGCCCTTTAACTCCATTCAGCAAAATTACTAAAACAACAGGGCTATGACATTTTATGTCTGTTTTTTAATTGTTCCATCTATCTTTGAAATTTATCCAAGCATTACTCACTGGCATACTACCGATCAGCTTTGTCACGAGAGTTGACCAGTGTTGAAAAGCAAAAAAATAGTTTGCCATCTCCCTCTGGACCTTTCCCCCAGAAAGCTGTGCTCGATGTTCTTTTTGACATATTCCGCCTCACCATCCCCGTGTGGAGCCAAGACTTTGCCATCGCGCTAAGGAGCACTGGTGAGCTGGGACACAGAATGGTGGAGAGCGATAAGACATGACGTGGCGAAGCAACTTGTGTCACACAGCACAGCTGTTCTACATGTCTAATACATAGTATTCATTTGCTCTCACATGACTTAATCTTCAAAACGTTCTCTTACCTTCAGAACCTGGCTATGACATGGATGTTGGCAACTGTCGAATCTCAGAAGGTTTTATTGTGGCAGAGGCTGAAGCTGTGATCCCACATCACGGAGGATCCCGGTATGAACTTATGTGGATCCAACCACTCATTGAGGACATCGTGTGTAAAATAATATATCTGATGCTTCACAACCAAGATAAGCAAAAGTTGGGGATTCTTCATCAGAATGACTGTGCAAGAGTGTACAATGGGGAGGAAAGAAGCACGCAGATTGGTGTTATTTTTTTGTTGTTAGACTTATGCATGATGCTTACACATGCAGGGAATAGATATTCTGGGGCCTCAATGTGTTGAAACACGTTTTGTGATGTGGTGAGTCTGGGTAGACATTGTTCACATCTGATGGTAAAGGCTGTGGGTTGCATTGAAACTTTAATTACAGAAAGTCACAACTGAAAAAAATGAAGGGACGCACTATGTGAGGATGTGCAAGGGAATTTAAATACTAGAGGAAGTCATATGTTCCATCATATCCATGTTTGTTTTTTTCATATTACATTAATATTATCAATATATTTATCTTCTTTTCACAAGTTCAGTTCATACAGTTAACATTGTATCACTTACGGTTCGGGATTTGCTCCCTGTGTCGGTTAACTCTGCAACTGCTGCTTCCACCTCATCAAAGCAAAGTTATCTGAACGTGCTTGGTCATGTTTTTCTGTTCTATTTTCATGCCTGTGTTGCTGTTTGTGTTTTCGTCCAATTTTCCATCTTAAATCGTACCTTGTTATGTTGTATTGTCGAATTTGTTTTTATGGTGCTCAAGGCTGACTCCCCAGATAGCCGCCATGTAAATTCTGTCTCTGTTTTGTCGCTGTGTTTCCCGTTCCGCTTTTTCTTTCCCACGTAGTATTGTTATTTCTGCCTCCTCAGTGTTATCCTATTCCAACCTCCTCGCCTCGAAAACAAACTTTATTCTTCACTCCAAAACGATCTTAATCTGCCTGAATTTACTTCTGCCTGTATTTCCTGAACGGTACTTCATTCTTTATCTCTCCCTTTTCTCAATATATCCAAACTGAATCTTCACTGAATGAAATGCTTCTTCCTTCTTCTTTAAACAGCATTTTAAAACATGTTAAAATGCTTCACTTTCCTTATTTATCCATCATGAATACCCCCATGTATTCTTCTTCTTCATCACAAATATTATGTTCCAAACCTGTCTGTCACCTAAGCACTTGGTCCATCAACCCTACTCCCGTACTAACAGCACCACTTTGACAAAAATTATTTCCATCCATCCCATGATCTTTGTCCATTTTGGAAATATTGAGAAGTCCAGTTTGCAGAGGTTGTCTGCTCATGCCAATCAAATCCCCTTCACGTCCTTTAATGGTATCAGTGCTCTCCCCCACATCTCCTACAAGCCCGCGTCCTTCCAATCCCACAACTTCTATGACCCCTCTTTCTGCATCCCCCCTCACCTCATCCTCCCAAAGTTTTCCCCTCACTCCAACCACTCAAAGCTTCCACCTCACTCCACCTCCTCTAAGCCTCCCTTTCACCCTGCCCCCTCAAAGCCTCTCCCACACACTCCCAACACCTCCATTGTGCTTAACTGTGTGGACCTCAAACATCCGAGGACTCCACTCCAACCTCACAGATCTCTCAATCCACACTGCTGCTGATATACCAGACATCATCTGTTTAACAGAATCCTTCCTCCCAAAGGACATTCCTGACTCTTTAGTGTCTCTTCCTGACTACTATCCACTCTGATTTGATAGCCCTGCACCCTGTCCTGGTGGCAGAGTTCCACTTTACATCAAGAACAAATTTTCTCACCACTCTTGTACTGATCTTACACCTCCCAACCCCCAGGAGTACCTTATGGCGGTGACTTCCTATCCGCTTCCATTCTCGTTTGTCTGCATGTTGCACCAACCTCTAAACAATGACGACTCCATCTACCTCTCTCTCTCTCTCTCTCTCTCTCTCTCTCTCTCCTCTCTCTCTCTCTCTCTCTCTTTCTCCCCTCTCTCTCCATCTAGATATCTCGCAACATGGACCAACTTTTAACCACTTACCTCAACTCTCCTCTTCCTCACTTGTGGTGATTTCAATTGTCACCATGCCAATTGGCTAGGTGTTGGTACCTCAATCACCAGCTATGGCACTTCATCAAAGGACTTCTGTGAGACTGACTCAATCTGAGAACTTTCCAACCCAGATTTCTCACAATAGCAAATCCTCTCTTCTGGACCTGGTGATGACCAACATCCCTGCAAATGTCTCCCACTCTTCCTCTGCTCCAATTACTTCATCTGATTGTATGCTTGTGAGAACAGCATCTCTTTGGCTATTCTCAGACAGCTACCTCAGTGCCGGCAAGTCTGGCAATTCACTCAAGCAAGCAGCCATCTCACTTTAGGACTGTTCTCATATATCTACCACCCCTGATATTAATTCAGCCTGGGAATTCTTCCACAGAAACCTGCTCTCTCACCCGATCTCATCACACCAAACTGCTCCTGGACTCTGTGCCTCTCACACCTGAGAAGTTGAAGTTTCTGGTATCTCTCGACTGCAATTATGCAACTGGACTGACGGAATCAGATCAAGTGCCCTTAAAAACCTACCCCACTGCTCTTGTACATCGTATTTTGCTCTTTTCATCCTATCATTTGCCTTCGGTCATCTTCCATCTGTTTGGAAATCAGCCAACAGCACCGCATTACATAAACAAGGTGCAACAACTGATCTACTTAACTACAGACCTACAGATTGGCTTAACTACAGCTTACTTCCAATCATCAGCAACATCATGGAATCCACCATCGCAGTTGGCATAAAGTCCTTCCTTTGCTCCACCGGCCTCATCTCAGATGATCAATTTGGATTCAGACCAGGTTACTCCACCTTGGACATGCTGCTTCTACTTTCTCAACAATGGATGAAGGCCCTCTGTATCAGACATCATATCAGGGCCATCTCTCCAGACGTATCTCGAGCTTTCAATACAGTGTGGCACCCCACCCGCCTTGCTCTCCTTGGATGCCTAAAGCATGCCTATGGCATCCAAGGCCAACTACACTCTTGGGTTACTGACTAACTCCACTCTCATAGCCAACATGTGGCTCTCATTCCTCTCCTCTTCCTGTGAAGGCTGGAGATCCCCAAGGTAGTGTTCTAGGCCCCCATCCTATGCCTAATCTTCATCAATGATCTCTCTGACTGAAAAATCCTCTTTATCTATTTGCTGATGACTCCACCCTCTGTCTTGACATCACTCATCCTTCAAAAAGGCAGGCAGCAGCCTCTACTCTCTCTCTTCAGACCTTGATAAAATTTCGAGCTGGTCGAACACTTGGAGTGTGTCTTTTAATCATGACAAATCACACACTATCACTCTCTCAAACCCTTCCATCTACTTTCTTAACAATCTTATTGAAGATGTCCATTTACTCAAACTCTTAGGTCTTACTATCAGCCATGATCTTTAACAGGAAAACCACATTTGAAAGTTTATCTCCAAATCCAGCTGTAAACTGGGCATCTTCCACTATGCAAAGTCATTCCTTGGCACACCTGAACTCTTACCCACTTACAGGACCTTAATCCACAGCTTGATAGAGTACAGAGGCTGACACCCCTGCTTCACATCTTGCTCATCTTGACGCCATAGAACTTGATGCAATAGAAACTAAGGCCTGCCAGATCATTGGAATATCTCGCAATGAAGCTGAGTCTATGGGCCTATCACTTTTCAATTACAGAGAGGTCGGTGGTCTCTGTCTTCGCCAACCTCCTTTCTGGTCTTCCCCATTTGTCCTTTGCCCCCCCCCCCCCAGGTTTCAGCAAAAGCGCATGTGATCCACCATCTGGTGAACTCCCAAAATCCAAAACCGCTGCTCACCTCCACTCACTTGTTCCCTCTTTTTCCCCCTGTGGAACAAACTTCTACACTCTCTTCAATCTCATTCTTCTTTCCAGGTCTTCAAGATAGCTGTTCACCATCTCAAATCTTCCCCCACCAAAAACCATGATCTTTTCTACCTCTATCTCCCTCCCACCCCAAACCCACCTTCCAAATTTCCACCTTTTAATTCCTGAGAGTTTGCTCCCGTATCCCATCTTGCCTCCCACCCCCTCCCCGGAGATCTTCCTTCCCCATTCTTACCTGCATCCCTTGTTTGTCCATCCCTGTCTATTTTGTCCTCGCCTGCTGTTGGTTCCCCCTCTCTTTGCTTTTCTTCATTTACTGTTGCGTCCTGATCCATTCAGTGTTCTAGCTCTTCAACGAACCTTGACTTTGTATTAAAAAAAAACCCAAAACCAATAAACCATATTTAACTCAACATCCACATCGTTTAAACATCTACAGGTAGGGGATGTAGCCAGAGTCTGGGCACACAATAGTGAGTTGCCCGGACCATCAGTTATTTCAAGTTGATGCAAAAGTTTACTTTTTGGTATCGCCTTGAAGGTTGGGGTCTACAGAAGAATTTTGGTCTGATTGGACAATGATCAGCTCTCATGGGGGGCAATGGATACCGGATAATCGGGGGTTACCTGATCCCCCCAGGCGGCTAAGTGAAATATTGAAACTGTTGTAACTTTTGAACCGATGATCCGATCTGAACATATGATGTCTCCAAAGATTTTGGATGAGGAGTAACAACTTTTATATTCGAGGTATATTGCCACTAGAAGCCACCATTTTTCTCATCTCCAAGGACATCTTCAAACTCGATGTGAAGTGCACTTGCACAAAAGTCTGTTCGTCATGCAAGTGGAAATGCACTAAACAGGTGAGTTAGAACAGTTTCCAATACTAACAAATATATAGTCCATTTTTTCGGTCGTTTTTGGATTGCATAATACTGTTCAAGCAGTTGTTCACCACCAGTGACTTCTAGTGGCAGCTTCTTGTAGCAATATACCTCGAATATAAAAGGTGTTACTCCTCATCTGAGATCTTTAGATACCTCATATCTGCAGGTCGGATCATCGGTTAAAAAATTACAACAGTTTCAATATTTCACATAGCCACCCGGGGAGGGAGGGAGGGGTCGGGTATCCCCCATGCCCCCATGGGGGCTGATCATTGTCCACTCAGCCCAAAATTGGCCGATGGACCCCAACCTGCAAGGTGTTACCGAAAAGTAAACTTTTGCATCAACTTGAAATGAAAATGAGAATTCACTCATGATGGGTACCCCACTGCAGTGGCTTACTCATGTTAAGAGATACTATACTTTTGGAGTTTTAATGTTCACATAAATGCATTCAAACCCACCAGCTTTTTGTCCTCATTTGAAGGACAGCATTTTCCAAGATACAGTGCCCCTCTTTCCCCCACCCTGCTGGCAATGCATAAGAATAGCAGTTTTGCTTAAGTTTTATCTGCCGCCAGCATCTAAATCTGACTATACAGCTCAATGGCAAACGTGCAACCAACTAAAGGCCAGTCACACCTTGACGTTTTAGCCAGCAATGGCAACGTATCAAAATGTATGTAAAACGCTGGCTTACGCTGAACTTTTGATGTTTTTTTTAAAGATTCGGACGTATTCATAACGAGTTGGTCGTATGCATAACATATTAGTAATGGACACAGAACGTTTCGTTGTCTTATAGATAACTTATACCAACGAATGCTTAGCCTGTTGTCGGCATTCACAACCTATGCCCAACGATAGTCTAACTTATGCATAGCGCGCTGCACGTATCGCCGACGATCACGTGGCGTAGCTATTAAAAGGCTGCCGCACAACATTCAAATCATAACCGCCGGAGAAATGGAAGTGTCAACATCGCAGTCACACCTTGGCGATCTTTCCAGCGTATGCCGACCTCTGAAAAATGCGTCTAAAACACTGGCGCACGTCGAATACGGTATGGGTAAGTTTGGTATACTGAATAGAACGCTAAAGTACGCTATCATACGTCGTAGTAAGTGGAGTATGTCTTGAAATTTTAAACGTTTAAAAATTTTACGACGTACTTGCCGTATGCCTCACACGTTCCGCATGCGATGGGAATAAGTTGTACGCACGATATGCGATCGTTGGCACACGTCGACAAAAGTTACTTGTAAGTTACTCATAAGTCGAAACACGTCGAGGTAATGGTTAGCGTCAGTGTTCCAGACTCCCTGGTTTTTTTTTTTCTTTGTATGACGGTGATGTTGACACTTCGATTTCTAGTGCGGTTATAATATAATATAATTAATAGGCTGCTGCTCAACGATTTAAATCATAACCGCACTAGAAATCGAAGTGTCAACATCACCATCATACCGAAAGAAAAAAAAAAAATAACCAGGGAGTCTGGAACACTGACGCTAACCATTACCTTGACGTGTTTCGACTTATGAGTAACTTACAAGTAACGTGTGTGGACGTGTGTCAACGATCGCGTAACGTGCCTACAACACGTTACTCATAGGTTAGAAAATAGTTTCGGGTACGCTAAGCATTACCTCGACGTGTTTGACTTATGAGTAACTTACAAGTAACGTGTCGACGTGTGTCAATGATCGCATAAGTGCCTACAACTTATGGCCAGCGTAGCGGAACTTGTGAGTCATACGCTGGCATAAGTCGTAAAATTTCAAGCATGCTAAAATTTGAGGACAACCGCAAAGTACAACGATGAAAGCCAGCGTACTACGACGTATGGCAGTGTTTTCAGCGTGCTCTCAATGTTTCCAAAACTTATCCATAACGTATTCGATGTGTGCCAGCGTTTTAGACAAATTTTTCAAAAATCGGCATAAGCTGGCTAAAACGTCAAGGTTGACTGGGCCTTAACCAACTGAGCAATTTCTGCTACCCTTTAAACAAAGCATAATGCAGGAATGATTAGAAATGGGGGAGAATCCCACCTCCCACCAATCAAAAACTGAGAGCAGATGTTGGGGGTAATTAGTCAGGTTGTGATTGGGGCATGGGAAGGCACTGCAAGATAATATGTGGCTTTATATTGAGGCTTGATTAAAAATCAATGCTATTGAATAAGAACTTAGGAAAGAAGACTGGTTGGCGTGGTCATGTGCAATGTAGGTCAAAGATGAAGCTGTAAAAGTCAAACATTCCATATCTTTCTTGACAGTTTCAATCCACATATATTTTAGGATGTCCTCTCCACTTTCTTACTTATACCAAGAGCTACCAAGAAAAAGCTCTTTGTAGAAGGAAGAAAACCGAGAGGACATCCTAAAAAGGTATGGATTGAAACTGTCAAGAAAGATATGGAATGTTTGGCTTTTCATGAAACTGAAGCAATGGATAGGTCAGTATGAAGGAATGTCAACATTAGACTAACCACTTTAAAAAAATGGAAAATGGCCTTAAAACCATTGTTGTGGTTGTTGTTGCTGCTGCTTTGTTGTCATCATTGTTATTGTTGCTGCTGCTCTTGTTGTGTATCGATGCTTGTTATGCATTGTCAATAAAATTGTGGAAGGCCATGCTGTGATCAAAACATCATACCTTTCAGACTTTATTCTAAGATGAAATCCACAGTTAGTTATATTTTTGTGTTGGTTGCCATATTTCAATCTCCAATTTTTTTAACGTGATATTTCTTAACTTTGACATCCTTCAACTCAATCTTTTTTGTCATTCTTTTACTCAATATTACCCTCAACTCAGGCCCAACTTGATTGACATTTACCTGGCGCTCCTGCTTTCAACTTGTCTACAACATGGTTTGCTTGAGGTGAGGAAGAAACTCTGCTACTTTGCATAAACATTTCCAATCTATTAATAATTATATGCAAAATCTTTCCCTGTACCTCGGAAAAATTACGATGTCGAAAATTAAACTTTTACAACAAACGTTGACTTCAGCTTGAGACATTATGGGGAAATGATTGACAACCATATAAATAACATGGTTTATTAAAAATACAGTGCAGTTAGTTGGCTACAAAAACTAACATTACAGCCTTAATACAAGTACTGACAAAATTATTCTAATAAAAAAAATGTTGTTTGACTTGAACAGGGATTGGCTGAGGTCGTATGTGGTGGTCAAGAGGAGGAGCTTGTTGTCAGGGCAACCATTCTGCTTGGAGAAATTTTACACATGGTGTTGCACAAGGATACACTCAAACCTTGCTCACCAGCACACTAAAAATCAGTCATCAGTGTACCATAGTCTTGCACACCAGCACACTCCTAATACCTTGCATACGAGCACACCAACCCCTTGCACACTGGCATTCCCATATCTCTCACACGAGCACACTGAAACACCTACACACGAGCACATCAAAAACCAGGCACACCTGGAACCTTGCACACTGAACATGCCAAATCTATCCATCTGGGCACACCAAAGTGTTTCACAGTGGCACTCTGACAACTCATACAGGCACAACCAAATTTAATACATTGCAGACCCAAACCTCACACATTGCCACAACCAGACTTTTTATACAAGCATTCTGAAACCTTGCACACACCTTTTTGTGTTTGAAATTGATGTGTGATTACCTGCTCAACACTGTATGATTATATGAGCTGGGTGTACCTCTATCATTATGTGCAGTGCAGCGGCCTTCTTCCACATGAGCCCGGCCTACGTGCACAACTCCTGCCACCGCTGGTTAACCGTGCTGCAGGATTTCACGGGGATCCACGGCAGAGACAGTACGTGTCTCCTAACCATCCTGTCATGGCCTACAGTATCTTGGCCCATTGCTATGCGTCACTTTTAGTTCATTACTTCACATGATTCCCTGTAGTTGTAACTTAATCTGTAGTTGACTAGTAACTAGATTTCCTGGGTTTTGCCAAAAATATATCCCTCTGTTTAATTCACCATTCATTTATTTTCATGTTTTTTTTTTTTCCTCTTATTTCAGATAATGATAGCTGAGGTATTGCAGGAAGCGATGCCCTGGACAAATGAAGGAAAGGCTTTTTCTGCAGAATTCCACATCGAAACGTAATCCTTTGGCGAAACTCAAAGAAAATTCAAGAGAAAATTTAACTGCAGACATGCCCCATGCAAAGAGAGCATATTGAAATTAACGAATACATTTTGAGAGCAGGCAACTGTGCACAACTTAAACTCAAAATCAACGGACAGACCAACTCATTCTGGACGTCCTTTGCTGAGAACTCCTGAGGTCGTCGAGAGGGTCCAACAGTCAGTTTGAAACGGTCCAAAAAAGTCGCTTTGCAGCCGCAGTCAAGAACTTGGACTGACAGTCAAGTTTCAGGAGGATTCTCCATGATGACATGAAACTTTATCTTTATCCATACAAGTCAGACACAAACTCAATGGCCGAGACAAAAACAAGCATCTTGAAATGGCCCGGTGGTTTGTGGAGAAAAGTGAGGAGGAGCCTGGTTTTCTCAATGACATTTGATTCTTTGATTAGGCTCACTTTTTGCTTAATGGCCAAGTCAACTCGAGGAACAGTGTCTACTGGGGCACAGTGCCACCCGATGAGGTTCGCCAAAGAGAATTACATTCAGTCAAGTGCACTGCCTAGTGTGCAATGGGTTAGCATGGCATCATTGAACCGTTCTGGTTCAAAGATGACAGTAATTCCATGACCATCAACTTTGAGCACTTCATTAAAGTGCTGGATGAGTTATAAGCTGCTCGAAGTCGCAGGAGAAGCTTTCAAAGAGGAAAGCAATGGTTTCAGAAGGATGGGGCAACCCTCACACCACAAATGAATCCCGTGAGTGGCTGACAAGCCACTTCGGTAAGAGAGAGAATTGCTGACACTTCATCGTTGAGTGGTCTCCACATTCCCCTGATCTGATCCCACTAGACTTTTTAGCCCGCCTGTTCGAAGAACAGAGAGCTATAGCGATACCCCCGGCGTGAGCGTGAGCGTCAGCGTCAGCGTAAGTGTGAAAATGTTAAAGTTTTTGGTGCAAGTTATTTTTTCCTTTCTAATGTTTTTATCTACCACAACTATTTTTTATACGCCCGAATATATATCGGGCGTATTATGTGATACCGGTCGTCCGTCTGTCTGTCTGTCCGTCCGTCCGTCCGTTCCTGTCCGCACTCTAACTCCCAAAGTTTTCAACTTTCACGTTTCATATTTGGTACATAGGTACAGACTGTAGAGACGGTGTGGCGCGACATACGTTCGTCATCTAACGTGGTTGCCATGGCAACCAGGATGCTGTTTTCCATCCGTTCCTGTCCGCACTCTAACTCCCAAAGTTTTCAACTTTCACGTTTCATATTGGTACATAGGTACAGACTGGGAGACGGTGTGTCGCGACATACGTTCGTCATCTAAAGTGGTTGCCATGGCAACCAGGATGCTGTTTTCCATCCGTTCCTGTCCGCACTCCAACTCCCAACACTACATATTACTTTTTCTTTTAGATGCATTTCTCATGCAAGGCGAGTCCATAAAATTCGGACCATTGAGCGCATCGTTATATAAGCCGCATCCCTTAAATTTAAAAAAAATCTGGAATTTAAACACACACAAGCCGCACTGGTTTATAAGCCGCAAATGTTGCAACAAAAAACCAAGCGCAAAAACGCCGAAAATTAGCCACAAAAAGTGATCGATCTTGCTTTGAGTCTAATCTGAACAGTAGAAACACCCCAACCATCCACTCTCTGTGTGTTAACCCAGTCTTCAAGTTCGTCTTCCATTTCGGGCCACCTACCTCTGAAAGCCTTTGTTGACTTTTTGCAGCGAGAAAGTTCGCCCCTCTCTGAGTTTTGAATTCCTCGTGTGGACCTCTTGTTTACTGATTACAATATACAAATACATATATTGCTTTAAAATTATTTGGATCAGACTTCACTGCAATGCTTTAAAAAATATATTATTAGACTAGTCTTTTAAAAACGAAAAACGATAAATGTATAAACAGGCGAGCATTGGGTGGCTTTGACACCACTCTGGTTATCTTCGAGGCTATATAATCAAAGAGGAAGCTGAAGCAATCAATCACATAGAAATTAGGTCCATCCCACTTGCCAAATGCCAGTGTGTAATGAACAACTTCACCTGTCGTGTTCAAATCTGTACTCAGCGCATAGGTGGCCATTTGGAACATATGATCGACCGAGTGCCAAACTAAAGTCTTACAAGTTACGGTTCTGATATTTGGTACACTTGTTTCACACAAAATGTATCACATATTCCTGAAGTTTTATATAATTCAGAATAAAAATGAATGTATTGTAGATTTTTTAATGGCTTTGGGTTTTTTGGGGCACACCCTGTATCTATTTTTTTTTTGCCATTACTGTATTTCCTAAAGTTTAAAAATAATCGGCCTGACCTTCTAATTTTCAAGAATATTTTGGTGTCTGCACTTTGATCCTTTCACGCAAACATTTTTCCTTCATTTTTTTTGCAGACGTGCTGTGGTGGCCCTGGCACGTCTGTCCCGGTTTCACGATGCTCGCCGGCGTCCACCCCATCATCCTTCACTCTACCTCTCATTACTGTTGTCACGAGGTGCAAGTGCAGGTGTTGGGCAGCATAGCCATCCCACGGAAATCAATCAGCGATTGCCCAGAGAAGGCCTTACTGCCAAGGTTTGCCTACACGGTTACAGCATTTATCTGTGAGGAAGTATGGATTTTCCGACTGATTGCATTATGGGTATTGTGGAATGCAGGAGTGTGACGAGATGATGATGATGTCACGTGTGCTTAGCCACAAGGAAAACCTCAAGTGGGATTGGACAACAATTAGTATGCTTCTGGCGGTGAGTTCTTCGTGATGATGATGATGTGTGAAGATGCCAACAATGATTTGTAATATAACCGTTTTGTTTTAACCATTCCTTTCCAGGTTATTGTGATTTCCACTCTCCCTTCACCCACTTTTCCTTTTTTGTTCCTTCGCACTTTCTCCCTGGTTTTCCCTTCCTGTTATTTCAGCCCCATCTTTTGTTTGAGCTTGTATCCATCTTGTTCACCCATGATGTTCTCCTCCCCCTCCTTGATGTCCTCTTTTATGTGATTCTTCCTCCAAGTAGCTTTGATTTTCCTTTGTGGTTTTAAAGAGAGAATTATTGTTTGCCATATCAGGATTGTGTTACTCGTAGCTATGCTCAGGAAAAGAAATGGTGAATGTTGGTTTTGGTGAAGTGGAAGGAAATGGTGAAGTGGATGAGATGTAATTAATACAGAGCAAAGGGTAGGTGAAAGGAAATGACTGGTACCTGTGACATTTGGAGACCCTTTTATTTTGAGATGTACCTTGCGTAGAACAATACTTTTCTGTTTAACATTGGGCATCTGTCTAACAATGGTGGTTTCTGCATTCTCAGTGGCCAAATGTGAACCTGAAAGTTTTCAAAGATGAAAGTATGCACAGGTGAGCAGGGATGGTGGGACAGATGGTTGGTTAGATGGAATGAGTTGAAATTTGGTGGTTGTACTTGGGATATGCCCGGAAAGGTTTTATCCACTTTTAAAAAATCATAGCCGCAGAGGTTTGGGATGGGGCGATGCAAATGATCTTTGTAATTTTGTGTTGTGTAGCACTGCTACCGGTGGTAAAGTGTATTTCAACTCTCAGCGGTTTACAGTATTATAATTACAGTATTATAATTACAGTATTATAATAGTACCTCTATGACAACTTTATAGAATTGAAAAGTACTCGGCCAACTTACATACGTGCTTCATATTTTATGCACTTCCAAACCGCTGCTCAAAATAAGTTGAAAAGTGATGGTTTCACTCAGGGTGTGCTCATAACATTATTCTAAGTTGGGATGGACTCCTCCAACTTCGATTTTTATTTTCATGTGAAAGTGGGGAATTCTCATAATAAGTTGGTGAATCGTCATACCTGCTAATGCACTCCTGCACTGCTGGACAGAATAACTTGAAAACTGCATGCTATAAAAACAGAACGACACTCAGAAGAGCACATACCTTCACAAAGCTGAACAGTTTACAAATTGTATCACACCAATATGCCGGATCTGGGTCCGGACCTGAACTAAAATCGAATCGGCTTGTTCTTGTCACTTAACCAACTCATGCACCAAATTTTGTCGTAATTTAGTCACAACTTTTTGAAATATCATGCGATACAGTATATCGTTTTTGGCCCCATCTCTCAATGGTGAAGAATCACTTTGGAAATTAAAAAAATTCTTGTATCCGGATCTTCAACAAAATCGAATCAATTAATTCTTGTCACTCACCCGACCTGTCCACCAAGTTTCATCCGAATCCGTCAACAACTTTTTTAGATATCGTACTATATTGTTGCGGGCCGGGGTCCGGTGGCGAGAACGACCACTAGGTGGGGGAAGTTACGTCGTCTCCCACCAGACTCCCGGAATTGTAGGCCGTCGCTCACGGATAACTCCGTGACGCGGCGGGTCGCTTAACCGACCGTGGATGCCAATACCTCAAAGCGTGGTGTAGGGTCTTTTTGTCTAGAATCAATTTACCTAATTAACCACGCGGTTTCCGACATCCTGGGGAACCACGCCCTCGGTACGCCTTGCCCGAACCGGATCACTCTACCAACTACGGTAGAGTACCAACTACCAACTCCGGATCGGATGCAGCCGAGCGTAACTGCCAAGGACGTACCGGCTAGAATGAACAGATATCGGGGATAAAGACCCGGCTAAACTCAGATCCGAACCATGCTGGACCAATGAAGGAAAAGAAAAACGAACTGGGAACATTTCTACATAATTTATTTACACTAAGCGAGGAAATTCATGTGGTACAGGAACAGGTTTATTGGTGTGTTGTGCAGGGGACAGAAGAGAGATGTAGTGTGACAATTTTACAGCAACTTATAATAGAGGACACAGAGCAGACTTGTTGCAAGAATAATACAGGCAAGATTTACAATGATCAAATAACTTATACAATGCTACTTATAAGACAGGCGCCACACACTCAGACACACACTCGAACAAAATAACCCAGTTGAATGGCAAAGGACTTTTGCAGCCACGGAGGGAGGGAGCTGAGGTCGCAGTTCTATTGGTACCTGAACGTTCCGAGGGAAGGGACACTCCGTGGTGCGGCACCCTACAAAGGTCGTGCAGTTCGGCCCACGGCCGCACGTCTGGAGACCGTGTCTACGAAGGAGCCCAGGTGGAGAGCGCGGAGTTCAAGGTAGAATGGGGAAGCAGACAGGACCCAACGAGAGACCCGGTCAAGGTCGGCTGTACTCGGACCAGCACAACAGAAGGGCCGCCGAGGCGAGACGTGGGCAGGCACTCCATGTTCACGACCTTCCTTCTTCAACCAACAACCAAGGGACCAACTCAACTAACGACCTTCCTTCCTTCTTTGCAACCAGCCAACAAACCCACCGAACTCTCTCACTACCAACCAATGAACTCTCCGACTCTCTCACTCTACTCTGAGGATGGTGTCGTAACTTATAGATCCCCAAAGTCGGGGAGAGGTCTTGGCGAAGCTGACGTCACCGTCCGCCCTGATTGGACAGGGCCTTCATGGGGTCCGCCCTTTCTGGGTGGGATTTCGGCCAGGCGGGAAAGCCCGCCCACTCCACGCGTGTTTGAGGAAGGTGGTCGGTGGTACAGCCACGATTGAATTGGAACGTTTGGGGAAGCCGAAAGGAACTGCGGACGTGAAGATTCTGCCTCGGAAAAACGAGGCTCCGGAGACGCAGGTGGACAGTGGTACGTTGTTGCCAGCGATCCGAAGGCTGCAAGCGCTATGGTACCGTGGATCGTAATGGAGGGGATATAATGATTTATTAATCTAACTAAAAAAACATTGCAACACACCCCAGTGTCTTCCCACTACACACAAGGTAGGGATCTATCTACACATATACTTATGGCATAACTAACTTCGGGACAACTGTATGTTTGTATGCATACGGTTCCTAGAACCGTAACAGTATATAGGTTGAGCACGATCTCTCAATGGTGAAGCATCACTTTAAAATTTCAGCATCCGGATCCGGATCGTCACCAAAATCAAATCCATTCGTCTTTATCACACACCCAACCTGTCCAGCAAATTTCGTCCTAATCCGTTCACAACTTTTTGAGATTTCCTGCTCACAGACAAATAAACAGATAGACAGGGGTCAAAACATAACCTCCATCCACCTTGTAAAAATCAAACTCCCGGAAATTGTACAAATTATTCTAAAATAAGCCAATCCTCTGTGTTATAGTACAATGAAAACTATTGTCATCACAGACGTGGAGGGAATGTATTTAAGTATACGTGTGTATTTGTTTGTTTGTGGGACGAAATGCGTTGAAACGAGATGCTTGGACTCAGGATGTGCATGGGAATGTGATAGTAAGTTGGGATGGCCACCTCCAACTTAAAGTTTCACGCCTTTGCTGCTCCCATAGGGAGCGAGTGTTTCTAGTCTCTGTAATTTACTGCATCTCCTACCTGTCTAACAATAATAATAATTATAATAAAAATAATAATAATAACAACAATGTATGTTACCTTACAATGAACTTCAATGCAGAAGGAGGTCATTAGGCCCATCTATCCTAACCAATGGTTGTTTTTCCGTGCTTTATCCTTTTTCACTGAGCAAGGAAGCAGAACGGACCATTTTTAAAGTCTTTTGTATGATTCGGACGGTGTTCCCAGACTCAGAGCAGATGCTCCAACCATGACACCACTGAATTTGACTTCCTTCCTGTTTAGCACCAAAGAAAAAACAAGCTCCTCATGCTTTCAGGCTCTAATTGTGCTGTTGGGTTCTACTGTTTTCTCTTGTGGCATAAAGAAAAGTGTACAGTATCAAGTTGGTGATGCAGCACAGGTTAAATGGGAAAAATTGTAAAAAAATTTCGACATCTCCATTTCCTTGTCTTTCTTGCTTGTACATTAATAAACCTGTACTTGACAAATTTTACCGCTTTTCCAGATCGCAATTAACCGGCAATTGTATAACAAGCAGCAGTGTATTGTTCATATGTACTAAATTATCTGTGCAGGCAAGGAGCTTAAAAGCACAAAAATCACTTTTGATTTTGTTTGAAATGTTTGTGCAAGAAACATCAAATTATCAGTGAATGATTGTTTGAATATGATTCATTGAATATTACTTTCATAATAATTGTTTGGTTTTAAGTGGATACGAAAGAAAAAATGCAGTAATATTCATATGCTTTCTGTAAGCATGAAAAAGGTTTTTTAAAGATTTCTTTGTGTGCCAGGTGGTTGCGACGGTTGGTGTATTTCTACAAGCCGAGTAGCAGACTGTTCTCTACGGTCGATGCATCGCATCCCATGTCCCGGCGCCTTGTGCGCTGTGCGCTCGCCCTCACACAGTGCCTTGCACGCTCCGAAGAGGTGCCCTTGGGGGAATGGAAGGAGGGGAGGGGGAAGTGTGTGGTTTACAACGTGAAGGCAGTGATCTCCTTTAAAAAAAAAAATCAACCAATTTCTACCGTAATTATAACATTACATTCATAAGTTACTATTTTGTAAGTATGGGATATATATTTCAAGTTCCTGAGGAATGGTTGTGTTCCTTCAATCAGAGAATGGAAACTGCCTGTTGATTACCTCACTCATCTTACTATGACATTTAATGTTTGGATTTATTTCTTCTGCATGATCAGATGCTCAAAGTTTTCCACAACACTAGTTTTCTCCTGTCCTTTTCCAGGCTCAACAGCATTGCTAACATCTAAGTCATGGTTCTATGTGTTTGTATTCACATGTGCACAGGAAGGTGAATGTTATTTGGATGATCTTCTTCGAGATGTGGTGCAGTGGCTGGGTGGCTGGCTGGAAGGGGCACGTCAAAGTGGCGAGCGATGTAGCATAGGTGGCGGGGGTCTTTCCCAATATTATCCTCTTCTTCTGGGATATCTCTCTGGTCTCCCACGTGGGGCTCGGGCCCTTGAACGCACTGGTGTTTTCCAAATGTATGCAAAGCTTGGAGGATTTGTGCAAAATGATAACAAGATATGCTTTTGGAGGTTTACCTTTATGTACAAATAAGGTATTCTTTGTAGGTTTAGCTTTGTTTACAGCAAGCACCCAACACGTTGGTTTTAGATGTCTTTTTTAATATTGGATTTTTACATGCTAAGGATTTAATTGAATAGGTCTGGATTTTTTTTGTTGGAGGTGTGTGTGTGTGTGTGTGTGTGTGTGTGTGTGTGTGTGTGTATATGCATTTGGCTCTGTCCATGCTAAGTGGGCTGATTTCAATCAATTGTGTTGCAAGTGCTGTTAGCCAAGCCATTATTTCTCGAATGTTCCAGGTGTTACAGAGCACAACATTATTACCAATGGGCACATTCACGAGATTAAACATAAGTTTTTAATGTTGATCTTTCAAAATATGTTCCAGAGCAAATCATTCCAGTCAGAATACATTATGCACCAAAAATTGTTACATATTTGTTGATGTGATTTATTGATGTGTTTTTGTTGAATTGTGTCATTGATTTGTTTTTATGTGAGCACACATGTGAATTGTGTACAATGTCAAGGCTCGTGGAGGAGCTTGAGGAGCTAGAATGGATCAGGATGTAACATAATTAAAACAACAGTCGAAAGTGGGGTGGGGAGGCAGAGAGGGGTGGAAACATAAGATCAGCAGGGTTGAAGGACAAAATAGAGGTCAGGTCAGGTATGGGAGCATGCGCCAGAGCAGCACGTCGCTGCGTCCACTTTCCGCCAGTACTCCAGGGGCCTCCGCCTGGCCATCCCCCAGGCAGATGCCTGGCCCATCCCCATCTCCTTGAGATGCCGATCAACCTGCTGCAACCACGAGGCACGTGGCCGGCCCATTGGCCTCCTCCACTCACGAGACTCCCTCGCTGAGAGAATCTGGTGAGCAGGATTCACCGTCAGGAAAAGGAGCCACATATCCATACAGCTGCAGCTGACGCTCATGGACTATGCAGGTAACAAATCTCATTTAAGTCTCTCTCAGCAACCGCTCGTTGGACACAAAAGTCTGACCAGTGATAGCCAAGGATTCTCCGAAGAGACCTGGTACCAAAGGAATAAGTCTCTGTCTCAGATCCCTGGTCAGAGTCCAAGTCACATCCATAGAGCAAGACTTGGACATTCGTCCTCCTGCACAGGTACCGGCAGCACCACACCCCATGATCCAGTGAATCCATGACTCTCCAGGCCCGACCAGATGTATTGACCTCTGACTCACAGCCAGCAGAGACATCAATATCACTGCCAAGGTAAGTGAATCTCTCCATGACTCAACATCCTCACCACAAAACAGGCACAGACAGGACAGCAGCATCCAAGATGTCTGGATCTTAGTTTTGACCCAGGAAACCCATAATCCCAGCGGCTCCAACTCCTCATTCAGCACCCCGAGGGCCCCCAAAAGGATATCCAAAGTCTCCGCAAAGATGACTGCATCATCTGCGAAATCAAGGTCAGAGATCTTGACATTCCAAATGATGCACCACAGCTTGAACTCTCTGACATCCTCCCCAGAATCCAGTCCATACAAGTGCTGAAAAGTGTGGGGGCCAGTACACACCCCTGACGAACTCCAGTAACAACTGGAAATAAGTCAGAGATGGTCCACCACATCTCACAGCACTCTCAGTACCAGAGTAGAGTTCAGACATCAGATCGATCAGTTTTGGTGGCACCCCACGAAGACCAAGAATCCTCCAGAGGGCATCCCGATTCACTGAATCAAACGCTTTAAAGGGATAAACATCGTCTGCAAGCAGCCCTGCTGGAACTCTCATCTGCATTCGGTGAGAACCCAAAGAGCAAGGAACGGTCAATCATAGACCTCTTTGGTGTAAAGCGTGACTACTCTGGACGCTGGTGTTCAAGTAGATGGTGGCGAACCCTATCAAGAATTATCCGAGCAAAGACCTTGCCCGGCACTGAGAGCAGCGTCACCCCTCGGTAGTTGTTGCAGTCTTGGCGATCACCCTTCCCTTTCCAGGGAGGGACAACAAGGCCCCTCTTCCAGTCAGTTGGGAGATGCCTGTGTTCCAGGCAGAGCACAGAACTGCATGCAACGACACGAGTGCAGCATTTCCACCAGCCTTGAGAAGTTCAGCATAGATGCCCAGATCCCTGGAGCCTACTCCATTTCAACCGGTTTACCGCAGCCTGTGTTTCCACAAACGAAGGTGGACCACAGTTGATTGGAGGGTCAGCAACAGTGATTGTAATGCCCTGACTCCAACTCGACAGCTGGGGATCACCTGGTACAACCGCTCAAAGTAACCGCCCAGCGGGCCTTCACTTCGGACTCCTCTGTCAAGAGCCTACCACCCTCTGCTCTAACTGCAGTACACTGAGGGATGTGCTTGGATGAACGCAATGCGCGAATTCCCCTGTAAGCAGGACGAGAATCACTTCCCACAGGTGATGCTCTACCCCTCACAGATTCCTCGCACATATGCCTCCTTGTCACCCTTTGCGCAGTACAGTTTTACAGCTCAGCTCTGCCATTCAGCCTGGCCCTGCGCTCTGGTCAATGGTATCCAGTGTCCCTTGAGAGACAAAATTATTCTTCGCCCTCCGGTGAGTTCCAAGACAACCACCGGCAACATCAAGGATGGTGGTCTTGAAGGCACTCCACAACTCTTCAAGTTCTCCCAAAGCACCCAGACCCCCCAAATCTCCACTCAGCTTGTTCGCAAGTGTTGCAGCAACTCTTAAGTTGCACCTTAAATCCAGGAGAATGGCACCATCCCAGCCTAGGCAGGATGTTGGCAAGCTCAAGGATGAGAGGGTAGCTGAGGAGTTGCGAACAAGCTGAGTGGAGATTTGGGGGTCTCGGGTGCTTTGGGAGAACTTGAAGATTGTGGAGTGCCTTCAAGACCACCATCCTTGATGTTGCCGGTGGTTGTCTTGGAACTCACCGAGGGCGAAGATAATTTTGTCTCTCAAGGGACACTGGATACCATTGACCAGAGTCGCAGGGCCAGGCTGAATGGCAGAGCTGAGCTGTAAAACTGTACGTGCGCAAAAGGGTGTACAAGGAGGCATATGTGCGAGGAATCTGTGAGGGGGTAGAGCATCACCTGTGGTGAAGTGATTCTCGTCCTGCTTACAGGGGAATTCACGCATTGCGTTCATCCAAGCACATCCCTCAGTGTACTGCAGTTAGAGCAGAGGGTGGTAGGCTCTTGACAGAGGAGTCCGAAGTGAAGGCCCGCTGGGCCGGTTACTTTGAGCGGTTGTACCAGGTTGATCCAGCAGCTGTCGAGTTGGAAGTCAGGGGCATTACAATCACTGTTGCTGACCCTCCAATCAACTGTGGTCCACCTTCGTTTGTGGAAACACAGGCTGCCGGAAACCGGTTGAAATGGAGTAAGGCTCCAGGGATCTGTGGCATCTATGCTGAACTTCTCAAGGCTGGTGGAAATGCTGCACTCGTGTCGTTGCATGCAGTTCTGTGCTCTGCCTGGAACACAGGCATCATCCAACTGACTGGAAGAGGGCCTTTTGTCCCTCCCTGGAAAGGAAGGGTGATCGCCAAGACTGCAACAACTACCGAGGGGTGACGCTGCTCTCAGTGCCGGGCAAGGTCTTTGCTCGGATAATTCTTGATAGGGTTCGCCACCATCTACTGAGCACCAGCGTCCAGAGAAGTCACGCTTTACACCAAAGAGGTCTATGATTGACCGTGTCCTTGCTCTTTGGGTTCTCACGAATGCAGATGAGAGTTCCAGCAGGGCTGCTTGCAACGATTTTATCCCTTTAAAGCGTTTGATTCAGTGAATCGGATGCCCTCTGGAGGATTCTTGGTCTTCGTGGGGTGCCACCAAACTGATCGATCTGATGTCTGAACTTACTCTGGTACTGAGAAATCTCTCTCTT
>CM068965.1:70472377-70490536 GCA_035128595.1 Eptatretus atami | reverse complement strand
ACAAGCCGGTGGTCAGTATTGAGGAACTGAGCACTCCGGTAGACCCTGCAGTTCTGAATCATCCTCCAGCAACCATAAACGAGCACATGGTCAGAACCGGCCACCCTAAGTCCATGACTTCTTGCAAAGCCAAGGAACTTATTGCTATTCAGGTTCACTCCAGACCATGGGGACCAAACACACGTCTCATAACCATCCTATCAGTTGCAGTCGATGCATTGAAATTCTCTCGCCTGGGGCACTGATCAACCACAGACTCGAGCGTAGCACAGAATGCGTCCTTCACAGTGAGATCACTCGCTTCAGTCGGAGCATAAACAGGGACCAGGGAAATGACACCTAAGGAGTGACGAATTCTTAGTCTCATAATACGCTCGTTGACCGGTGTCTCAATTATCATTGGAGTCAGCTTATTGGACACAGCCACAGCAACTTCTTGGGCATGGTAATCATCAGAGCGACCTGCCCAATAGTAGATGTAACCACCCGCCATGATCTCGCCGCAATCCGGTCTCCGAACCTCAGAGAGTGCTGCAATACCGATGCCCAAACGCTTGAGTTCAGATATAACAGAGACAGGTGATCATGCTCTCTTCGGGATAGGACATTCCAAGCACCCACCCGAAGGGAACGCCTCAGGTTAACCCAAGGAGACCGCCATCTGGTGGACGACACCTCAACACCACTCCGACAACTCTCCCGCAATCTGACCCAGGAATGTTACCCCGTGGTTTCCCTCCTATTATCAAAGATTGGGGGTCACAAAGGCTTTGCCCCAATCCCGTCATCCGGTGAGTTGTCCTGCGAAGGGAAGCTGCACAGGAGGTACTCCCATGGAGCAAATAGAGGGAGATGGACAAAATAGAAGGAATGGAGCATGGAAAGGGCAGAGGGTGCAAAACCAGAAAGGAGGTGGTCGAAGACAGAGAGACCACCGACCTGTCTGTGATGTGAAAGTGATAGGCCCAGAAAATCAGCTTCATCACAGGAGATTCCAATGATTTTGAAGGCCTTGGTTTCCATGATGTCAAGCTGAACAAAATGTGTGGCAAATTTCAGAGCCAGCCCAGAAGGGAGAACAGTGCTCCATAAAGCTCTAGATGAAGGATGAAGGTCGGATGTTGCCCAATTGGTGAATGGTTTTCTGAGATGATTTACTGGTGTGTTTTATTGATGTTTTGTTGTTTTGTGATGTTATCCTTTAACTCAATGAGTGTGTTTGGTTTTTCTTTTCCCCCTCAAATATGTGTTGAGTGTCGTTATAGTCTCATGCAGGCAAATTGAGCCTATGTACTTATATTTTTCTTTCTGAAATTTGTTGTTCAGCACCTTGATTATGGTCACAGTGTCTGTCATAGCAGTTGCATACATACTGTATGTCGCCTTTGGACAAAAACAAACCATTGGATTTGGGTTCAATGCACATTAACTTTCACTTATGAACCCTGCATATACGTGTGTGGCAAAGTAGAAATCTCACCATCAGTTATGCTTTGAAGAAAAATATTTTGGAACATGTAGTTTCATGATCATTCATTTATTTTTTTTTTACCAGCCATTATAACTGTTGCATTGTATTCATACTTCCCATGTTTACTATCAAATGTACCTCTCGGCTGATAGGAATGAAGTAGGAGTAGATTTGGATGAGAAATATTTTAAAATGTACTTCATGGTGTTCGCCCACTCTTAAAATAGTGCACCATACACCTCTTTTGTGATGTTAAAACATTGTTTTTTCTGTGGTTTTGTGCCTTGCCGGACTGAGGAGGTTTTCATCTTTTGACATAGCTCCATTGGCACCTTTCATCCATTTGACATTGTTGATTTCGTAAGTATATTGATGACTTCCGTCCTCTGTTTGTGTGTTTGTTTGTTTGTGTGTTTGTTTGTGTGTGTGTTTGTGTGTTTGTGTGTTTGTTTGTAGGCACGATAACTCGAGAACAGAAGAAGCTACCAATGTCAAATTACACCACGTGATTCAGGAGGGTGATGGCTAGCGCTGATTAGATTTTGGTCAAAATCGGTCAAAGGTCAAGGTCACAGTGAGGTCAAACATTCGATTTTTGATGGTTTTGTACAGAATCATCGTAGAAACTTCTGGTTTGCGTCGCTACCTTCTCTAGAGACAGCTTTTATTAGACAAGGTCAGAGGTCAAGTTGACGATTTCGTAAGTACCAGTCTATGACTGCTTGTTTATTTTATTTTTTTCCTTCTCATGGACTGTTTAAGCAGCTGCATATTGTGCCCTTGTGACTATTAGTGACAGTTCAAACCTTCATTATGAACACTCTCCAGGAGATCGTGATGCCGACCTCCCTCCCCCTACCCCATAGGACACCCCTCTGTGGCTCTTGAATATGCGCGGTAAGTTTGGTTATCAGCCAAAATTGGCGGAGGAGTTCGTGAGCAAATAGGCTATTCCCACTTTCTAGTATGAGATAATTATATCATGCGTTGGTGAACGGTTTTATTTTTGTTTGTGCAGGATGTTGTCGTTGGTAAGGCAGCAGGATACTGAACCACTGAACCAGCTGTTGGTCTCTGCCCTCGACTATGGGCGGGATGGCCTGGCCAGGGTCATGCTGTGCAAGGCACTCACGGGTAGTGGAGAGGTATCTGAACTATTCCTCCAACCTTTTCCTCTTTTTCTTCTAATCAATGGACAGATATTCTGTTAAATAATGACCTATTATTCCAGCACACAAAATACCATCATTAAGGACAACCCTTTCCATTAGTGAGAATAACTCAAACATGAGTCTGATTTGCATTACTGTCAATATCAATACACAGTATTAATAGTCAGGGAAAAGTCTCCTTGCTAGCTTTCAGAGTATTGTTTTGAAGAGGATGGAGTTAACAGAGTTAAATAAGGAATGCCAATTGGCTATCATGGAGCAGGCACCTACACCATGACTGCAATTTCAACCATCCCAGCCATCCTTTAAAGAAAAAACATGGAAATGTCATCAATAAATGGAATAGTACAAATCCTGGTCATCCCTGAGCAGAGTCATTAAAAAATAAATCATCTCAAAAGAGTAGAATTCCCTGTTAAATATTGGAGCTTGAACAATTGTTACTGTTTTGTTACATGCATGACTTGAAAAAGGTGTTCAAGAAGTCATTTGGATATCAAACAAGCACAAACCCAGTTTCTTTCAATGTGTTTTTCATTGAAATCATCTTTTTGCTCGATTTGTTACAGGCCTAGATCTGGGCTGGCAGGATGGCCTCGAGGTATGCACACTCGCCTCTGAGCCATCCAGCCTGGATTTTAATCTCTGCCCAGCTACAAACTGTCATCCTGGTATCTCGCAGGTTGGGTGAGGCATCAATATATGTGCCGTCCCTCAGATGGACGTTACATTGTGCGTCCAGTCTGCCAGCATTCATTGGTGGACGTTGAAAGATCCCACAGTGTCCTCTGTGAAGAGGAGGCGAGCTATCGCCGGCACCCCGGCCAAATTTAAAATTCCTGCTCTAATCTACAGCAGTCGTTGCATCAGTGGCAGAGCTGCGTCTCCAGCCAATGATGCGACTCGCAGCCTTGTGCTACATATCAAAGAAGAAGAAGGCTGAGATCTCTTGTTTATTATGCAGGATTTTGTAGGATGTGTTGCAACATTGGTTATGAACTCGATAACCATCCCCATGAGAACTAGAGAACACAGTATCCTATCCAAAACTGGCATCAGATGAGGTTCCAGGCTGTGATTAAGATACAGGGAGACCCTACGAGATATTTGATGGCCACACACTAACGCTTGTCACACGATGCAAATACATGTGATGAAGTTTGTCTCATGAGTTTTGGTAGGACAATGTATTCCATTAAGAAATGCCTCTTCTCATTCGTCTTGCCGGCACTTTTCCTGCAGGGCCTCCGCCTGTTCTCAACACGCTTGCTGTGTGTGCTGGTGCGTGTTGGAGCTCCCTTTGTTGGCTCATGGGGCCTGGACCTGATGCTCACTCAGTTACACGATCCGTGTCCTGCCGTGGCATGTGCCGCACTCTCTGCACTCGAGGAGGCCTGTGATTCTCGTGTATGTGGATCCCCTTCTCCAATATCATAATGCTGATGTCGTAATAACATCTATGTTGTAATAACAAATATCTTCACAAAGCCATTCAAACAGTAGATGTTTTTAATTTCCCAAAGCAGAAAAATATTCATATTCAACAACAACAAATGGAAAATTGCTGATAATAATAGATCGATTCATGAGTTGAACCTTAAATCAAATATAACTGTGGAAAGTATAGTAAACATTTATAGCATCATACGAAACAGACAAGCTGATAAATGGTGATCAAGTTCATTCGTTTGTTGGTTTAAATCACACTTATTTATAACTAGGAAATACCACCCATCGCTTCACTGGTGGAAATACTAAGATTGGGGCGGGGGGGGCTGTTGAGAGAAAGCATGAGACCGAGAGGGAGGACAGAAGGGGAAGGGGAGAGAGAGGAGGGCTTGGGGAGAAAAAGGAGAGGATTTAGCAAAGGGTGTTATGTCATGCTTTATGACCACACACACACATACAAAAAGAGTGCTGTATGTGTGTGTATGTATATACACCCATGTACACACATATACAGTGTAGTATCAGGTAACGTCCCCCGAATGAGTGCTTGTGAGTGGACCGTTGTGACTGAGACACCGCAGCCTGGTCCAAGTCCCGTTGCGGTTCCGTACAAAGTTCCGCATGGAGGGCACAGATAAAGTACACCAAAATGACAACCACAAAGGTTTACCTTTTAAATAGAGTTCTTTAAAAGTGGAATTCAAGTGGAAAATTAGCAAAATTAATTCAAAAATATATCAAGGCACAGAGCACACAAAATATTAGTCTATGCCTTGCTAGCCAAAACCAACATGGCGAAGGTCTGAAAACGAGGTTTGATTTTACGTTGGAAGGTTTTTTTTATAATTATATGAATATAATGAAAGCAGATCGCACTAAACGGTGAAACAATCTGATCTCATGTTTAAAAAAAAAAAAAAACTGCTTACATAATATTTTGTCATTCGTTTTGCTGAAAAAGGACTGCTGTCGACTGTATTGCCATGGCTTGCAAAAGCAGCTTGTAGAGCGCTCACCAAGTGGCTTAAGCACGCCATCAAAATGGTTGATAAGGAATGGCTGGTTTGGCAAGCGATAGCAAGATCATTGGTAATGAGACACCCCAGCACCTTCATCGAGGCAAAAACAAAAACTGGTGTAAGATATTGAGAAGGAGGGAGCACGGCCTTCCTTGAATTAACTACCCTTAGTTGTAAGAATCATTCATGTCTTTAAATTTTCATATTTTACTCTAGATTTTGACACTTAATTAATCCACATGCAACAATCCTCAAATCCGAAGCAGATTTTGATTATATACTTTAATTAGTCCAGGAGAGTACATTGTGGTTCCAAGACTAGGCGTTTTTGAGCAGACCGAAACAAGACGGCAACTTAAGACTGCGGGCTGACCAAGGGTAAGCCTATTTTTTTTTTCATGACGACCACTTTGTTAATTATCTTAAAAAGGGATGTTTAAATTTACCCAAATACCCAGTTTTCATTTGTGCATTCTCTTGGAGTTCCCTTAGTGTCGATGCAATGTTTTGGGTTGCTAGATTTAATGGTTTTGGAGGTTGAGGAAGAGAGTGAGGGCTGAACCAAGGACCAGATGGTGGAAGCTGAAGGAGGAAGACTGTTGCGTTGAATTTAGGGAGGAGTGAGACAGGCGTTGGATGGTGGTAAAGATGGGTGGGATGATTGGGCAACTACACGCAGAAGTGGTGAGGGAGATAGCTAGGAAGGTACTGGTGTGACATCTGGACAGAGGAAGGAAGATAAGGAGACTTGGTGGTGGAACGAGGAAGTACAGGAAAGTATAAGGAAGAAGGGGTTGGAAAAGGAAGTGGGATAGTCAGAGAGATGAAGAAAGTAGGCAGGAGTACAAGGAGTGGGGCGAAAGGCAAAAAGAGAGGTGCAAAGGCCAAGGAAAAGGCATATGATGAGCTGTATGAGAAGTTGGATACAAAAGAAGGGGAAAAGGATTATATACCGATTGGCAAGACAGAGGGACCGAGCTGGGAAGGATGTGCTGCAGGTTCGGGTGATAAAGGACGCAAATGGGAATGTGCTGACGAGCGAGGAGAGTGTGTTGAGAAGGTGGATGAAGTACTTTGAGGAGCTGATGAATGAAGAAAATGAGAGAGGAGAAGGTTGGAAGAGGTGGAGATAGTGAATCTGGAAGTGGGGTGGATCAGTAAGGATGAAGTGAGGACTGCTATGAAGAAGATGAAAAGTGGAAAGGCGGTTGGCCCAGATGGTATACCAGTGGAGGCATGGAAGTGCTTAGGAGAGATGGCAGTGGGGTTGTTAACAAGATTGTTTAATAAAGTCTTGGAAAGTGAGAGGATGCCGGAGGAGTGGAGATTAAGTGTACTGGTTCCGATTTTCAAGAATAAGGGTGATGTGCAGAGCTGTGGAAATTACAGAGGGATAAAGTTGTTAAGCCACACCATGAAGGTGTGGGAAAGAGTAGTGGAAGCTCGGTTGAGAAGAGAGGTGACGATCTGGAGCAGCAATATGGGTTTTGCCAGGAAAGAGCACCACTGATGCAATGTTTGCTTTGAGAATGTTGATGGAGAAGTATAGGGAAGGCCAGAAGGAGTTACATTGTGTGTTTGTGGATTTGGAGAAAGCTTATGATAGGGTGCCAAGAGAGGAGTTGTGGCTTGTATGAGGAAGTCGGAGTGGTGGAGAAGTATGTGAGGATCGTGCAGGATATGTATGAGTAGGACAGTGTGACAGCGGTGAGGTGGGCAGTAGGAATGACGGACCGGTTTAAGGTAAAAGTGGGATTGCACCAAGGATCGACTCTGAGCCCTTTCCTGTTTGCAATGGTGATGGACAGGTTGACGGACGAGATCAGACTGGAGTCTCCATGGACTATGATGTTCGCGGATGACATCATGATCTGTAGGGAGAGTAGGGAGCAGGCTGAGGCGAGCCTCGAGAGGTGGAGGTAGCACTGGAGAGAAGGGCAATGATAGTCAGTCGGAGTAAGACGGAGTACATGTGCGTAAATGAGAGGGAGGGTGGTGGTATGGTGCGGTTGCAAGGAGTTGAGGTGGGGAAGGTGGATGGGTTTAAATACTTGGGATCAACTGTCCAAAGTAACGGAGAGTGTGGGAGAGAAGTGAAAAAGAGAGTGCAGGCAGGATGGAGTGGTTGGAGAGAGTTGCAGGGTGATCTGTGAGACAGAAGGGTAGTCAAGAGTGAAGGGGAAAGTATATAAGACGGTAGTGAGACCAGCTATGTTGTATGGTTTGGAGGCGGTGGCACTAACAAAAAGACAGGAAGCGGAGCTGGAGGTGGCAGAGTTAAAGATGCTGCGATTCTTGTTGGGAGTGACGAGGATGGATAGGATAAGAAATGAGTATATTAGAGGGACAGCGCAGGTAGGACGGTTTGGAGACAAAGTGAGAGAGGCGAGATTGAGATGGTTTGGACATGTGCACAGGAGGGAAGCGGAGTATATCGGAGAAGGATGTTGAAGATGGAGCCGCAGGCAGGAGGAGAAGAGGAAGGCCAAAGAAGAGGTTCATGGATACGGTGAGGGCGGACATGCGGGTGGTTGGAGTGTCAATGGAAGATGTGGAGGATAGAGCGAAATGGAGACGGTTGATCCGCTGTGGCGACCCCTAACGGGAGCTAGCCGAAAGAAGAAGAAGAGATTTAATGGTTTGGAGTTATGGAGGGGACACACTGACACATACACAATGGAGGTGGATGTGGATACTTTGAAGGAGGTAGATATTTTGAGACCTGCTAGGTCTCCGTTCCATCCCCTGAGACTCATCACATCTTGAGATACAACCGACACACACACACACACACACACACACACACACACACACACACACACACACACACACACACACACACAAACCAACACACCTCACACTCACACACACTGACATTTATTTAGATACAAGGACTATGGCACAGAAGGACGCCAATTGGCTCATCAGGCCTGTGCAACACCAACACTAGATACCATCACCCATCCACAAAGCTACCTCCAAGCCCTGCCAATATCCCCGTACCCCTCCATCTCCATTGCTTCCAGGTACCTATCTAATTCCAATGTAAATCTATCTACTCTTTCTGCTCCCACTACCTTTCTAAGGAGACCATTCCATGCATTTACTACTCTGACTGAAAGACCCATACCTTATTACTGTCCTAACGCTCCTCTTCTTTAATTTCAGGCTATGACTCACAGTCCTACCAATGTCTATTCTGCTGAGAAAAAAAATTGTGCACTTAATTTGTCTACACCCTTCATTATCTTAAACGTCTCAATCACATCCCCTCGTAATCACCTCCTTTCTCATGTATAAAGTCCTGTCTCCTTCAGCTGCTCCTCATAGGTAGCCCAATAATTGATCTAATAGCCCTACGCTGAACCCTATCAATGGCAGCTATGTCCTTTCTCAGATGTGGTGACAAAAACTGCACACAATGTTCTAAATGAGGCCTCACCAAATTCCTGTACAGTGTTAACACTACCTCTTTTGATTTATCATTTATCCCCCTACGGATACAACCTAAAACCCTATTGGCCTGACCAAGAGCTGTTTATCTCCCTTAAAAACTACATTACCTAGAACTATAGCTGTTTTTACCTTCGCAAACTTTGTTGTGTTGCGAAGGCTTATGTTGATCGCTGTGTATTTATTTATTTATTTATTTATTTATTTGTGAATATGTGTGTTTGTTTGTTGTTTGTTTGTTATTCGCATAACTCCAAAAGTATTGAACTGAATCGCAGCAAATTTGGGGGATGATTGGTTATTTATCGAGGACCATTTGATTAGATTTTTGGGAGCGATCGGGTCAAAGGTTCAAGGTCAAGGTCATGAAAAGGTCAAATCGCTCTTTTTACCATGTAGCGCGGTCAATTTGTATCCAATTTGCATGCAACTAATGCCAAAATGTTCAGATTTCAATGCCCCATCTTGTGATATGTGACATGACACAATGACGTAATAACCCTTATTAGCGGTTGGGAGTCAAAGTCGGGGGGTCACGACATTGCAAAATGTGCGGTTTTAAGTCATAACACGGTCAATACTTATCCGATTTGCATGAAACCAACACCCAAAATGTTGACTGTTCTGTTCCCACACTCTAATACCAATTACAAAATTAAGAGTACAAAGGTCAAGGTCGAGGTCATGAAAAGGTCAAAATCGTCATTTTTCTCCATAGTGCGGTCGGATTTTTATCCAATTTGCATGCAACCAAATGCCAAAATGTAAATATTCAATGCCCAAATCTTGTGATATACGATATGACACAATGACGTCATTACCTTTGTTAGCGGCTTTGGGTCAAAGGTCAGGGGGTCAACGACCTTTATTATCATAACGCGGTCAATTCTTATTACAATTTGCATGTAAGTAGATTCAAAATGTTTAGAATTCAATTCCCTATCCTGTGATGTGTAATTTGCAGTGACTTATTGGTGAGTTTAAAGCATTGGGGGGGGGGGGGTGTCACTGAACTTATTTCTTAATGGACGCATGTACATTGTCATCAGATTGACTTAACACCGACACCCAAAAAGGTCAGGGAGTTCATACAGAAATTGTACAATGTACGTGAATCAGTGTCAAACAGCAGGAAATTTAATGTTTTAAGCCATCATAACACATATGAGATGGCAGATTGTGGTATTGGATTAAATACCCTCACAATCAACGGTTTCTGGGGGGGGGCAAAATGTAGCGTTGGTGAAGGTATGCGCTCTACTGGAATGCCCGTTCTAGTTCACCATAAAAACCTAAAACCCTTCCCCAGTTGTGTGACTAAAACTTTATGGGGAAAACTAAACAAACCGACTCCTCGTGAGAATGTGTGTTTCGCTCCAAATCTTTGTCCCCAACTCTGCCCCCCGCCCCCCCTCCACGCACTCTCTTAAACCCACCCTTCCCAGTCATACCCAACTCGCTCCTGGACTTTTATATTTTCACCTGAGAAGGTGGGCAACTTTCTGTCAGCCCTCGACTCTGACTCTTGTTACTGGACCCACAAGGCATCAGCTCACCTTCCTAAAAAACTGCTCTGCTGCTCTTGCACATCCTCTCTCTGCCCTTTTTAACCTATCATTTGCCAAGATCATCTCCATCTACATGGAAATCACCCAACATCACTGCATTACATAAAAAAAAGGTGCAAAAACGGATCCCCTCAACTCCAGACCTATCAGCTTACTTCCAGTCATCAGCAAAGTCATGGAATCCATCATCGCAGTTGATATGAAATCCTCCTTTTCTCAAACAGCCTCATCTCAGATCACCAGTTTGGATTCAGACCAGGTCACTCGACCTTGGACTGCTGCTTCTATTCACCCAACAACGGATTGAAGCCAGCCCTCAATGTCAGACATGAGATCAGGGCCGTTTCTCTGGACATATCTCTTGCTTTTGATAGAGTCTGGCATTTGCCTTACTTTCCAACTCTCTGCTTATGGCATCCAAGGCAACTCTCCACACATGGCTTACTGACTTCCTCTACTCTTGTAGCAAACATGTGGCTCTCAAGGGAATTCTTTCATCTCCTCTCCCTGTCAAGGCTGGAGGAGGATGATGCAGTGTTCTGGCCCAGTCCTATTCCTGATCTTCATAATCATCTCTCTGATTCTGTAATCCCCTTGATCTATTTACTCATGACTTTTGCCATCTGCCTCATACTTGAGACAAATAGGCAGCAGCCTCTCCCTCTCTTCAGACCTTGACAAAATCAAAAATTGATCAAACACTTTGAATATCTTTTCAATCCAGTCAATATCAATATATTATATATATATATATATATATATATATATATATATATTATATTTATCTCCCCCCCCCCCCAAAGGACCGTATGGCAAACCCCTCGCTTTTTTAACAATCCTCTTTAGGAAGTTCAACCACTCATTTCTGGGTCTCACATCAGCCATGGTCTTTCTTGGGCAAACCACATTTCAAAGTTGGCCTCCAAAGCCAGTCACCATCTGGGCATCCTTCACCGTACTAAGTATTTGCACACCTGAAATCCGATCCACCTACAAGGCCTTCGTCTGCAGTTTGATAGAGTATACTGCTCTCTCCCTCTCTCACTGATTCCCTGGTTCACATCTTGCTCAGCTTGATGCCGTGGAAGCCAATGTCTTCAAGATTGTTGGAATCTCCCGCGCTGAGGCTGAGTTCACGGGCCTATCCACTTTCCCATCGCAGACAGGTCAGTGGTCCCTCTGTCTTCTTCCTCCTCCTCTCTGGTCTTGCACCCTCTGCTGTTTCTGTGCTTTGTCCCCCCCCCCAGGTCTCTGCTGGTGCCCACAATCCACTATAAACCCCCTTTTTATGAAACAACCTAAATCTAGGATCACGGCTTACCTCCACTCATTTGTTCCTCTTTTTTCCACCTGTGGAACCAACTTACTCATTTTCTTTAATCTCTTTCTACCCTCCAGGTCTTCAAGACAGTTGTTCATCCCCATCTCAGATCATCCCCCATCCAAAGCCATCATCTTTTCTAGCCTTGCTAACTCCCACACCTTCCATACCCTAAGCCCTTCTCCTTCTAAACTTCCAGTTTATCCCTCCTGTAAGCTTCCTTCTGTATCCATCATGTTCTCCCCCCCCCCCCATTTTTCCCCACACCTATTGTTTGTCCAAGTCTCCCTCTATCTTGGTCTTCAACTATGCTATTGGTGTTCCCTCCCCCCCTCTCTCCACTGTTATTTTCTTCCTGTTACATCCTTATCCGTTTAGTGTAATCGCTCTTCCAAGAGCCTTGACTACATATACAAAAAAAAACACCCATTAACTGATTGCTGCTGTCCTGTCTGCTTCCACCTTTATTCAATAATCACCCCCAGATCCTTCTCCTGTGTGACAAGCTCCAAGACTGCCCCTTGCATCATGTAATACTTATTACAGCGCGTGCGCTGTATACATATGCACGAGTTTGAAATGTCCCCGGTGTCTACCACGTCTCCGGTGTCCCCCCCCCCCCCCCACCCCCCCCCCACGTGCCTCAAGACAGCCAATGACGGCCGTCCGGTGGATGGCAGTGCGTAACCTAGACGGAAATGGCGACAATTGACGGAAATACTCGAGTATTTCAATGGAAATTTGTGAAACTAATGTGTATATTACTGTATGTGAAACCATTGAATTTATTGCTTGACGGAAAAAAACCAAGAAACGCTCTCCTCTCATGTACGAACGAATGAAAGACGTCATTTCCGCCCACCATGGCATTTCGCGCCGAACGCCGAACACTGAAGCTAAGTTCTATTTTTACATCATCTTTTGCGGCCCTCTGCCACGCTGCATGTATCGAACGATTGCATTCCTTCTGTTATATATAAAGGTGCTTATCACAATAATAACAAGATTTTTACATTTCAAATATTAAGTACGCTTTTAATTGTTTTCAACTGAAAAAGCATAAATTGCATATTTTTACATTAGTGTACTCATTGCTTCACCACACGCGCCTGTATTGAAGGATTTCACTTGTTTCATTATACTTACCAATCCCCAGCATCTTACATTTCTTTATGTTAAATTGCATCTGCCAATATTTTACCAAATTTATAAAAGTATCTAGACTTTCCTGTATTTTATCACCAACCCTCTCTACCATCTCCCTTACCTCTAAGATTTGTGTCACCTGCAAATTTAAGGAGCGTACTCTTCTCTGCACTGCCCAAATCATTGATGTAAATTATGAATAATAATGGTTCTTGTACTGACCCCCCCAGTTTCTCACCCTCTCAGCCAGACATCCTCCCAGTCACAGCCACTCTTTGCTTCCAATCACTAATCCAGTTAGTTACCCGACCAGCCACTCCACAAACCCTCCCTCACCTTAGCTAACAATCTCCTATGTGGTACCTTATCAAAGTCTTCTGAAAGCATTGATAAATTACATACACTGTACTTTCCTCATCCCAAAGTCAAGAGGTCATCGATATATTGAGAGGCCTGAGAGCCGATCTGCATATTTTGTATGAAAAAGGGGAGGAAGTTGGAGGGGGGGGGGGGGGTGGGAGAGTGTTACAGTAAACAAAAACTTCAGTGAAATACTGAAACTAGCAAGTAAGATGGTTGAGTTAGAAAGGTTAAGGTTATTGGGGTAATAGAGATCATTGGACAGAATTGTTGGCTGCTCTTAGAGCACCCTTATTCTGGACATTTCCATCTGTCTGTCTGTCCACGAAACTTTGGTCAAGCCTAGGGGCTAAACTACTCAACCGATTCAATGAAATTTGGTAGGTGGGACCAATATTTCTGGGAATCGTGTGCTTTCGAATATGGGACCCCGGCCCTAGCAAGGCCCTTTAAAGTGGTCAAAAAATCAAAAAAAAATCGAAAAATCGAAGCTTAGAGTCTGTGCGCAATCTATTTAGCTCCCTTCATGCCAATTTGCAGCCCTAACAAAAAATATTTGTAGGAGGAGATAGGTTTTGGGCGAGTACATGTCGAACATTTCAGAAACGGTTAATTGCGAATATCTCTAAGAGAAAGAGTCTGATTTTTGATGAAACTTGGGTGAAATGTTTACAATGTGGCTAGCATGTACACAAAATGAATGGTTGCTATGCACATCTCCGTTGCTTAGCAACAGCTAAAATACTTTATCATACATCGTACACTTATTGTGGACTGTACAAAAAATCAATACCTCCGAAACTGACCTCCGAGGGACCGTTTTTTTTGTGCCCAAGGAGAATGTCTTACAGAATCATATAAAAAAATAAATCTTTAGCTAATAGATAAATGGAATTACCAGGGGCTGCCATTTGTTGGAGTCTCTTTGGAAACATGCCTGAAATTTCACAAGGCGGGTTTCTGGGCGCAAACTAAGAGGGCTGTGATAATCATATTTATTTGTGCGAAATTGATTGATAGCATGTACATGAATATCGGCTAGTCGCGTCGGCCAGCTTTCCATCTAGAGCGAGCAGCCATGTCACCTACCGGCTTGTTTGAATAATACCTCCATTTTTTCACATATAATAGCTATATGGACATATAATACGTGTATAGAAAGTCACTCCAATGTGGAAGCATATTTGCCGACCTGGTGAAATGGTGTAATTAAGTAGAAGAAAAGTACCACTCCCTTCAAGTTTAACCTCACTGTTTCTGCACCAGGAAAATCTTCATGCCTTGGTACAGATGAGACCAGCACTTTGCCACCTTGGAGAACGTGGAGTTCGCCTGCTCCTCCGGTGATTTTCTGCGAGAAAGGATCATAGTGTGGGATAATGATCGAAAAGGTATTTTGGGGATATTGAATGTGAAGATATGAGCTACAAAATAACTGTTTGCATTTTCTCTTATATGCAGCTTTGCCTCCATTTCAAAAGGGTTCTCGTTTCTAAATGAGAGGGCTTTGTTTCCAAGGAACTGGCTCGCTGGCAACAGGTTTCACAGCACACTCGAGCATCTGCCGCAACCTACACAAAATAAATGGATTATTTAACAATGACGCACAAAGACGTGCAAATAACTGTGAAATACATGTCACATCCATGTGCTTTTGCCATTTGTGGAGAAACATGGCCATTGACCATAATTTACGGTGGAATTTGCTGACGTTGCATTCACTGCTAAATGGTGCTTTTTAAAAATAGGGGCAATACCCCTGGGCACTCACCTGGTGGAATAATGATACTGAGGAGGAAGTCAACGTGGGACGAAATCAGCAAAATGTACCAATGAACAAATGTTATGGCAAATACCTATTTTTGAGGGGGCAACGGCCCCTCCCCCATAAATCCACTTTGACCCCAATTTTTTAAATAGCATGAACAAACTTTGGTACATCACGGGTGATGAAGGTTGTAGTCAAGTTTCATCCGAATTTTATGTGTAGTTTCTGCGAATAAAGCAAATACCTATTTTGGGGGACAACCCCCCCCCCCTTCGACTCCCTTAGACCCCGATTTTTTTTTTTTTTATGGTGTGAAACAAACTTTGGTGCATCACAGGTGATGAAAGTTGTGGTCATGCTTCATCAAAATCGTATGTGTAATTTCAGAGAAGAAGTTGCAAGTATTTGTGGACGGAGGACGGACTGATGGACTGACGACACGCCATCCCTAAGCTCCCTGGAACTACATTCCAGGTGAGCTACAAACTAGCAATATTCAATGAAAATTCAATATTGACGAAATCCATAATTGTCAATTGTAGACATTTTAATTTGTTTCATTTCAAGGTTTTCTTGAGCTATCCAGCTATTCTGAGAATTATCCACAATGTTGAAACAAGCTGAATCGCTCATCTACAATGGCAGTAAAAACACGACGTCCCCGTAAATACCATAAATATTCTCAAACAGCTCATATAACCATGTTCTGTGATCCTTGCATTATTAGACCCCTACCAATTTCACCGGAGTGGACGATAGGTTTGCTTTCTGTCTGTCCATCCGTCCGTACCACCTGTGGTTTTTCAGACTTTTTTCCATCGCTTTAACATATTCAATTGAAACTTGGACATAGCTTTATTATATAAGTTACAGAACAAGTTCACATTTCAGGGCGTTTTGTCCATTTTTCACAGCATTATGCCAGTTTTAACTTAGAAAATATCACATATTATTACATGGGTTAGTGTTCAGCTGCCCTGACTCCATCCCACTGCTTTACACCCACTGGCTGAACAGCTGGCCTGACTCCACCCAAATAATATCATGCACCACCATTGTATGAAGCAGCACAGAAAGGAAGGCCTCATGTCTTAGGCCTGGGTGTTAGTCCATGGCCCAGTACAATTGGAATCATCCCAGGTATATACAGTAAGTTTCTTCAGAAAGTATTCACATCCCTCAACTTTTATCACATTTTGTTGTGTTACAGCCTGAATTTAAAATGGATTAAATTTAAAAAAATTCTCACCAATCTACACAAATATGCTATAATAACAAAGTGAAAACGTGTTTTTCAGAAATTTTTACAAATTAATTAAAAGTAAAAAGCTGAAATGTCTTATCTGGCACTGTGCTGTCTGCTTGCTCCCCCACCCCCACTCACCCCCGATCTATTACACCCTCAGATCCTTCTCCGGTGTTACATGCTCCAAGACTGCCCCTTGCATTATGTCATCTCTTTTTTTCGTTCTTCTTACCCATCCCCAGCTCCTTACATTTCCTTGTGTTGAACTGCACCTGTCAATATTTTGTCCAGTCCATTAAAGTATCCAAACTTTCCAGAGATTGATTACCTTCCTTTCTGCTGTCGACCTTACCTCCAACCATCATATCATCTGCAAATTTGGAAAGCCGACTCTTAACCCCACTCATCCAAATCATTGCATTATTGTTCAAAAATTGGAATTCAATCGCACGTTTAATGTAGATCGTATTTGTATTATTAGCACTCCTGGAATGTATTTCTGGGGACCTTATGGGATGGCGCATTGTCAGTCTGTCCATCCGTAAACACTTGCAATTCTCCGAAACTGCTGATGGGATTGTGACCAAACTTGGCCAAAATTATATTGGTATGTTGCAACTCAAGTTTGTTCATGGCGTAAAAATTGGGGTCTAAAGGGGTCTACCGGGGTCAAAGTGGGTCCATGTTTGACCCCCCCCCCAAAGTAAGTATTGCTTTTTCCTGTGAAACAAACTACACATCACACACCAACACACACACACAAACCACACACACACACACACACACACATCACACACACACACACACACACAATTTTGATGAAACTGGACCCAACCTTCATCACCCGTGATGTACCAAAGTCTGTTCACACCATTAAAAAAAAATCGTGGTCGATGGGGAGGTTGCCCTCCAAATTATTTGCTTTCTTCTCAGAAACTCACACAACACACAATTCTGATAAAACTTGACCACAACCTTATCACCCGTGATTTACCAAATGTTGTTCATGCATTAGAAAAATTGGGGTCTAAGGAGATCTACGGGGGGGGGGGGGGGAGGGATGCCCCTAGGGGGTGCCCCCCCCCCCCAAATATAAAAAAATAGGTATTTGCTCTTCTCAGAAACTGCACACACAATGTTGATGAAACTTTACCACAACCTTCATCACCCAATATGTACCAAAGTTTGTTCACGGGCATTCAAAAAACAAATCAGGCGTTTCTCCCCAAAATAGGGAATTACTTTCTTCTCCGTAACATATTTTGTAGGTCATCCACACTACTACCAGTGGTTCCCTGTTGTCTTATCGAGCTGCTACCAGGTGAGGCCGCCCAGGGGTATTGCCCCTATTTTTATACTTCAGTTCGAGTACAATCATTTCTCTTTAAATATTGGACAGTAAAACTTTTGCTCTGTTGTTGTTCAGTGTCCCTTTCCTGGTGTAAATATTGTCAGCATATAGGCCACATTCTATACATTCATTTGAATTTTGAATTTCGATCTGAATTATTACAATTTTAATAGTGGTGCCATTTTCAATTCTCAAATACCACCACTGCAGAATTTGTGCCAAGTAAAGTTTGAGAACTCTGCTGTTTAGTTATGATGGTGTTTTATTGTCTTTGGTAGATTACAGTCATCTTGTATGGATAGATAGTCATGGCTTGTCAGGCAGGATACGCTGTGAAATACGTGCTGTGAAGAAGCTCTGAACGAGGCTTTAACCACATATCGCCGACCACGCCGATGGTGAAACAGTGACAAGACGATCTTCTGCAAGGTAGTTTGCTGTGCACCCACTGAATACAGAGCATTGGTGCATGTGCAGGGTGTACCATTTCTTATAGCAGTCACTCAAGTAACACAGGTGTACTTATGTAGGAGTGAAGGGAAGCCGGCCTTTCTACCTTCTCACCTGTACGGCCAGCTTGCTGCTCATAAGCTAGGCTGTACACTGCTTCAGGCCCAGGTGTGAAAATTTGTGTACATGCTTGTAACACACACTCATACACCACATAAAACAAATACTGACCACCCAGTCTGTCGAACCCTCCAAAAATTTGATTTTTGCACGATGCAGTGCCCACTGTTGGCTTCAAATTAGCTTTGACATTCGACAATGTTGACTGCAGTCGATCTTAGAGCCGATATAAACTTGTACGTCGCGTGCTAGCACTGACCCATGT
>CM068965.1:70450528-70472352 GCA_035128595.1 Eptatretus atami | reverse complement strand
GTCCTTCACCGTACTAAGTATTTGGCACACCTGAAATCCGATCCACCTACAAGGCCTTCGTCTGCAGTTGATAGAGTATACTGCTCTCCCCTCTGCCATGATTCCCTGGTTCACATCTTGCTCAGCTTGATGCCGTGGAAGCCAATGTCTTCAAGATTGTTGGAATCTCCCGCGCTGAGGCTGAGTTCACGGGCCTATCCTTTCCCATCGCAGACAGGTCAGTGGTCTCTCTGTCTTCTTCCTCCTCCTCTCTGGTCTTGCACCCCTCTGCTGTTTCTGTGTTTGTCCCCCCCCCCAGGTCTCTGCTGGGTGCCCACAATCCACTATAAACCCCCTTTTTGATGAAACAACCTAAATCTAGGATCACGGCTTACCTCCACTCATTTGTTCCTCTTTTTTTCCACCTGTGGAACCAACTTACTCATTTTTCTTAATCTCTTTCTACCCTCCAGGTCTTCAAGACAGTTGTTCATCCCCATCTCAGATCATCCCCCATCCAAAGCCATCATCTTTTCTAGCCTTGCTAACTCCCACACCTTCCATACCCTAACCTACCTTCTCCTTCTAAACTTCCAGTTATCCCTCCTGTAAGCTTCCTTCTGTATCCATCATGTCCTCCCCCCCCCCCATTTTTCCCCACACCCTATTGTTTGTCCAAGTCTCCTCTATCTTGGTCTTCAACTATGCTATTGGTGTTCCCTCCCCCCCTCTCTCCACTGTTATTTTCTTCCTGTTACATCCTGATCCGTTTAGTGTATCGCTCTTCCAAGAGCCTTGACTACATATACAAAAAAAAACACCCATTAACTGATTGCTGCTGTCCTGTCTGCTTCCACCTTTATCAATAATCACCCCCAGATCCTTCTCCGTGTTGACAAGCTCCAAGACTGCCCCTTGCATCATGTAATACTTATTACAGCGCGTGCGCTGTATACAATTGCACCGAGTTTGAAATGTCCCCGGTGTCTACCACGTCTCCGGTGTCCCCCCCCCCCCCCCACGTGCCTCAAGACAGCCAATGACGGCCGTCCGGTGGATGGCAGTGCGTAACCTAGACGGAAATGGCGACAATTGACGGAAATACCGAGTATTTCAATGGAAATTTGTGAAACTAATGTGTATATACTGTATGTGAAACCATTGAATTTATTGCTTGACGGAAAAAACCAAGAAACGCTCTCCTCTCATGTACGAACGAATGAAAGACGTCATTTCCGCCCACCATGGCATTTCGCGCCGAACGCCGAACACTGAAAGCTAAGTTCTTATTTTACATCATTCTTTGCGGCCCTCTGCCACGCTGTATCGAACGATTGCATTCCTTCTGTTATATATAAAGGTGCTTATCACAATAATAACAAGATTTTTACATTTCAAATATTAAGTACGCTTTTTAATTGTTTTTCAACTGAAAAAGCATAAATTCGCAATTCTATTTTAACATTAGTGTACTCATTTGCTTCACCACACGCGCTGTATTGAAGGATTTCACTTGTTTTCATTATACTTACCAATCCCCAGCATCTTACATTTCTTTATGTTAAATTGCATCTGCCAATATTTTACCAAATTTATAAAAGTATCTAGACTTTCCTGTATTTTATCACCAACCCCTCTCTACCATCTCCCTTACCTCTAAGATTTGTGTCACCTGCAAATTTAAGGAGCGTACTCTTCTCTGCACTGCCCAAATCATTGATGTAAATTATGAATAATAATGGTTCTTGTACTGACCCCCACAGTTCTCCACCCTCTCAGCCAGACATCCTCCCAGTCACAGCCACTCTTTGCTTCCAATCACTAATCCAGTTAGTTACCCGACCAGCCACTCCACAAACCCTCCCTCACCTTAGCTAACAATCTCCTATGTGGTACCTTATCAAAAGTCTTCTGAAAGCATTGATAAATTACATACACTGTACTTTCCTCATCCCCAAAGTCAAGAGGTCATCGATATATTGAGAGGCCTGAGAGCTGATCTGCATATTTTGTATGCAAAAAGGGGCAGGAAGTTGGAGGGGGGGGTGGGTGGGAGAGTGTTACAGTAAACAAAACTTCAGTGAAATACTGAAACTAGCAAGTAAGATGGTTGAGTTAGGAAAGGTTAAGGTTATTGGGGGTAATAGAGATCATTGGACAGAATTGTTGGCTGCTCTTAGAGCACCCTTATTCTGGACATTTCCATCTGTCTGTCTGTCCACGAAACTTTGGTCAAGCCTAGGGGCTAAACTACTCAACCGATTCCAATGAAATTTGGTAGGTGGGACCAATATTTCTGGGAATCGTGTGCTTTCGAATATGGACCCCGGGCCCTAGCAATGGCCCTTTAAAGTGGTCAAAAAATCAAAAAAAATCGAAAAATCGAAGCTTAGAGTTCTGTGCGCAATCTATTAGCTCCCTTCATGCAATTTGCAGCCCTAACAAAAAATATTTGTAGGAGGAGATAGGTTTTGGGCGAGTACATGTCGAACATTTCAGAAACGGTTAATTGCGAATATCTCTAAGAGAAAGAGTCTGATTTTGATGAAACTTGGGTGAAATGTGTACAATGTGGCTAGCATGTACACAAAAATGAATGGTTGTATGCACATCTCCGTTGCTTAGCAACAGCTAAAATACTTTATCATACATCGTACACTTATTGTGGACTGTACAAAAAAATCAATACCTCCGAAACTGGACCTCCGAGGGACCTGTTTTTTTGTGCCCAAGGAGAATGTCTTACAGATCATATAAAAAAATAAAATCTTTAGCTAATAGATAAATGGAATTACAGGGCTGCCATTTGTTGGAGTCTCTTTGGAAACATGCCTGAAATTTCACAAGGCGGGTTTCGGGCGCAAACTAAGAGGGCTGTGATAATCATTTTTATTGTGCGAAATTGATTGATAGCATGTAACAGAATATCGGCTAGTCGCGTCGGCCAGCTTTCCATCTAGAGCGAGCAGCCATGTCACCTACCGGCTTGTTTGAATAATACCTCCATTTTTTCACATATAATAGCTATATGGACATATAATACGTGTATAGAAAGTCACTCCCAATGTGGAAGCATATTTGCCGACCTGGTGAAATGGTGTAATTAAGTAGAAAGAAAGTACCACTCCCTTCAAGTTTAACCTCACTGTTTCTGCACCAGGAAAATCTTCATGCCTTGGTACAGATGAGACCAGCACTTTGCCACCTTGGAGAACGTGGAGTTCGCCTGCTCCTCCGGTGATTTTCTGCGAGAAAGGATCATAGTGTGGGATAATGATCGAAAAGGGTATTTTGGGGATATTGAATGTGAAGATATGAGCTACAAAATAACTGTTTGCATTTTTCTCTTATATGCAGCTTTGCCTCCATTTCAAAAGGGTTCTCGTTTCTAAATGAGAGGGGCTTTGTTTCCAAGGAACTGGCTCGCTGGCAACAGGTTTCACAGCACACTCGAGCATCTGCCGCAACCTACACAAAATAAATGGATTATTTACAAATGACGCACAAAGACGTGCAAATAACTGTGAAATACATGTCACATCCATGTGCTTTTGCCATTTGTGGAGAAGACATGGCCATTGACCCATAATTTACGGTGGAATTTGCTGACGTTGCATTCACTGCTAAATGGTGCTTTTTAAAAATAGGGGCAATACCCCTGGGCACTCACCTGGTGGAATAATGATACTGAGGAGGAAGTCAACGTGGGACGAAATCAGCAAAATGTACCAATGAACAAATGTTATGGCAAATACCTATTTTGAGGGGCAACGGCCCCTCCCCCATAAATCCACTTTGACCCCAATTTTTTAAATAGCATGAACAAACTTTGGTACATCACGGGTGATGAAGGTTGTAGTCAAGTTTCATCCGAATTTTATGTGTAGTTTCTGCGAATAAAGCAAATACCTATTTTGGGGGACAACCCCCCCCCCCCCTTCGACTCCCTTAGACCCCGATTTTTTTTTTTTTTATGGTGTGAACAAACTTTGGTGCATCACAGGTGATGAAAGTTGTGGTCATGCTTCATCAAAATCATATGTGTAATTTCAGAGAAGAAGTTGCAAGTATTTGTGGACGGACGGACGGACTGATGGACTGACGACACGCCATCCCTAAGCTCCCTGGAACTACATTCCAGGTGAGCTACAAACTAGCAATATTCAATGAAAATTCAATATTGACGAAATCCCATAATTGTCAATTGTAGACATTTTAATTTTGTTTCATTTCAAGGTTTTCTTGAGCTATCCAGCTATTCTGAGAATTATCCACAATGTTGAAACAAGCTGAATCGCTCATCTACAATGGGCAGTAAAAACACGACGTCCCCGTAAATACCATAAATATTCTCAAACAGCTCATATAACCATGTTCTGTGATCCTTGCATTATTAGACCCCTACCAATTTCACCGGAGTGGACGATAGGTTTGCTTTCTGTCTGTCCATCCGTCCGTACCACCTGTGGTTTTTCAGACTTTTTTCCCATCGCCTTTAACATATTCAATTGAAACTTGGTACATAGCTTTATTATGATAAGTTACAGAACAAGTTCACATTTCAGGGCGTTTTGTCCATTTTTCACAGCATTATGCCAGTTTTAACTTAGAAAATATCACATATTATACATGGGTTAGTGTTCAGCTGCCCTGACTCCACTCCCACTGCTTTACACCCACTGGCTGAACAGCTGGCCTGACTCCACCCAAATAATATCATGCACCACCATTGTATGAAGCAGCACAGAAAGGAAGGCCTCATGTCTTAGGCCTGGGTGTTAGTCCATGGCCCAGTACAATTGGAATCATCCCAGGTATATACAGTAAGTTTCTTCAGAAAGTATTCACATCCCTCAACTTTTATCACATTTTGTTGTGTTACAGCCTGAATTTAAAATGGATTAAATTTAAAAAAATTCTCACCAATCTACACAAAATATGCTATAATAACAAAGTGAAAACGTGTTTTTCAGAATTTTTACAAATTAATTAAAAGTAAAAAGCTGAAATGTCTTATCTGGCACTGTGCTGTCTGCTTGCTCCCCCACCCCCACTCACCCCCGCATCTATTACCACCCTCAGATCCTTCTCCGGTGTTACATGCTCCAAGACTGCCCCTTGCATTATGTCATCTCTTTTTTTCGTTCTTCTTACCCATCCCCAGCTCCTTACATTTCCTTGTGTTGAACTGCACCTGTCAATATTTTGTCCAGTCCATTAAAGTATCCAAACTTTCCAGAGATTGATTACCTTCCTTTCTGCTGTCGACCTTACCTCCAACCATCATATCATCTGCAAATTTGGAAAGCCGACTCTTAACCCCACTATCCAAATCATTGCATTATTGTTCAAAAATTGGAATTCAATCGCACGTTTAATGTAGATCGTATTTGTATTATTAGCACTCCTGGAATGTATTTCTGGGGACCTTATGGGATGGCGCATTGTCAGTCTGTCCATCCGTAAACACTTGCAATTTCTCCGAAACTGCTGATGGGATTGTGACCAAACTTGGCCAAAATTATATTTGGTATGTTGCAACTCAAGTTTGTTCATGGCGTAAAAAATTGGGGTCTAAAGGGGTCTACCGGGGGTCAAAGTGGGTCCATGTTTGACCCCCCCCCCAAATTAAGTATTTGCTTTTTCCTGTGAAACAAACTACACATACACACACACACAACACACACACACACACACACACACAATTTTGATGAAATGGACCACAACCTTCATCACCCGTGATGTACCAAAGTCTGTTCACACCATTAAAAAAAAATCGTGGTCGATGGGGAGGTTGCCCTCCAATTATTTGCTTTCTTCTCAGAAACTACACACACACACAATTCTGATAAAACTTGACCACAACCTTCATCACCCGTGATTTACCAAAGTTTGTTCATGGCATTAGAAAAATTGGGGTCTAAGGAGATCTACGGGGGGGGGGGAGGAGGGATGCCCGAGGGGTGCACCCCCCCCAAATATAAAAAAATAGGTATTGCTCTTAGAAACTGCACACACAATGTTGATGAAACTTTACCACAACCTTCATCACCCAATATGTACCAAAGTTTGTTCACGGGCATTCAAAAAACAAATCAGGCATTTCTCCCCAAAATAGGGAATTACTTTCTTCTCCGTAGCATATTTTGTAGGTCATCCACATCTACCAGTGGTTCCCTGGTTGTCTTATCGAGCTGCTACCAGGTGAGCGCCCAGGGGTATTGCCCCTATTTTTATACTTCAGTTTGAGTACAATCATTTCTCTTAAATATTGGACAGTAAAACTTTTGCTCCTGTTTGTTGTTTCAGTGTCCCTTTCCTGGTGTAAATATTGTCAGCATATAGGCCACATTCTATACATTCATTTGAATTTTGAATTTCGATCTGAAATTATTACATTTTTAATAGTGGTGCCATTCTTCAATTCTCAAATACCACCACTGCAGAATTTGTGCCAAGTAAAGTTTGAGAACTCTGCTGTTGTAGTTATGATGGTGTTTTATTGTCTTTGGTAGATTACAGTCATCTTGTATTGGAAGGTAGTCATGAGCTGTTCATGGTGTGTCAGGGATACGCTGTGAAATACGTGGCTGTGGTTGAAGAGGCTCTGAACGAGGCTTTAACCACATATCGCCGACCACGCGATGGTGAAACAGTGACAAGACGATCTTCTGCAAGGTAGTTTGCTGTGCACCCACTGAATACAGAGCATTTGGTGCATGTGCAGGGTGTACCATTTCTTATAGCAGTCACTCAAGTAACACAGGTTGTACTTATGTAGGAGTGAAGGGAAGCCGGCCTTTCTACCTTCTCACCTGTACGGCCAGCTTGCTGCTCATAAGCTAGGCTGTACACTGCTTCAGGCCCAGGTGTGAAAATTTGTGTACATGCTTGTAACACACACTCATACACCACATAAAAACAAATACTGACACCCAGTCTGTCGAACCCTCCAAAATTTGGATTTTTGCACGATGCAGTGCCCACTGTTGGCTTCAAATTAGCTTTGACATTCGACAATGTTGACTGCAGTCGATCTTAGAGCCGAATAACTTGTACGTCAGCGTGCTAGCACTGACCTGTATTGTTACCTTCCACTTCTTATTGTAATTTTCCTGTTTTCCAACAGGTGTTTCCTGAACTGGCGGCATATGTGCGAAATCCCAGATTAGATACGTGGGAAGGTGTGAGGGAGTTGAAGGCAGCACTTTGGGGCCTGGTAAGATTCAATACTGTGAGGGTACAGGATATTTTGTCCAGTTTCCTTTCCTGTGCCCTCAAACTCTCTTACTTTCACTTATCTTCTTCCTATTCCCTCTTTTTTTGGCACGGCCGGGACCGTGGTGACGGGTCCCCTCCACAAGACATGCAGCACCATCGCCATGTCTCAGAAAGGGGCACCCCACCGACACAGGTCCCACTCCCCTCCCCAAGACTCTCCTCATGGTGCCCATGACTCACCGCGTGCGGCACGGCCCTCCCAGGGGAGTCCGCTGAGGTCGGTGATGGGCACACTGCCGGCAACCCCAGACTCCCGACTTGGGCCAGCCCAGCCACACATGGCTGGCTGGTGGGTCTCCGCGCGCCAGACGCCGCTGGCACGGCAATGCCAGTGAGCAAACGTTCCCTCGCAGCCTCTCCAGGCAGATGGTCCCTCCGCAGGCAGCAGCGCATATCCGGCGGACCAGACCCTGTACGCCGGGCCAGCGCTCGTCGCAGAGGACCGCAGGTGAACAAAACACCTGGATGGCTTGTGGCCCCAACCGCCATGGACATTCACCCTGGTGTCCGGAGTTCCAGTCGCACCAGTGCATGGCGGTACACCGGAAATGCATCAGAGCTCGGAGGAGGGGGAGAGAGGGGAGGACAATAGGTCAGGCCCAAAACCGCGCAGGGGAGACGTTAAACCCGCGTTGACCACCCTCCCCCCCCTCCCAGAGCATGCTCCACCCCGCCTCATTAATCCAAGCCTCAAAGAGGAGCCTGTACCCAAATCACATGCAGGCCGGCCCAAGACATTCTGGATACATCAACATATTTTAACTTTGAATTACTAGGACACTAGGAAACAAAACACAAATGGAAACTAACACAGCAAATGGAATTTGAACTTAAGATCCAGGAAATAGTGAGATGTGATGAATGGCCATTTGTTGTGCCATCACCTGAGTCCTCTTGTTTAAAAAAAATACAACAAAAGATGCAATTGATGCGTTTTGTGAGGGAAAAAAACAATCAGGTACTATCACATCTAACAGGTTTGCACGAGTAAAATAATACTGACTCCCAGGCACAAACCAAGAAAAATGAATATAAAAACAGTTTGAAAATAGCTGGTCCTGTTTCTTTTATCAGTCTGGTCATAAAATTGGAATAATAATAATAATGAGTTCCCTTTGAAAGAACTTCAACAAAGGATGAGGCCATTTGGCCCATCAAAGTTTGTGCTATTGTTGCCAACTTGTGGATGTTTTTCCGTGTTCTATCCTTTTTAAATGCTGAACAACAAACATGGAAGCAGCACGTACCATTTCAAAAGTCTTTGGTATGACTCGGCCGGGGTTCGAACTGCTGACCTCATAGACTCAGAGAGGACGCTCTAACCATTATGTCACCGAGTCTGGTCTAAAAGTGTGGACTTGCATCTGATGGTGACCAGACCTTGTCAAGCAGGCATATTTCACCTTCCATGAAGTTCATTAATTCACCAGCTGGATTTTTGTTTTACTAACAATCAGATAGTGATATGGTAACTGTATTGAGACTGCCATAGTTTCCAGAAGCTTGATATCTAAATCCTTCATATCTGCTGCCTTTACCTGCATTTGAACCCACAACATCTGGGATGCCTATTCATCATACTCACCATTAGGCCGCTGTTTGTCTTTTTTATGCCCCCCCCCCACCTTTTCCCTTCTTTTTATCTATTATCATTTCTCATGGCCACATGACAGGGTCACGTTGGAGCTTCTCCCTGGGGTGTCACCATGTTGGCAGAGACAGCATTACTACCTGACATTGCAGACCTGGCTCGCACCTGTCCTGTGCTCTCTGTGCGGGGGTACGTCATGCCTCCCCCTCCCCCCTTCCCTCCAATGTGACACTTTCATGTTTTCTGGTAATTTTTCCAACCTTAATTCCACCAAAGAGCAGTTTGTACATGCACCAAAGAGCGTTACGGAAGCAGAATCCATAACGAACAAAATTACAAGAATTATAACTTACAGAGCAGAAAATGTGAAATCGCAAGATGTTTTCTCAGCAGGAGTAAATTTGGCTTTCCCTTGATTTCCCCTATCTTCGCCATCCTTCCCTTTTTCCACCCCTTCACTCCATCCAACTCAAACCACGAAGGTAATGATTTAAGTACTTCACTGGATTTACTGGAAGTCAAGACATGAAGCATTGCTGATTTGACCTCATTACTATTCCAAAAACAATTTGGTAAGGGCTGTACTTCAATGGATGGTCAGCCCAAGTGTCTCCACTGCGGACTTCAACTGGTTAATAGTAGTTGCCTTGACAACGTATCCCGGTAGTGCATTCCAATTGTTGACACTTCTGGCAGAGAAAGCAGCTTATCTTCGATGAGATCTGCATTACTGTTTCCTCATCTTCATGTCGTGGCTTCTAGGTCTGAAACTATATTTCATCACAAATAATTTCTTAACATCGACTTGGTCAATTCCCTTAAGCATTTTGAAAATCTGAATAAGTTTGGCCTGTTTTCTTCTGTATACTATTGTAGGGAACTTAAATGCTTTCAATCCTTCAGAATATTTTGATGATGAATGTGGTTGCCTGGTTCTCTTGGTCTATTGTAGGCCTGTGTCACTCCACTCATTGAGGAAGGTACATAATATCTGAGTGCACCATTGCCTGTATTTGTCCATGACAAAAGCCTTCTGAGCATTAATCTTTTTATCAAAAGCTTGAGTTGATAGTGCTTTTGCATTCTCTCACAATTTTGGTAAATCACATGCTGGCCATTCTCTTTTGTCTTATTTTCTTAATGCAGGACCTGTGTGTATGTTATGGGCCTAGTAGCGAGCACGCAGCAGGGCTGTGACGCTTTACGGCCACTCGGCTGGGAGGGCGTGCGGCGCGCACAGCATCATCCATGGCCTTTGCCACCTGATGATGGCCTTGTCCCTCCACCCCCTCCACTACCTGGGCTCCTTCCTCGTCGACTACCCTCGACACCAAGCTCAATCAGCCTGCGCTCTGGTTCTGTTGGATCTAGGCACACGTCTGAAGGAGAGGGACTGGGTGAGCCTATCCTGGATTTATAATTATCATGGAACCCTGAAGATCAGATGATGATATATGTGTGTGTGTGTGTATGTATGTATGTACAGTGGGACCCGCTTAATAGAATCACGGTTAATAGAATCACCCGTATTATAGAATCAAAATCGTTGAGACCGATTCCATTGTATCTAATTTACACAATTTTTCCCGTTTATTAGAATCAAAAACCGCTTAATAGAATCAGCTGCTGGCCATCCACTTCGACAGTTCACGCCTACTGGCCGACAGTTCCAACTTTTGCCACCAGGCGGCTGACGTCACGCTAAAAATAACGCTATGCCACTACAGTGATTTCGGTATAGTCATTGTACAGAGGCAGACGGCTGACAGCTGCAGTCTAAGCGACTAGGCGTGTCGTCATTTCCACGATGGACAGAAAACGAAAGCGGACGGATCGTTCAACATTGATAAAGCACAAATCCTGAGGGACTATGACGCTTTGCCCAGAATGAGCCAACGAAAGCTGCAGACAGTTGGAAATTTAACCAGCCGATCCTTATGCAAGATTCTGGAAAGATCGAAGAGGCCATTCTGAAGGTCAAGTGGATTCGTCTTTCTTCTCAGAAACGCAAGCGAAGCGGCAACGCACCCGATGTCGAATCAGCAATGGTCAAGTGGATTCAAACTTCTAGAGAAAAGGAAGCACCGCTTCTGGACTCTGATGCGGGAGAAAGGCTCAGGTTCGGAAAAGTTCAACAACAAGAAGTTCAGTGCGACAAACGGCTGGATGACCGGTTTCAAGAAAAGACATGGAATCGTCCACAAGAAACTTCACAGAAGGCAGCGGGCGGCTGACGTAGGAGGGAAACAACAATGGCTGGACCACTGTGTTCCGGATCTCCGTTCCGTTTCCGGACATGGGGGCTTCCACGGTGATGAGATCTGAATGCTGACGAAACCGGGTTGTTTTTCGGGCCTTACCAGACGGAACGTTCCTCTTCAAGGGAGATCAGCCTGCGGTGGGAAAAAGCCCAAAGGAAAGAATCATGGTGCTTTTTTTTGTGCCGATGACTGGTGCTAAGCGTCCTCCTTTCGGTATTGGTAAAAGCAAGAATCCACGTGTTTCAAAGGCCTCAAAACAATTCCAGTTCGCTACAGAGCCAATCCTCCGCATGGATGACAGGTTTCTCTCACTGAATGGCTCGATGAGTGGAATCGCGAGCTTCGGCGTCATGACCAGAAAAGCGTTGCTTCCATCGACAACTGTCCGGCACATCCCAATCAATTCAACTGTCGAACATTACTGTTGGCATTTCTCCGTCGAACACAACCTCTGTTCTTCAACCGTTAATCAGGAATTTATCCGTTCATTCAAAAGCTCATACCCGCCGTGCCATGCTACGAAAGTGCTCACTGAGATACAACGGAGGATGGAGCAATGACAGCGAGTGACTTGGCGAAAAGATAACGATTCCTCGAGCCATGCTGTTTTACGGACGCAGCAATGGATGATGTGAAGACTACCGGCATAGTGAACTGGCTGGCGCAAAGGAGGATTTTCATCGGAGCGGCAAGCCGAAGGCGAAAAGGTCGAGAGCAATGACGAGACGGTTAGCCAACCCTCTTCAAATGGATCCCGACAATCCAGGACTTCGTCAACATGGACGCCACTCTCCAAACCACAGACGATGATGTCACAGGACGAAGCCATCGTTTCGGCAGTCCAACGCGAAATGGGAATTTGCTACTGACGCAGACTATGACGCCGACACTAAAGTGGAGGAAGAGGAGGAAGAGGAGATCTCTGTCCCGACCATCAAGAAGATGTGTCTGCAGCTAAGACGATCAGGCTTGGGTTTGCATCACAATGGTTCAGTGACATGGCCTTCCTGCGCAAATATGCCAAGGAGTACCGCCATTGCCACAGACTCGTTAACAGCAGGCAACAATCGACCTTTTTTTCATTACAGAGTAGGCTCATCGACAAAACCTAGTTGTTTTTGCTTTGAAAAGTACATATGTATTAGTGTAGATTGTTTTATTTCAGTAGTAAGTTACATTGTTTGAGCAAGTGTGTCATATAAATCAACTAAATGCTGAGTATTTGTCTCCGTATGTGTACTCGACATTGATCCGCTCGATACCCACAACTCTGGTGAACTCGGATTTAGAATCAACCCGCTTATTAGAATCAAATTTGTCCGCCAAAGTGATTCTATTAAGAGGGTCCCACTGTATATATATATAATATGTTGGTATATATATATAATATATATATATATATATATATATAATATCTGTATGCTATATATATATGTATATATATTATAATATATAAACATAGATATAAATGTGTGTTGGTGTATATAATATATAGTATGTATATGTATCTATATTATGTATATGTATCTATATATATATATACTGTATATACTCTATATATTATATAATATATATTATATTATTATATATATATATATATATATATACATATCACATATATACACACATATGTATATAATGTGTGGGTACAGTATTATATGTGTATTATATATGTTGGATATATATATATATATATGTATATGTATATATATATATATGTATATATATATGTATATGTATATATGTATATATTATATATATTATATATATATATTTATATATATATATATGTATACACTAGCAAATACCACCCGTCGCTTTGCTGATGGGAATAGTAAGAGGGGGGAGAGAGAGATGGGTGGGGAGAGAGAGAGAGTAAGGAGGTAGAGGGAGAGTGGGGAAGGGAAGACAGTGTGAGGTGAGAGGAAGGGAATGCAGACGTGCAGTGGAGTGTTAATTTTGAATCTTACTGTCTTATCAAAATGATTCTGCAAAGAATAACAGTGAGGATGGAAACAAAATATTGTCTGAAATCCATTTTCTACCGGTCGTACTATAAATACCACCCGTAGACAAACACTGCCTGGACACATCCATAGACAAAACTCGCCGGACGTGTCCGGAGCCAAGCCGTCCAGAGACAAACACTGCCCATACACGTATGGAGATAAGTACCACCCGGACACGTCCGGAAAAAGAAAATCATGGACGTGTCCGGAGACAAACACTGTCCAGAGATAAACAGTGCCTGGACACAAACTCCATCCGGATAAAGTTGCCTGGACACGTCCGGAGACAGAAAGAGAGACAGGGGTGGGGGAGTTAGCAGAGAGAAAATGTTATGCTTTATGAACAGCGCGCGCAGCGCGCAGCGACACACACAACACCACGCACACACACACACACCACACACACACACACCACACACGCACACACACCACACACACACAGCACACACACCACACACACACACATTTGGTGCTTTGGCCGATATCGGCAATTTTCGGAGTCGGGAGATTTGAAGTCAGTGTGATTACCGACTGCAGTACGCATGCATACAACCCAAAACATTGAAGTAGCTTTCAATCCTTGTTTTTGGGGAATTTCAGTAAACAAATTAAAAAAACAACGTTGTATTTATATGAACGTTTCAAGATGTGCATCAACATTAATCTTTAGAAACAGCTGCGTGTGATGGATGGAAAAAAAATTGGCTCGGTAACTTAGAAAACGTTAATATGGCAAACGGCTCGGAAATCTGGTTTATCTATATTTTTAAGCAGGACGAGCTGTCCATCCGGTCGGCCCCGAACTACTCCCTCAGGTTTGGGGCTCGCTCCGCCAAGTCTTCTGTGGAACGTTTTGGGGTCCCAGCCGATGTCCTCCAGTGGGTGGGAGTTTTCATAAATTTTTCAATACAATTATGATTTTGAGTTTCGATCTGAACGAAGCTGCTCCTGATCCGGATGTCACGTTAGAATTTCCTTTCTCTTTGTGCAGCTCGAGTGTTTGTTATATTGGATTTTGTTACATGAATCGTAAAGTATTAATTTTTGATTGAAATGATGCTGTTTGGAATGAAAATAGAGAGAGATTGAGTTTAAAGGAGGATCAGGAAATCATGAGGCTTTCCACCCGTGACATTTGCGGATTCGTCATTTGCAGATTCGCCATGACATCATTGAAATACTTTGTTTACTTCACTAGTGTTTGTAATGCAGTATTTTGTTAATTTAATGGTATGGTGTTAATTTGTGAATGGCATGATGCTGTTTGAATGAAAATATAGAGCGGTTGAGTTTAAAGCAGAATGAGGAAATTATGTGAGGGTTTCCACCTATAACATTCACGGATTCGGCAGTTGTAGGTTTGCCATTTTTTCGACCAAGTCCTTCACGAACCGGCTGTCCAGCCCCTCCCATGCATAGCACAAGTACCTCGTTAATCAAATATATTTTGCTTTGAAACTCACAAAGAGAAGCAATATAATCTTTCTCAGCACACCCGATAACCAATTGCTTTAGAAACAGTCACGAGGACAAAGGAAAACCTGATAAAACCTAGCTCGCACAAAACAATGTAAAGCAAAAAAAACTTCTTCACTTGCAGCAACAAAAAAGTTTCCTCTTCTGCTTGCAGAAACCACCAACTATTAATACTGTATATTGGCGGAACTATAATAGATATATTTATATTAATATTTTGTCATGTACGCAGATGGCCCAAATGCAGAGAAATTGCGTATGTAATTGCCGAAAAAAGAACCCCTGTGGACTATACGGTCATGGATTGCAAAAGAAGGTTCTGAAGCATGGCGATGCACTCAATGAAGTGACACTGTTCTGCATATTCCTTAATCTTTTCTTCACTCAATATAATCGTCCAAACAGTCGAAAAAGTTAAGTTTAATGCCTTGCTTAAATAAATACAGTTAGCAATGAAAATCACTAATTTGTTAAAATTTTCGGATTTCACTCCAGATTTCAACACTTATTTTGTCCACCAGATCTGATTCTCAAATCCGATATAATATTCCGATTATATACTTTAATTTGTTTGTGAGAGTAGATCATGCTTCCAAATCAAGGCATGTTTGACGAGGCCAAACAAAATGGTGAATTAGGACCCTATCGAGGGCCAGCAAGATATCCGAGGGTGTCCAAGGATGGGCCTGATAAAGGATATAATTAAATAAGACCATTAATTATCTTAAAAAGGGGTGTTTTAATTAATCCAAACACCCAATTTTCACTCATGCACTTCCTTGGAGTTCCTTTAGTATGCACGCAAAGTTTCAGGCTGCCTGGTTTCTTGGTTTTGGAGTTATGGCGGAGACACACACCCCTTTTGAAGATAATTAATGGACTTATTTAATTATATCCTTTATCATGCGCATCCTCAGCCAACTCGCTCTCCCTCGCTGGGGTCTTAATTTGCCTTTTTGTTCGGCCTGCTCAACAATGCCTTGAGTTGGAGCAGGCCGAAATGGTTTATTCATGATAGAGTTTGTTTTTTTCACTTTTCTCACTCATATCATCGAATGCCTGATCATCAAACCTACGAATCGTCGGATACATTGTGATGCTTATAAATGCCGTAACGCCAGCGCACGTGGTTTATTACCTTCGCAAACTTTGTTGCGAAGGTTATGTTTTGATCGCTGTGTATTTATTTATTTTTTTGTGAATATGTGTGTTTGTTTGTTATTCGCATAACTCCAAAAGTATTGAACTGAATCGCAGCAAATTTGGTGGATGATTGGTTATTATCCGAGGACCATTTGATTAGATTTTGGAGCGATCGGGTCCAAGGTCAAGGTCATGAAAAGGTCAAAATCGTCTTTTTACCATAGCGCGGTCAATTTGTATCCAATTTGATGCAACTAATGCCAAAATGTTCAGAATTCAATGCCCCATCTTGTGATATGTGACATGACACAATGACGTAATAACCCTTATTAGCGGTTGGGAGTCAAAAGTCAGGGGGTCACGACATTGCAAAATGTGCGGTTTTAGTCATAACACGGTCAATTCTTATCCGATTTGCATGAAACCAACACCAAAATGTTGACTGTTCTGTTCCCCACACTCTAATACCAATTACAAAATTAAGAGTACAAAGGTCAAGGTCGAGGTCATGAAAAGGTCAAAATCGTCATTTTTGTACAATGAATGTTTGTTTGTTCACAATAAATAACTTATTTAGAAAACAGAAAACTCGTGTGTGCTAAATGCCCCTAAAATGCCAAGAAAATAATTTCTTATAATGTGACCAGTTGTCATCAGATTGACTTGACACCGACACCAAAAAGGTCAGGAGTTCATACAGAAATTGTACAATGTACGTGAATCAGTGTCAAACAGCAGAAAATTAATGTTTTTAAGCCATCATAACACATATGAGATGGCAGATGTGGTATGGGATTAAATACCCTCACAATCAACGGTTTCTGGGGGGGGCGGGGACAAACTTGTAGCGTTGGCGAAGGTATGCGCTCTACTGAGTGCCCGTTCTAGTTTCATTTCTGCACATGCCATAACCTTGAGAATCCCTTGAACTAAGCCGAATTACAAAATTTCAGCTCCAGAATTGAACTTGCCAACAGTTCCTACTGCTAAAAAAAAGTGTTCATTTGTCCAGTTCAGGCAAAGTTTCACGTATCGGGCCTCTCTGGGAAGTATTTAATAATATGACGGATTGGTGATCGCTAGTCACTTACCAAGCAGCCGTCTCTTGTCAACCGTTTCGTTGGAGTGCTTCCTTCAGTGCTTAAGCCACTTGGCGAATGCTCTACAATATTCGCACTGTCACTGAATACTGTATATCGATTGACTTGAACAAAGTTCAGGGGCCACTTGCCCACATTTGGCCCCTCGTTGTCCTGCGGTGCATCAGGTGGTGGCTGGCTCGCTGAAAATGTGCAGTTTTATTGTCCACGCCGTTTCCCCTTTTTGTACGATCTTTTCATTATACAACCCGTCACTTCGGCATCGATAAATGCAAATAAAGATTAAACGTTTCACTTTTAATAGTTTCTTCAACCGTTTCATGAAGTGCTTGGTTAAGCTACTTGGCGAGCAATCTTCAAGCTTCGATGGCGATACCGCGGTTCCATACCGGAGTTAGGAAGACAAAATAAATTAGATGACAACAATGAGTAAAAAAATGTGTTCAGTTATGACAAAGCTATGAATCGCCACATCACAGCAGGTTAGCTGAGTAGTACGCACACCCGCTCTCTCCACTCTCCATCTCACCCCTCCACCTCTCTCACCCCTCTCCCACCCCTCTCTTTCTCCCTCCCACCCCTATCCCTGCTCTCCATCCTCTCTCCTTCCCCTCCTTCCTACTCCCCCCTCCCTTAACATTCCCATCAGTGAAGCAATGGGTTGTATTTGCTAGTTTCTAATAAATGCCCATTTTTCAAATCCTTTATAGAGAAAAAGAAAATAATTATATTTGCTTTCATTTTAATTTAAAACATTTTTTACTGACGACATGTCATCGGCAGGTCTACAAGAGCTTTGCGTTGTTGTTGTTGTTGGGTTCTTGTTGGGGGTCCATTTTTGAAATGTGCACCCATTGGTCGGAGAGCTGCCAGACCACACCCGCATCTGTCGCTTAACTCCACCCACCTAGCACCCAGACAAAATGATATGGCTGCCATCTTGGTTTTCTGATGGACCTAACATATTTGTCCTGGAGGCCTCTGCTGATTATACACTGTCTGGGTTTGTTGTGTCAGATTTCCGTTGGCTTTGTTTTGGTCGAGCGTTACTCACGATGAGGGCCTCTGAAAAAAATCAAATCATATGTCAAATAAAAATTATTAGTAAGGTTTAATCAAGCCTGTACGCACCTGAGTCATTCCATCTGAAATCACCAAATTTAAGAAAATGTTCCCAGTTGACCCCCTCAGATTTACTTTAAATTTTCATAAAATAGTTCCCAGGTATCAAAATGAAGCTGCGTAAAATTTTAGGTCCATAGATGCGGTCAACTCCGAGATATTGAGGGTTGAAAATGCTGGTTGTGGCCCTTTTTTATGGTCGTTGCGAGCATCACAAATGAACGGCTACTTTTAAACTCCCAAATTTTAAATATTATGGTAGAGCCTTGAAATTTTCAGAGATTATTCTTCTATAACTGCTCTGTAAGAAACAAACATAAAACTGAGTATATCTATATTAAATTTTATGACCTGATCAGTTGAAAGTCAGAAAAAAATGTTGGTTTTGTATGAAGACCCAACTTTGAGACCCCATATTATTTTATGACCCATCCCAGAAGCTTGGAATGTTTTCATGTAATAAACTGTATGTAGTAGTATTCAAATACATGTTTACTTTTTATCAGTCATATATAATACAGTCATGATCCCTCAAAATTGAAAATTTTCATTTTTCCCCGAAATTCAGGTGAGGATTGCAAATATGTGACAAGGTATACCACTTAAATTGTTTCACCATTGAAAGAGCATATTCAAGTTTACAAAAGTGTCCAAATATCAAAGTGTATATTTTTTTTAAATATTTTTCTATTTTTAAACTGTTGTTAACAGTCTCCGTAATACATGAAGTGTGTGCATGGTGTGGGCACCATGGTAATCATGAATGATTAGTTCTATGATTCAAATGAATAATACAAAAATATATCACATACTGTAATAACAATAATAAAACATTTCACGTAAATGATTTGAATAGGTCCTTGATCTGCTTTTCCAAGTCAGGTTGCGAGTGTACTGCCTCCCAGTTGACGTTAGGGGAGCATCAATAACTTTCATCACATGGACCAAAGGAACCCAACAAATGTCCTCCCTTGAATGTAACTATATACACTGCTGACATCAGCAGATCAGCCACTATTCCTGAGTTCTATTTTTATCCCCAGTCAGATGAGTTAAGCTCTTGCTATTTACAAATGAGAAACAAAGAATTACAAATTCAATTTCAAAGTATTGTGTTCATGGTATCCTAATAGCAGATGATATGTATGTACATTGTATATACATGTACTACACATATGTACTACATGTAAAAGGACTGTTCATTAAATAGCACACACAACGCGCACAGCACTGCAGAACATCATTTATTCAAATATTTTTAAAATATTGATAGAAACATTATACCACTTTGATATTTAACACTTTTGTAGGCCAACTGGGAGGCCTCCGGTGATATGAGGTGGAATGACTCACCTCCCTAAAAAAATGGCATTATGCAAACTTTGAACGGCCCTATATTGGGGTTAAACATCCATAACCGTGTGACAAATGAGATCATTCTCATGTAACCGTTCTGATATAACTGTGACAAATCAACTCTTTTAAGAGTGCTTTATATGTGAGTTTCCCAATCGACCCGTTAGCGGATTTTTAAAGCCAATTGACTCGCGCTTAATGGCAAAGTCCCGCACTTCAAAGGACCATGTACAGCTTGAAAAGAAAAGTTCATGACAACAGAGAGATTGGGAGGGCGGAAGAGAGGGAGAGGGACACACACACACACACACACACACACACACACACACAACAAAACTGAGGTAACAGATATGAATATGAAGGTAAATTCCCTGTTCGGAATCACTTTGAATGGTATCTCACTAATCTTATTCATTCACATGGGAACACAGGACAGACACGGCACAAGGTTAATGAGACAGATTGGAGAGTGTAATCTGAGCCATGGGTCATGATTTTTCAGCTCATCTGGAACTTAGTTCCGGGGAGCTTATGGGATGGCATGTCATCCTTCCGTCCGTCCACAAATACTTTCAACTTCTTCTCTGAAACTACACATATGATTTCGATGAAACTTTACCACAACGTTCAACACCGTGCATGCACGAAAGTTTGTTCATGGCATTAAAAAAAAATCGGGCCCAAGGGGTCTACTTGGGTTGCCCCCCAAAATAGGTATTTGCTTTCCTGTCAGAAACTACACAGGCAAGTCTGATGAAACAGGACCACAACTTTCATCACCTGCGACGTACCAAAGTTTGTTCACGGCATTTTTAAAAATCGGGGTCAAAGGGGGTCTACGGAGGTAGTTTACGGCGGGGAGGGGGGGTTGCCCCCCCCAAGAGATATTTGCTTTATTCTTAGAGACGACACACAATTCCGATGAAACGACTACAATCTTCATCACCGATGGTGTACCAAAATTTGTTCATGACATTAGAAAAATCGGGCTCTAAGAGGGTGGAAGGGGAGTTTCCCTGATAATATTTATTTGCTTTCTTCTCTGGAACTACACACACAATTCTGATGAAACTTCACCACAACCTTCATCACTGATGGTGTACCAAAGTCTGTTCATGACATTAGAAAATCGGGCTCTATGGGTGTTGAAGGGGGTGCCCCCCCTCCCAAAAATATTTATTTGCTTTCTTATCCAAAACTACACACACAATTTTGATGATAGGTGACCATAACCTTCATCACCCATGATGTACCAAAGTTTGTTCATATGCTATTAAATATTCCAGGTCTAAGGGGGTTTACGGGGCGGGGGGGGCTACTCCCTCCCTCCAAATAGGTATTTGCTTGCTTCTCAGAAACTACACACACAATTCCGATGAAACTTGACTACAACCTTCATCACCCGCGATGCACCAAAGATTGTTCATGGCATTCAAGAAAATCAGGGTCTACAGGGATCTACAGCGGGGTTTCCTCCAAGAAGAGGTATTTGCTTTCTTCTCAGAAGCAACACACACAATTCCGATGAAGCTTCACCACAACCTTCATCACCTTCGATGAACCAAAGATTGTTCACCCCATTAAAAAAAATTGCGTTCTAAGGGATTCTACGTTGGGGTTGCCCTCCAAAAGAGGTACTTGCTTTCTTCTCAGCAGCAACACACATAATACCGATGAAACTTGACCACCGTCTTCACCACCCATGATGTACTAAAGTTTGTTCACTACATTAAAAAATTGGGGTCTAAGGGATTCTACATGGGGTTTGTCTCCCAAAATATGTATTTGCTTTCCTCTCTGAAACCACACATACAGTTTTGTTGAAACTTGACCACAACCTTTATCACCAGTGGTGTACCAAAGTTTGTTCATGGCATTAAAAAAAAATCCATAGGCATTTACTTTCTTCTCCATTCAATATTTTGTGGGTCATCCATGCCTACCAGTGGTGCCCTTATTACATCTTATCCAGCCGCGACCAGGTGAGTGCTCAGGTGTATTGCCCCCATGTTTTTATTCTGAAACCTAGCTTTCACCACATCGACACGTGGGACATGAGCAAGGATGAGGACGTTGAGTGGACTGAGTAGGTAAAATACATACATAAATATATATATATATATATATATATATATATATATATATATATATATATATATATATATATATTGTTGTAGATTTCCGCCCGTTCGGCGTGCGGACGACCGCCTTAGCCAAATTGCGGCCGCGCGCCCACCAAACGCGCAATCTAGTCGTAGCTTCCGCATCAATGCCGAAACCCAGATACGGGTGTTTTTATTACACCATAAACCAGCCAACTATTCTGTCCACGCGCTACAGAGTCAATCGCCGAATTGTCGATATACCTAACTATTCGCGCGGACAGAAATGCCGGGAGTTTATACCTCGACGGGGCCTGCACTAAAATGAGCCGCTTAAGCAGCTCGTTCCGTATGCGATTGCCGAGCGGTTTTATATCGCCACATCCCGTCGGACCAGATGTACG
>CM068965.1:70437721-70450518 GCA_035128595.1 Eptatretus atami | reverse complement strand
CAAGGCGCCACAGACTTTCATGCAAAACCCAACAAAGAAAGAACAGGCTCGTGAGCCTTAATGTACTCAGGGCCGGGATGACCGGAACAGGCTGACCTACGCGAACTAAACTGACATTTGGGGACCTGACTGGTGTTCTGTGAATTTCCAACAACCGTAACAATATATATATATATATATATATATATATAATATAATATATATATAATATAAATTATATATGTATATATATATAGTATATATAAATACATATATATATAGATCATATATATATATACATATATAAGCCTGGTGTTGGCTTAGTGGTCAGGGTGGCGTGCTTGGGATCCGGACCGTGTCCTGAGTTCAAGCCCCGTTGACTGCTGAATTAACACCAGGAGGTTGACTCAGCCTGTCATCCTTCCGAGGTCGACGAAATGAGAACCAGTGTACTGGTCCCGGTTGTATGCCCGGTTAGAATAGGTGTACCATATCCCTGTGTGTCGTAAGAGGCGACCAGGGTTGGCGTCAGGAAGGGCATCGCCATAAAAACATTGCCTCAAGAAAAAGCCCAACCCCTGCACAGCAGGGAAAAATGGCTGTAAAAACGGTCATTATATATATAATATATATAACTCAATATATATATATATGTCCACAGGTTGTGACAACAGTGCAGTCATTCTTTTTTACCTATGAGAATAAATCTCTTCCACATTTTCTCTCAATCCTCACTTGCATGTTTGTTCGATGGGATTAGGCTGTGAGGCTATCTGACATGCTCCACTTTTCTGTTCTCCTGCAGGCTACATTCTCTCACCAGATGACGACGCCACCGCTCCTTGTTATACTCCAACACCACCCACACCACACACTCCGACTCCGCCAGCATCGCACACTCCAACACCCCCACGACACTTGCCTGAACAGATACAGTCCGGATTTCCCTCCCCTCCACCTTCTCCTGAGATACACGATAAACGAGATGGTGTCCTTAAACCACGTGGAAGTGACCGAACTCTTGCCTTAATCCAAAGGAGCTTTCGTAGAAGCCGCCTTTTTAATTCTTTCAACTCCCTGAATGAGGCACGCTCCCGAGGTAATCACACTCTGAAGGCAATTATTGTGCTCGTTGCAATCATTGCTTGCGTAGAGAAGTTGTGTTTTTTTCTCTGTCACAGATGTGCCACACTTTTGCTAATTGTGAGAATTCCACTTACTATTGGCACCTTTTATGATTGTTTAGCTATTTATTAATTTTTTCCCCCTTTTTAATTTTCTAAATTCCTACTGGCACATCTGTTTCCTTCCCTATTTTTCATACTCATCACTGCAGGCTCACCCTTTACCCTTTTTTACATCAGCCAATGCCCTTGCTTCAAGCCAGTCTCTGGAGCAAGTACCAGAACCCGGAAGTGGAGGAGGCTCTTGGAAATACCTTCGCTCACACACAGTTGTTGAGGCAGGCCGAAGCAATGGCAAGTCTGGACAAATGCCATCCTCTGATTCCCAATCCACTTCTGTTCGTCCTCCACGAACGTTGGAAGGACTACTAACTTTACCACGAGTGTTCAAGGTTAGCATTTTTCTCATTTCATTTTTATACTCTGTCATCTTTCTGTTTCCTTGTAAATTGCTTTCTAATTTTTTTGAGCTCCTTGAAAATCTGTTGTCCCAGCTTTCTCTTTTGGATACATGTCTTGCAGGGCAAGTCATTTAGTGGTGGCTTACCCTACCGTACTGCCCATTCCACGCCTTCAGCACGAACACCTGAATCCTCCACCTCTCTCTTTCAATCCACATTGCCTGCAATGCCTACATCTCCAACAAGCAAGCTCAGCACTTCTTCTGTTCAGACCAATGAATCCCTCACCTCTTCCGTCTTTATGGTTGAACCCACTGATCTCACCTCCCCGGCAGGTTGTGAGACTCTTGGGGAAGATTGTGGGGAGGGTGGGGAGGAGATACACCAAGCCAAAAGAACACCAGATAGTCTACAGTTCTCCCCCTCTCCTGATATCTCAAGGAAAGACTCCAAGCAGCAGGATGAAGAATCACCAGAAGGACCGCAGGAAACACCACCACAAATTACCATGGTGCCCGTGCACCCGGCCAAGACTCCACCATCTCACTTGCCACTTGCGAAGTCCAACTCAGCTCTGCTGACATCACGAGAAGAGGCACATACACTTCCGCGCCGTGCACATTCTTTACGGGTGAGGCCTACAAGGGTCATGTAATAGGGAAACTTAAGAGTTATTGCTCAATGAAATCACCTTGGGAGCCAGCCACATATTACATTGACAAAAACGGCTGAATGCTAATCCATCCCTGCCCCCTGCCCCTAAACCAATCCTCCTTCCCAATGCATTATCTCACCCTTCCCTTACCTCCACTATTCTCTCATCCTCCTTTTTCTTCCTCCCCTCATTTTTTTCCTCTTCCCTTTCCCTTTTATCACAATTTTCTCCCTTTTTTCAGTTTGATTGTCAGGAAAGTTGTTTATAGGATTTAAAGGAGTTGAGTTGGTGAGGAACCTTCCTTAATTCATTTACTTCTTCAGGCCGAAGCAGTGGAGTTAGGAACAGGACTCATTGGAGAGGGACGATACACGTCTCTTCAGGATGCACGAGGTTATGCCACACTGCGCCGTTTACAGAGACAAAGACAGCAACCCATGGAAGAGGAGGCCAGTGGGACAGGTGGAACACACAGGTATTGGGAAGATCAATGTAGCAAGAGTGAAAGCCATGACAAAACCAATTGATAGGCGAATGAAGTGGAGAATGTGTGGAATAATCTAATAAATAAAATTTGTCATCTGTCTGTCTGTTCGCATTTTTTGCAAAGACCGCTGGGCTGCCAACCACAACATTTGGCACACAGACTAAGTTCGACCCGGAGATTGTCCTAAGGTTATTTTCATCCATCACCTCAGACTTGAAAGACCCTTAAGACCCCAAAGATGCTTAAGACCCTTTAGACCCCAAAGACCCTTAAAGGCCCCTGAGACCCAAAAGATCCCTAAGACCCCAAAGACCCTTTAAGACCTTGAATATCCTTAAAACTCCGTCCGTCCATCCGTGAAGCCATCTGTGAAGCCGTGTGACTATAGGTTTATTAATTTTTTACTGTTTCAACGTCAGTTGCACCCTGACTATACGTATGTTTATTAATTACATACTATTGCAATGTACCTTCGAAATCTTTTGACCCTTTAGACTGTCGAGATGCCTTAGACCTTTGAAGACACTTTAAGACCCCCCCACCCCAAGACCTTTAAGACCCCCAAACCCTGAAGACCTTTTCGACCCCAAACACCCTTTAGACCCCAAAGACCCTTTAAGACCTCATCTAAGACCCAATAAGACCCCCAAGACCCATAAAATGTGAGACCCCTTACAGCCTTCAGACAGATTAGACAGCTTGGACCCTTGACCATTTCGAGACTTAGACCACTTGGACCCTTTCTACATGCATGAGAGATTAGACCTCGACCCCTTAGACACTACTATTGAAACGTACCCTTTAGAGTTTTGACCATCCAGAACCTTTTAAGCACACACCACACAAACATCTATAGTCTTTTTGCAAAACACAGACTTTACTTTTTTCAGCAAGTAATGTGAAAACTCGACCCACCCAGAGAGTTTGTACTTTGCTAACAAGGAGAAAAAAAATACATTAAAAAAAAAAGTAAAAACATAGAGGGATGAAATCTCAAAAAAAAAACCTAAACAAGGTAGAAATGACACCACATTACGATGCCACAATACGACACCACAATCCTCATGGATTACCATCACGACATCTTTTGACATTTTACTTTTGTCGTGGAATTGAGATGGATCAAGAAGAAGAAGAATGAAGAAGAAAAACGAAGAAGAAATGTATATAGAAGAAAGTTTGGTTGTTTAATACTTGCGAAATTGAAGAGTCGCAAGTCTATTGGTTGGTCTGCTCTGTGATTCTGTTGGGTAGTCGATCTCGTCGAAAAAAAAAAATTTTTTCAAAAAATTTTTTTTTGAAATTTGTTCTACCCTTATTATCAGTATTTCCGTCGATATGTTTGTCTGTCTGTCTGTCTGTCTGTCGTCTGTCCCTCTGTTCGGTCCAGTGCTCCGTTAATACAATGGCGATTTCGATGAAACTTGGTTGGTAGGTTCATACCATGACCTAGTTGTGTGCAAATGAGAAACGTTGCTATGGACACCACCGTTGCCTAGCAACGGGACTTTGAAATTTTTGAAAAATCATAAAAAATTATTTTTTTCGAAAATCAAAATCGGGCCACGAGCGACTGTGGGCAGTACATTCAGCCATATTGTCAAAATTTCCAGCCGGATCCTATGAAAACAGTCGGAGAAGATAGACTTTGAATGAACCCTGGTCGAAAACAATAAAAAACGAAGTTTGTTATATCTCAGAGACTATGAGTCAGATATACATGAAACTGGTATGGTAGGTTCATGGTATGTCCTAGTTATGTGTGAGAAAGAACCGTTGCTATGGACCCCTCCGTTGCCTAGCAACGGCCGAAAAACCTCTAAATGTGGGGGTATTTTAACGAAAAAACAATCTGTACTGCAGCATTAACCCTTGAAGCTAGAATCATGAATTTTCTAGTGCTTAATCCTCAGGTCATTCCCCATCGAACGGGCCCATCGCGTCAGGTTCTATTGGGTAGGCGACTACCCATGTCCGCCTACAGGCTTGTCTGTCTGTTTGTATGTCAATCGCCTACAGGTCACAATTTTAAACCGATCTTCACAAAACTTCACCACATGGTAGAGTTCGTCAAAAGCAAAGGCTATGGTTTTTTTTTTTTGGTCAAATGGTCAACATAGGTCAATGGTCAACAACTTTGTCAAATTTCTAAAATCCTAATTTTTCATCCCATTGACTTGAAATTTAAAGAGGATTTGCACATCAGGTCACTGAATTTAACCACCCATTATTTTTGAGGTAAACAATAGGCCAAATGTCAACTTCAGTGTAATTTCTAAAATCCTCAATTTTCATCCAATTAACTTGAAATTTGAAGAGGATTTGTATATCATGTCACTGAATTCAACCACCAATTATTTTTTCGTCAAATTTGTTTTTTGGGATTTTGCAAGATCATGCTCTGCACGACGTCTTTCTTGTGTGTTTGTTTGTTTGTTTATGTATTCAGACTCTGCAGCAACCAGTGCAACCAAACTTTTCATGGTCTTCTCTTTCATCCAGAAGAAAGTCGAGGACTATGTTTGGATAAAATTGACCCCAGATAAAACCAGATGATTGGCTTTCAGGCCTCTATCGGGTCTTTTGCTCGTACACTGTCTGCATGTTTTTTTTCCCAGGAGCGATCCAGTAATATGTATTGTGAAGCTCGTATGTTGATGTTGGAGTGATTTGTTATCAACAACATAAAATTAATTATTGTAGTGTTTGAATGTGCCCCTGCTATTAAAAAGATTGCTTCACACAGGTTTATTATGACACCTCCGTGTTTAGACCTCAAGTGAGTATGTTGGTTATACACAGCCTGGGTTTTCCTCACGAGTGATCAAGTAATATGTTTTGTGAAGATCATATGTTGAGGTTGTCGTGATTTGATGTCAACACAAATTTAATTATTAGAGTACTTCATTGAATTTCCCTGGGCAACGCTGGGTACTTCAGCTCGTGGTATCATAAGAAAGCAAGATTAATCGTGAGATTGCAATAAAGTGAATGAAAATCTATGTCCATGGGTTAGGAGAGAGATTGTTTTGTAAATGCTGCTCTTCCATCAAGACTCTTTTTGCCTATATCTTCATGATATATCAGGTTCCAAAAGGCGCTGAGCTTCATCTCATTGGACCGAGAAGATGTACTGAACCCTCCAGTACCTCCACGTTCCCCATCCCTTCACTCTCTACCACCTACCACTTCCCTGCCTCATACTACCCCACTACCAGACTCACTTGACTATATTGGCATCGCCTTGCCCAGCCATCCCATTCTACTATTTCAGGTGAGATTTGGCAGTTTGTGTAGCATTTGACCAAAGGTTTTGGTGGTTTGAGTCTTTGAGGCTTGGAGCACTGCATGACGTGGCACTTTAAAGTGTGGAGTGTTAAAGGACTTGGCACTTCTTCAGGTGTGGAGTGTTGGCTTTTGGGGGTGTGAGACTTTTTGCCATGACCTTTGACTGGGTATGGCACTTTAGGAAGTGAGTATTCATGTTATAACATGACATGTTAGATATGTAATGCGGTGGTGCGCTTTGAAATGCAACTTCAAGAGGGAATGTATTACAAATAATTATCTCTTATGTATGTAATATGCACTGCACTAAAATAATCTGTGAACAAAAGTTTTATGGTAATGATATTTATGGAAAGGGGATGCGTTGCTGGAGATTTGAATGCACATGTGGGAGTAATGTAGCCGGGTGAAGAGAAATGTGTTGTTAGATTTGGGATGGGGAACGAGGAATAGCGGGTAGAAATCTGGTATAACTGGCAGTGAGAATGATTTAGGCTTAGCTGGTTCATTCTTCCAGAAGCGAAGAGGCACAAGGTCACGTACAGGAGTGGACAGCACAAAACGGAATTAGTTTTGATGGTGGTTAGGAATCAACAGCTGTGGAGGATCAAGTACTGTAAGGTGGTGGCGAGAGAACATGTCACTGCCTAGTACAAGCCTGTGGTGTTTGTCGTTTGCATGCAGAAGAGGAAGGAAGTTAAGAGCGTTGGCCAGAAGACTAGCTGGTGGTGGAAGTGCAAAGATAATTCTGCTGTAAAGTATAGACAGAGGATGAAGGCAAGGTATGAGAAACCTCGTCAGGAAGCTTAGGGCTTTGAAGAGGGTTGTATGTTGCAAATATTTTTGTGTGTTTGTTTGTGCGTTTGTACATTATTCTATAACAGCTGAACTGTAGCACCTAGAGGCCGAAATTTTTGGTGTAGGTACTTCAGACCTCACGCGTTGGCCTCGATGTCTGTTTTGAGGCCACCAAAGGCTGTTATAAAGTGTATGCATTATTGGGATGCGAGATCAGGCAATGCTGCCACCAGCCCACAGGCAAAAGGTAACCACCATGAGGCCAATAACTCCATAGCTTTTCATTGTCCAACACGTCCCGAAACCACCGCCGGATAAAGCTCACTCAGTTAGGCAGCACCAGGTATCACCCTTCCACCATCCTCCACCCCACGGACAGCACCGGGTCATCCCTGATAGTTATATGTATTAGACGAAGAGCAGTGGAGGAAGTACAGGAGAGGCGTTTATAGGAATTGCAAGGAACATATATAGGAATTACTGTTTATAGGAACAGTACAATGTCAAGGAATATATATCAGGTGTGGTGGATGGAGGAAGTAACAAAGGTAGTTGGTGAGAAGAAGGAGGTTTGGAAGAGGATAGTAATAGAGGAGGATGCCTGGATGCATGGTTACTGCACTTGTATAGGCAGAAGAAGAAACCAACAAAGAGAGCTGTGAACAAGGGAAGGAATGATATGGAAACGGATATGTACAGCAAGTTAGATGAGGGTGATGGGAAGAAGATGATCTATAAATTAGCCTGAGAGAGGAAAGAGGATGGTAAGGATGTGAAGGTGGGGGAGGGAGTGGGTGAGGACGGTGATCAAGGATCGAGACGGGACAGAAAGGGAGACAGTAATGAAAGTATGAGAAGGCTATTTAAAGGAACTGTTGAACGAGAGAGGAAGCAACAAAGAGCTGGAGCTACCAAGCTATGTCGAGGGGAATGTGGAGGTAGTGGAGTTTACAGTGGAAGATGTGTGCAGACAGTGTTAAAGAAGATGAAGAAGGGTAGGGTACCAGCAGTGATGAAATATGTGCATTGATGCCAATTGTGGTGGAAGGAGTTGGAGTCAGTTGGATGAAGAGGATGTTAAATGGATGTGTGAGAGAGGGTAAGATTCTGGAGTAGTGGTGGACTGGTCTAATTGTTCCAATATGGAAGAGGAAGACACACACACACACACACACAGGATCTGGGGAGGTATTGGTGCATCACACATCTAAGCCATTTCATGACGCTACTCAAGAGGATCCTGGATGGGAGATAAGAAAATTGGTGGAGCAGGAGATAGGCAAAAAACAACAGGGGTTTAGAGAGGGTAGAGGGATATGATGGATGGGATGTTTATGCTGAGACAGTTGTTGAAGAAGAGGTTGGAGATGCATCGTGAAATTGTGTTTGGGTTTGTGGACCTTGAGAAGGCTTATGACTGGTCCAGGGGATATGGTGATGGCAAAGCTGAGATGGATGGGGGTGCCGGAAGCAGAATCTAGTTTTGTGGAAGATATGTATGAAGGAATGAAGGGAAGAGTTTCACCTGGTCATCGGTTGTCCTAAGAGTTCAGCTTGTGCATCGGATTGAGTCAGGGAAGTTCACTCAGTCCACCACTGTTTATAATGTGGATGGAACTGGTGAGCAGGATGGTCAGCAAGGAAGGCATTCTGAGAAAGATAATAAATGCAGACGATCTGAGCTCGAGAGAGACATGGATGAGGAGGAGCCTAGAGAAGACTGAGATAATGTGGGTCAGACAGCAGAGAAAAGAAATTAACATTCGTTTTGAGGGGAAGGTCTGTCAGGGAAGAAGATTTGAGTATCCAGGTGGAATTGAGACCAAGGATGGTAGTTAGGAGGCAGAGGTGCTGAGGGGGATACAGGTGGGTGCATATGCATGGAGGAAAAGGGACTCATGGCAGACAGGAAAATTTCAAGGGAATTTAAAGGGAAGGTTCTGGAGTCTTGTGTAATGCCAGCCTACCTTTATGGTTTGGAGGAAGTGGACCTAACAGATAAACAACAACAGAGACTGCAGGTCAGTGAAAGCAACTGGGTCAGGAGGATAGTGGGAGTGAAGAATGTAGATAGAAGAAGGATGGATGCACTGTGGGAGAAGATCGATGTAAGGATAAGCTTGACAGAGATATTGGTAAAAAGCTCCTAAGGTGGGCTGGGTACCCGATGCACAGGGAGGAAGAGAGATTGGCAGAGCAAGCTGAGGGAGCGAGGGAGGAGAAAAATAGGTAGATCTCGGTTGAGATAAGAAGATTGTGTAAGGAGTGATGTCAGGTGTGGTGGTGGGAGAGTGAGGAGAGTTGTTGGCTAGGGATAGAGGGCAGTGAAGCAGTTTTGTACAAAATGTGGGGCAGACGCAGCTGGGTACCATTATGTCTGAGCCCACATAAAGGGAAATGAGGAGAAAGAAGATATTTTGCCGAAATATACTTCAAAAAGTAATAAATAAACAAACTAGAATGGCACTCGGGAGAGCACATACCTCCACCAGGCTGAATATTTTACGTTTTGTATCCCACTGATAGGCTGGATCTGCATCCGGCCATTGACCAAAATTTAATCGGCTTGTTCTTGTCACCGACCAAACTCGTCCACCAAGTTTTGTCATAATGCTTCCAAAACTTTTTGAAATATCGTGCTATACAGGGTGATTCAAAATGAATTGAACACTTTCGGGAATTTATTGCTCAGTGACTGGGTTATATATGAACATGTAGTATGCACCAAATTGTAAAGTTACCCTTACATTTCTCAATTGTCTTCCAGATTTTGGTGCTTGAAAGTTGAAGGCACCAAGCACCTTTCCTTCAACTTTCAACAAAGGGTCTGGGATGAATTAGACTACAGGATTGATTTGTGTTGTGTGACATGAGGGGCTCAAATTGAGTATTTGTAAGATTGTAGAAATAACTGTGAAAGTTCCTTTGCAAATTGGTTTTGACTACATGTTCATGCATAACCTGGTTACTGAGTAATAAATTTTTGAAAGTGTTCAATTCTTTTTGAATCACCCTGTATTATCACTTTTGGCCCAGTGTCTCAATTATGAAGAATCACTTTGGAAATTAAAAAAAATTATCAGATCCGGATCCGGATCTTCACCAAAATTGAATCAATTTATCCTTATCACACAACCATCTTGTCCACCAAGTTTTGGCCGAATCCATTCATAACTTATTGAGCAATCAGGCTCACATACAAACAAGACAGGCAGACAGACAAACAGGAGTGAAAGCATAATCTCCATCCACCTTCGGTGGTGGAGGTAAAAATGTTATTTGAAGGAAATGTTATGGTTGGGGCCTTTCTTGCCGACAGATCGATGACCTTGGCCATTTGAATGGGGAGGAAAAACAATGGGGGGAAGAGAAGGAAGGAATGGCAAATTATGTTGACAAACATCTCACTGACCTAGCCTCTTCTTCCATCGATGGAGTCAATGATGTGGGAGAATGGTGTCACCATCGGGACAGCTGCCTACTTTGTGTTTGCAAGGAAGAGCTGAAATCCAGTGGTAAAGGCCAGTGCAAACAACTTTTACGGTCAAAAGAATGATCAACATCACTTCAAACGTGCTTGACAAATTGTGATTAATTTCATTTTGTCAACTTTCCATTGTGTCTGATATCAAAACGTTTTGCATTACATTTCTAGATTTCCCTTTTGCCGATGATTCTCCACCCCCTGCTCCTCCCTTGGCTCAACCACTTGGAGATGGAGTGCAGAACAGGTGTTCTAATTTGGGTGGGAGCGAAGGAGAAGGTTTTGCAAAGACACCAGGTGTTAGTCATGGTGAGATTGAATGGCTGTCTTCTTGTGTTTTATCACTTTGAACAAGTTTGTTATTTGAGATACTTTGGCGTTATACTGTATTTGTTTGTTCGTTTCTACATTCCTTCATTTTCAAAATGAAAGGCTGTATAAAAATGCACCATTTTGTTTAGGGAGTTTTGGGTTGGTGGCCACTTTGAAGATGGCACAACTTTTTTGGACACAGACTGATTATATAACAGACTGTTTTGGAATCTGCTTTTTACTTTTTTGTTATATAATCAGAACTACAACATACCGTAACTATAAAGGCACTCGGTAGAGCGCATACCACCACCAGGCTGAACAATTTACGTTTTGTAGTCCACTGATAGGCCAGATCTCCATCCGGGCCTTAACCCAGATCTAATCGGCTTGGTCTTGTCACCTATCCAACTCATCCACAAAATTTTGTTATAACCCGTCCAGAACGTTTTGAAATATCGTGCTATTTATAGTTTTTAGCTCCATCTCTCAATTGTGAAGAATCACTTTAAAAATGATTGGGGCTGGATCCAGATCTTCACCAACATCGAATCAATTCGTCCTCGTCACACACCCAATCTGTCCACCAACTTTCGACTGAATCTGTCCACAACTTTTTGAGATATCCTGCTCACAGACAATCATCGGTGAAAATATCACCTCCGTCCACCTTTGGAGGCGGAGGTAAATATAATGTTATAATGCTCCAGAGTAATGTTCTTCTTTGAGCTTTATTTATCCTTTATTTATTATTATTCCCTGAAAGCATTGGTCCATTGCTAAAAAGTCCAAGACACCACAGCAAAGTGTTTCTGTCAGCATCTTACTCATACCTTGTGCTTTAGAACTTCAACATTGTGTGTCTAAATCTGAAAATCTTTGAGACTGAAAAACCTAAGGTCGCTGCGATGCATTGCTAGTCATGTTTTTCCTAATGCCACAGGTCGAAGTGATGAAGTATCAGAGGAAATGCTGCGCCGGGAAGTGATCCGCCTGGTGGTTAACCTGAGCAGTGCTGTCGGAGCAAAGGCCCAAGAGACAGGCCTACTAACGTACTCATGCTCCCAGCACTTCCCTCACATGCTGCACTGCTGAAACCTTACCTTAATACCATGCCCACTGTTCTCAGAACAGGCATTCACCATCTTGGCTGAGTTATCACTCTTTCTATTTATCAATGTAGTTTGTCATACTTCATCATAAAACGTGTTTTAGTATTAGGCCTTTTCCTTTTTTATTGCCTTGCAAATACAGATTTACATAGTTCTAAAATGCAGTTTAAAAAAAAAACTATTCTATCATGTTTAGTGTTCCCTTCTGAGCACATATGAGGGGCATAAAGAGTTCTCAGATCGAGATACTCACATTAGGCGAAGACACACCAGTTTACTTATTTTTCCAATATGTAAGTCTATATAATTAACAAGAAGATATATACAGTGCCTACAGAAAGTCTACACCCCCTTTTCAAAATTTTCACCTTTTGTTGCCTTATAACCTGGAATTAAATTGCATTAAATCAGACTTTTTCCACCTTTTTTACACATCATAACCCACCACTTCCAAGTGAAAAACAAATTTCAGAAAATTAATTAAAAATACAAAACTAGAATATTCTTGGAGTTGCGATTAAAGTGTCCACCCCCCTTATAATAGCATTTGTAAATTTGCCCAGGTGTAACCAATCACCTTCAAAATCACACACCAAGTGAATTGGCCTCCATCTGTGTTAAATTGTAGTGATTCTGATTATTTCAGAATAAAATCAGCTGTTCCTGTAGGTTTCCTCTGTTTGGTCGTGCATTTCACAGCAAAGACTCAACCAATAGCACCAAGGAGCTTTCAAAAGACCTCTGGGATAAAGTTATGCAAAGGCACAGATCAGGGGATGGGTATAAAAATATTTCAAAGGCCTTGAATGTCCCTTAGAGTACAGTCAAGACAATCATTAAGAAGTGGAAGGCATATGGCACCATCAAGACCCTGCCTAGATCAGGCTGTCTCTCCAAACTAGATGACCAAACAAGGAGGGATTGATCAGAGAGGCCACCAAGAGGCTAACGGCAGCTTTGAAAGAGCTCCATGCCTTTCTGGCAAAGACTAGTCACTGTGTGCATGTGACAACAATATCCAAAGCACTCCACATAGTGTAGTAGATAGTAGAAAAATCGTGCAAATTATGATACAAGCATCAAATTTGGCATTTCTG
>CM068965.1:70406639-70435866 GCA_035128595.1 Eptatretus atami | reverse complement strand
AAGTTACAATTCACTCGTCATCCCCCTGGCCGATGAAGATGACCAATGGACATCAAACGTTCATGTCCGACTGTCCATATCCTTGATTTGTAACTCCATAAACCCGAATCAACAATGAGAAAACGGATTGGATTTCTTGTTATTTTATTCGTACTCTTATTATAGAACGTTACAATAGTCACAAGATGTGTGTAAAATCTTTGGAAAGCTAAATTGAACAGGTGTGCCACACCTGTTGCAGGCGTACCGGCTCCTTGTGTTAAATCAAATTCATTTTTTTGAGTTAGTGAACTGCTTATGGATCCCAAAAAAGGGCTTCGACAGCTGCTATTATTCATATCCTCGGTAACTTTGGGTATTGCGAGAGAGAGAGAGAGAGAGAGAGAGAGAAGAGAGGACGAGAGAGAGAGAAGAGAGATGAGAGAAGAGAGAGAAGAGAGAGATGAGAGAGAGAGAAGAGGAGCGACAGAGACAGAGGACAGACTTTGAGCTTCCACCTCAGGTAGCGGACATTGCCAATAATGTTGAGAGCTATACATTCACAGAACCTGTCGACAATTGGAGAAAATATTCTGTATTACTCCAAATTGTGCTTTGAGTGAACAGCTCAGCAGTAAAAAAAAAAAAGAACAACACTTGATATAATGCACTCAGATGACCAATGGTGATGTTTTAGGAGGAATGATTATCCCAAGGTGTTCTGGCAATCCTTTCCCACCTCCTTTTTTTTTTTCAACAATTCTCTTGATGAGGTTTCAATCACTCAGTCCTTGGGTCTCACTATTCAGCCATTTCTTCTGGGCAAACCATGTCAAACGCCTCCAAAGCCAGTCACCAAGTGCGTATCCTTGTCGCGACAAATCTTTTGTTGGCACACCTGAACTCATTAACCACCTACAGGCCTCATCTACAGATGTGAAGGCGGTACTGGCATTCCCCTCTGGCTGGCACCCCTAGTCTCACACACTTGCTCAGGCTTGACATTTATGGAAACCAAACCTTCAAGTATCATTGGATTCTCCCGGCAATGAAGCTTGAGTCGATGGCCTATCACTTCACATCACAGAACAGCTTAATATGTGTGTCCTTGTTCTGTAACCTCTGCCCTCTTCATGCTTTGACCCCTCCTTCTCCCCACCCCTTCAGGTATCTGCTCACAACAGTTTCACAGCAACCCCATTCTGCATGAACCCAAAAATCCAGAGAATTATTGCTCCCACTCATTTGTTCCTCTTTATCCTCGCTGTGGAACCAATTCTTCATTCTCTTTCTTCCCCAAGTCTTCAAATACAGCTGTTCACCGTATTTCAGATCATCCCCATCTAAACTGTTTGATCCTTACCTCCCTTAAACCACCCAAGCCCACCTCTTTCCAGCTTTAGTCTTCCCTTCCCACCTCTTGTTTACGAGAGTTTGTATCTTGTATCATTCTTGTTCATCCATTACATGTCCTCCCTAGCACTCATTTCTTCCCAAGTCCATTATTCATCAAGTCTCCCTTTATTTTGCCACTCCACGCTGTTGTTGCGTCGTTATCATCACCCACCCTCTTTTTCTATTGCTACGTTAGTTCTGTTACATCTTGATCCAGCTCTGTGTCTGCACCTGAGAATGGAAACTTGCCTCTCCATTCTTGTTCAGTTATTCCATGAGCCTCAATATTGCAAACCTCAAGAAATGTGGAATCAAAGCCAACATGCTTATGGTTCACCCCAGTGTGCTCATATAGTTTAGTTGGAATAATACTTCCAGTGGTCTCTATTCTTCGATTTGGATTGTTTTTTCCTGTGAATATCATTGTATTCATTTCAGCGTCGGAAGGAATGATATCCTTCAGGGAAGCTTGACTTCCGGTGGACAATTTGTTTTGTCAGGTAGGTGATAGGCCAATGATGAACGATTGGTGTGCTTGTTCCTTTTTTGCAGGAAGTTACTGTCCCTCGCTTGATTGTCTTTCTCTTCTATCTTAACCAATTTGCATTGTAATGTTTGTGTTGTTCCTTCTAGGACCTGAGGGAGCAGCAACTTGCAGTGGTCTTTTTATTGGGAACTGGTAAGAAGATTGAAAAAAAGTTGACGTAGTTAATAATTATATCCTCAGCGAAGGTGTCATTACCCCGCGGCACGTGAAGTTAAAAAAGTTGGGCGAAGCAATAATTGGTTACTTTGCCTCTCGACGAGACGTCAGTCCATGATCGAGGAAGACTGGGATTTCAATTAAGTTTATATTTTGAACACTGGTTTAGAACACGAGTTGGGGACATCAATTGGAACATGAATCATGCAGTTTGTCGTTACTTTGGCTCTGAATTTGGCAAAAATATTACGGAAATCTAATCCTAATCGAGCATGCACACAGAGAGCATGGTTGAAAAGAACAAAAATTGTCTGTCATGTATTGTTATGCAGTCAAATTTCAAACAGGAAACTTACGTTTTCAGGAATCATTAAAGAACACAAACAAACAGGCACGAAGAGCTAATTGAACGTGGGGTTAATAAGGTGGTGTATAGATCCGGTGCATTCAGCAGCCGGGCTAAACTTTCCAAAAAAAAAAGTTTTTCTTTTTTCTCCAACCTTTAAAACTTCAATTTTATTTTAAATTTTAATTATATACTTGAACACGAAGACACAAATCATTTTTATTTGGTCTTTCCAAAACCTTCAGTTTAGCGTACTTGGACCAAAAAAAAGAGGATATTTCAGTACTTCATGACTGTGGATGAAGCAAGTCCATTCAAGCTTGTCGGTGGATTAGAGTTTGGAATTGAGAAGGAACGAACTTATGGCACGACATAGAATGTAGTCAGCGGCTGGGTTTAAGAGGGCAAATCCAAATGTGATTTGCCCAAGAAAGATCGTGCCTAATGGTGAGGCCCGAAGAGTGACTGAACTTCTTTCAAGTGGATTGTTGAGAACGTGGCATGGGAGGGTCACCAGACGGTCTTTCCAGATCAGGCAGAGTTGATGAACGAATTTGTCAGCATTGAGAGACGTATTCCAAGTGTTGGACATGTCGTGATTCTGCAAAGGAAGGGCTGCTGCCTGTCTCTGTGAAGAAGCAGACGAGGGGGATTCATCGCATGGAGATAAAGAGGGTTTTCCAGAGAATCAGATTTTCATGAAGATGGGGAACCAGGACTGGTCCAAGACCCACTGCTTTAGGGCAGTTCATTTCTGGGGCAGTGAGACGATGAGGGGATCATGTGAGGTCCACAAAGCTACAATTGAGATTGGTGGGAAGTCAGCAAACCATAGAGTGGCCTTTCAAGCCCTAGGATGAGACTTGGAAAGCGATGTGGGTGTCGCTGTCAAAGCTTGCGGATATGTCCTGGTACAAGATGGTGGGGCCACTTCCTGCCTTGAAGCCACGAGGGAACTTTGTAATGAAGTCTCGGAGAGATGTTCTACAGATGGAGAAGTGACGGTCTATATACTCGAGGTATAACTGGTTAGTTGCTGGTCGAAAAAGGAAATACTGTAAAATGCTTAGGTTAAACGTTTCATTTATTTATTTCCTGTATCAGTTACCAGTTTTCAACTTTATGCTTGTCCTGTTTGTATTTTCTTTCGTCATCAATAAGAGACGATTGATAATTCATCGGATTTTTACACGTGCTCGTTGATCATCTGAATGGTTAACTTGATTTATCCTCCTTTTCTGTGGGTAACAAAGGCCTCAGTGTATGTTCGTTGTACATAGCCTTCTACTTTTCGATTTGTTTTAGATGCAGCGCTTGCAGGTTTGTCCGCAAGCTAGAACCAGTTAAGTATATTTGGTCATTGTGTACAGATATATCTACGCATGCTCTCACCCTCATTTTCTCCTAATTTGTTCCTGCAATGAAGAGATGGGACAAGATCCAAGACTGTCGTGGAAAACGAGAGCCATTTTCCTTGGAGAAGATCGCTTTTCCAATCCAAACATTGGAACCGAACTTGTATCTCTATGAAAACGTGCAGTCTTTTTGTGATGGTCAACAGAAACATCGTCCGTGATGATCCAAATATCCCGTAGCGTTGGAAGGATAAACGGGGAGGGGGTTAAGTGTTTCCGCTGTGCACAAACGTCATATAATGTTAAGGAACAACCAAAAATTAATTTTTAGCAGCGGTCTCGCGTAGCGACGCTGCTGCTCATAGAGAGCTCGGCGTTGTTGTGTTGTTCTTCTTCTTCTTGTTCTTCTTCTGTGAAGCAAACCTTAAACCCTCTAGGACTCGGCTCTTGTGATATACAAGATCCGAGTCTCCTTAAATACTAAGCAATGTACACATCCTCGCACATTGCCGTGCTTTTGAGAGCGTCTATCATGAACTTTTAAATATTAGTCGGACATGGCTCGGGTAAAGTTTTTCGAAAATTCAGTTACTATTTAAAGATGATTCCATTAGTCGTGAGTTAGTGCAAATACGACGTATATCGAAATACACGATATATTCGTAAATACGTAAATACATTATGACGGGTTCGCTATTGGCTTAATCAAGCACGTGAAATATCGAGATTTTTGAGCCTATAATTAGACGGCCTTTGGAGACATGTCTCTTGTGAGATGTGGTCGAAGTCATGGAGCGGGCTTCATGCTTTGAGCATCATCAGTGATTAGTCAAATTAGCTCACGATAACTAATTGGTATATAAAGACGGTGCCTGCGATTGTAAAAATCTGATATTCAAACCCAGATAAAAAGTTTACTGTTTGCTATTTGAAAATGGGAATTATTTAAATTGGGAAAAATATTTCCAACTTCCTTGTATATATTCATTGCAGATGTGTAAAACCCTTAAAAAAATGGGATTTTTAAAAAAACCCCCATTTGAAAGGGAAATTTCTTGATCAACCACAAGTTGCGTTCTGATAATTCCAGTCGCTTTAACAGGAAATGTTCTTCAACAGAATGTTCCAGACTCTCTGTAGTGCGTGCTCGCTCGTTGTATTCTGGTGGAGCGCACGCTACACAACCGCTCCCATAGCAGCATGTCCGTTGATGACACTACAGCTTAGATCACATTCTATGGGAGTGACCCGATGTTGTGAAAGCTTCCAGACCACGTTGTCGCGCTGAAAGTATGGGCGCGTCCCATGAAGATGTAATGGAATAACTCGATACATTCCTGTGATCAACTGTCTCCATGGCTCCTCTAGATGAGACTTGTGCATGTTCTGTGTATTCTTTTGGCATCGTCAGAAGAGATTGGTCCCGTAGAGTCTGTGATTTGCTCAGAGACGCTAGGAACGCAATTCTGTCCTCTTCACATAAATCGATGGGTCCACCTATTCCATAATGCTGATATACATGAGGACAGGGAAGCTTTGTGCTTTCTCGTGCAACAGGTTATTATCTTGTCTGCAGATATAAAAACGTTACTGTGCAATGTAGTTGCGATCAAGGCAGCTTGCTTTTCCTCAGCATGGAAGAAAAACCTGATGATTGGCAACCTAAGGTCATTCTACAAGGTTTTTCAACAAATCTCTCCATCTTTAGAAAAGTTATTAAATGTCATGTCAGAAAGCTAAAGGTGAATTTGTATCATGTTTGTTCAAAAGCTCATTACCCAAAGATCTGTCTCTATCCCAGGCTTATCCTCTCGCCAATGCCTCCTTGGGACACTGTGACCTTTCACTCGAAGGGCAGTAAAGGTCCTGGAACCTTTGACTCCACTTCAGTAATGCCAGATTGTCATTACTGCCTTCGACTCTCAAATCACTCATCACTCTGCTTGTTAGCGTCTATCTCACCTTATGCCACTTGATCAACTCAACTCCAATCAACAGAAGTGTGCCACAACATATCCTCTTAACTACATGCGAGGTTACTTCCACCTTGTAGCATGGTCATGGAACCTGGACAGCCCTAGCTTTGCTTCTTAAACAGGGCGTACGCTGACGCAGACATCAGTGGATCGATCAAGCGTCAACTTGGGTAGCTGTCTCTGCCAGACCCAAAATTATGAGGTCCGAATCTCAAGAATAAGGTTACAGCGTCCTCAGATGTTTCTTCTGCACTGGACAAAGGGCTGCTGCCTCTGTTTGAAACCTTCTGTTTCCCAGAGAAAATGGCTACCTATCTGTCCTGAGCACCTATTTCCCAAACACAGTCGGCATCGCCCAACGGCCCTACCAGCTCCCAGAGATCGCAAGGCAGTCTAAGTCGAGTCGCTGTCCTACAAACTATGACCTTCTCTGATTTCTCTGGAAGACATTAATATTTTTCTTCTTTTTGGAGTTTCTCTGCTTTACTCTTGTTCTCTGATCTCTATGAAAATCTCATGTTTCACCTGAGCATGACGTGCTGCCTCCGGCACTGCTCCCATACTTTACCTGACTCTGCTTTTACAGATTCCAAAAATTCCACGTCTCACCTCCCAGGACAGTAGCCCCAACTCCCTCTGTGCTGACCTGGAACTGATCATTCTCCGTTAAACCTCATAATGTCTTTCAAACCATGAAAATGTCTATGTTTTCACCCTATTTCTCAAGAGGAATCGTTAACAATCTCCCTTCTATTCCCACAATCAACCACTGGAAGAAATCCTGTCTTTCAAAGTCTCGGTCTCATTATCGCTCGGACCTTCCCTGGGTAGACGATACATAAAAAGCTAGTGAGAGCGATATCTTTATTCATGCCAGTCCTTCTGTAATCTGAACTTAAAATATCCCCAAGCTTTTGTTCATACTCAATGAAGTATACTCCCTCCCCATATGGAACTGGAGCCATCGTTCAATGCAATCACGACTGGACATCATCAATCCACAATTGTCAACGTCATTGGCATCTCCCTTGAGAAGCAGAAGATCAGTTCTCTTCTTTTATTGAGAGACGTTGGTGGTCTCTGTTCACCGCTCCGAGCCTCTGCTCTTTCTCCAAGGTCACACATATTCTGCAATAATACTCTCCTTAATAAACCCATAACACAAGCAAAATTAGTCACCTTACAAGTCACCCCACTTTTGGAACTTTTGTTCATCAGCTTGTTCAACCCCACTTATCTCCTGGCCTTAAGTTTTGCTGTTATACACCCACGTCAGGCTTGTACCTCTCCTTGTAGTCTTTTCAATTAACCCCACTCACTTAACGTTCCCCATCATGTTTAGCTTCCTTTGCTCTCCTTCTGTTTGTTAATCCCGTGCTGAGACCACCTCATTGTGTTATTGTCAGTCTAATTTCTTTTCACCATTTTCACGTAGCTCTTCCATGAGCCTATAGAACTTTGCAAAAACAAAAAGTAAATATTCTTCAAAGAAGCAATTTGAGTACTTAACACCGGACAGACATGCCTGTATGCTCCCTGATGAGGACCACCTTGTGGTTGAAAGTTCAGACCGAGGCCTTGCTACTCGCTTGTTAAGTCTTTTTGAATTGGCCCCATATCTCTTTCTTTGAATCCATGAATGTGGCCAATGCCCACCTGATGCTCAAGGACCAATCACCAGACACCTAGCAGAGTATGACTTTCCCACGATGAACACAAGTGCATGTTTAAAGTTTGATTTCGGTCCATTCTGTTCACCATCTGTGCAGTGTTGCCGGAGTCGAACTCCCACATCGGACTTCCTGTTGGTGTTGACTCTAACGGCTCGATGCTCACGATGGCTTGCTTAAAGTTGTGAGCAATAGTGTATTTTTGATGTCTACTCTATCCTTCGACAAGCACAAGTGTAGTTTCACTTCATTTCATGGACCAACTCGAGTGAGTGCTTTGTGTTGTGGGTTGTGTTGTGTATATAAATTAAGTGTCCTTTTTACGTTCGCCTCTCAAGATCTTCAACCGTCCCATAGCTTTTCATGTCTCAATTTTTTGGAATGGTTCTTATTTTATCAATAAGGTTGGTACCTGCCAGTCTTACCTGATGGTTTTACAGCTTGTTGTTGTACCTCAATGCAAAACTGTGACTCACTGAGCATTTTTGCTAATACACATGATAACTACTACGATTATTAAAATACCATTATGCCACCTATTTTTGGTCGGGGAGGAAAGGGTGTGAGGTAGGAGAGGTGGAAAGTTGGGGTGGGATCGTAGGGTGGTGAAAGTTTTTTGCTCCCAAGTCTTTAACAATCATCTGACAGGCCTGATACTCGATGGAAGGTGATTTTTATTTATTTTGTGAGTTTGTAACTCACCTACTCGTTCATAGAGACTCCGTTGGACTTTCAATCCACCAATTAATGCGAGCAGACGAGAAACACGAGTTGATACATTCCGCGGGACGGCACACAATCCTCGGATCGATGGTCGAGAGGTTGGGTCTGGAAATCAAAAACCCAGTGGGAGGGCAGCTGAAAGGTAACTGCCTGCTACCTCCGTACCACCTATTGGATATTGTAAACATTTTGTCTTCAGGATTTAAAAAATGCGTACGTGCTGTTTCCTGCTCATCACTCCAACATGCGTAAGGATTTAGAGCACGGACAAAGAGCATAGGTTTGGCAACTATAGGGGGATAAAACTCCCCTGGTTGCCCTGAAATGCTGAGAGCAACAGTGATGTCATAAAGATGACATCACCAGAAGGTATCCAGAGTGCTCTGGAAGTGACGTTCACTTCCCCATCTCACAGCGTGTTTGTATGAAAGTCAAATTCTGATTTTGTCTTGTATAGCTGTAGCTGTCTGTGGGCATGGGGTGTGTGTGTGTGTGTGTGTGTGTGTGTGTGTGTGTGTGTGGTGTGTGTGTGTGTGTGTGTGTTGTGTGTGTGTGTTGTGTGGATTTGTTCACGGCTCCTCCATGGAAATCCAGAGCTGTGAATAAAATAAGAACGAAACCATTCTTATTTTTCAATGTATGTTATATTTGAACATGAATCGGAAAACGAACCTGCAGTAGTTTAGCATACTTAAGCCCGCGAATTTTTCGGCGATCACGCATGGACAGAGAGAAATGATATAATTTGTTTTACTTTGTCTTCCTTTTGGCAGCAAACAAAATTTGAAAATCATTTCCAAACAAGAAGCTTCCTGTTTTTAAGGACGTCATATAGGACAAAACAACAGTCACGAAGAACAAGAACGGGAGATAAGTGTGTGCCAAAAGATGCTGCATCATGGCGTAAACATCCCAAAAGTTTTCCTCTCGTATCTTTCGACTCGCATCAACCACCGCATGCAATATTTGTTATCGGGACTGTCCTTCTTGAGGGACCGTTGTTTTATGTCCACAATGGGTCGTGCTTCACCAGGACACCTTTACCGATTACTTTTGATGTGTAATCAAATGATTGTCAGGTTGTAACAATCCCTTCCATTGATGCTTTTGTAATCCCTTGTTCATGCGAGTGGGGCACATCCTCTGAGTTCTCACAGAACATTCCGGTAATTATTAAACAACCGGAGTGCGTGCACGATTGCCTTTCGTCACCGGTACAAGCTTGAGTGGAATGAGGAACAGAGCTCGAGATGAGTGCGTTTTGATCAGAGAAGATCGGTGAGAGCTGCGTGAGGATGGGCTGGGCACCTGGGTTGCAGATAGAGGAAAGAATGGCAAATAAAAGTGAACGGATTGAGGAATCAAGAAGTAGTTAAAGTAGACCTTGCTAGATGGGGATACTGTTGATGAGGGAGTCAGTAGATGGGGGTGGTGTTGAGAGTGCAGAGGTGGCTGGATTAGAGGGCAGTGGAGAGTATTATTACTAAGGTGGGGACAGTATCAGCTTGCGTACCATAACAATTCCACACATATAAAGGATAAATGGTAAGGATGACAGAGCGTCTGGTAAATCTATTATAACACCTTTAACGGGTTCTTCCGTAATTTATTGAAAACATCGTGGTCCATGGTGAGTGGGAACTGCACAGGTACAAGTTAACAGACAACAGAGGTTTGTATTAAAACTAAAGTTGCAGGATTCATAGGATGAACATATTATGAGGTTTTGGGATGGGTTTGGGAGGATTTCCACCTGCAATCACTCCAGTGTTGATGCGACTTAGTAAGGTAAGTTAGTAAGGAACATCAAGTTTTGTTGGTTCAGATTATCTCTGTGCCTTATGTAGTGACAGTTGTTTTAAAAAGCTGATAACTTGCACATACTGTTAATTACTATAAAGGGTACTTTAGTGGTATGATTGAGGCCAACCTGAAAATAATGATGAAATTTGATGGGCATGTGAAGGGTTTCATGTTTTATTTTTAAAATAGATAAGATATAACATGAAGGGACTCATGGTGTCATGCTGTTTAGCACAGAAACTTCCAAGCACCTTGTGCAAGGTGTTTTGAAAAGTACGGAACCTGGGAATATTTTGACGTGGTGTACAATTCACGGTTAGCGGTCTATAGGCCTATTATGGAGAAAAAAGCTACAGGTATGAGATATCTTCCCCACCATTGGATTGGTTCGGAAAGAGATTCTGGTTCCTTATTTGGATGCATTCCAACTTAGCGATTGAGAAAATGTCTTTAACAGGACGTCCCTGTGACGGTTAGTTGAACAATAACAACAACATAAAATAACACTCATGCCACAAGCGTGTTTTATTATTTTTCTTTTTTAAGATGAGACGTTGCCTTTGAGTAGTTAGGATGTCTTGACCACATAAGAATGGCCCACACGTTAGTCAAAATTTAAAGCCACTTGATCTTCGTGTTTTTCTTTTGGGGGAACACCTGAAATCGGTGTTTATACTATAAGACCACGTACATTAAATATCTCCAGAAAGAAACAGAACAATGCCCACTAAGAATCGATTTGTCATGTTAAGAAACATTTCACAAGAAACCAACAACATATGGGATAATATGACGCATGTGAGCGGCTTAAAATTGGGAGTAATTATGCGAATAAAAAATTGTTTAAAATAAATAAATACCCAATGTTTCCCGGGCTTTTAAACACCCTGTTCATCGTGTTTATAGACAGGATCGAACCTTAACTGTTTCACGTTCGATTTGTGTACAGAGGATGAGTCAATCTGATGCAACGTCTGAAAAACAGCAAAAGAAAAACGACGATGAATGGAGTGCGACCAGCCTCACTGCTCGGCCAACAATGATGAAATTTTTCCCCCATCATCACCTGCCATGTGGTTACTCGTTAGATAACATGACATCTCCAAAATTAATGTCTCCTGCAATTTCAGGGAGATTTGTTGTGTAGTTTGAGACACAGCAGGTTTTTAATAATCGTCGCGTTATTTAGCTCATTCTGACTGAAAGGCAACAATCAGAAAGTGATTTCAAAATGCGGCATTCCTGACAACATGTGAGACTGATAATGAATTAGTTAATTTCTCATGATTGTGGTTGGTGTGAAAGATGTCTTAACTTCAAGTCTGAAATAAGTATCATCAGGTGGGAGTGGTGACTGGAAAGGATCTCAGGGATAAAGGAGGAAAAAAGTTAAATTATTTTTATCCAAACTGAAATACTGCTTATTGGGAGGTTGAGGATCAATACGGAAATGCACATCTATATCTACATTAATATTATATTACCTATAGAGGATGCTGGGCGTTGCTCAGGGGGAAGAAAAACTCAAAAGAGGGGGTAGGACTGGTAGGCCGCGTGGGAGGGGGGGGTAGGGAGAGTCAGTGGTTGGGGTATGTATAGAGAAATTGCAGGGGTGGGGGGAAGTAAGAGAAATAGCTGACTTGGGGGGGGGGTATGAGAATTTGCAGGGTGAGCCTGAGAGGTGGGGAGGAGGTATGGTACCAAGGAATGCATAAACAAGGATGAAATAACCATAAAATGCATTTCATCAGAAAATGAAGTAGTAATAACCATTAAAAATGCATTTTCTCAGAGAATGATGTAGCACCAACGAATTACATTTCATTAGAGAATATGTAATAAACCATTAAAATGCATTTCATTAGAGAATGATTTATAACCATAAATGCAATTCAACAGAGAATGAGTAATAACCAGTTAAAATGCATTTAATCAGAGAATTGAAGTAATAACAACTAATGCATTTCATTAAGAATGAAATTATAACCAACTAATACATTTTGATTCGAGATGATTGTTATAACCAACGAATGCATTTCATTAAAGAATGAGCACAATAACCAACTAATACATTCATTCGAGAATGATGTAATAACAACTTAATACATTCATTTAGAGAATGACGAATTAACTAACTAATGCATTTCATAAGAGAATGATGTAAACAACGAATACATTTCATTAGAGAATGATTGTAATAACCAACTAATGCATTTTCATTAGAGAATGATGTAATAACCAAACTAATGCATTTCATAAAGAATGACATTAATAACCAACTAATACATTTCATTCGGAGGAATGATGTAAAACCAATAATACATTTCATTTGAGAATGACGAATTAACTAACTATGCATTTCTTTAGGATGATTGTTAATAACAACGAATACATTTCATTAGAGAATGATGTAATAACCAACTAATACATTTCATCAGAGAATGATGTAATAACCAACTAATGCATTTCATTAGAGAATGATTAATAAACCATAACAATGCATTTCAACAGAGAGTGATGAAAACCATTAATGCATTTCAACAGAGGAGTGATGTAATAACCATTAAAAATGCATTTTCATTAGAGAATGATGCTAATAACAACAAATGCATTTTCATTAAAGAATGACATAATAGCCAACAATGGCATTTCATTAAAGAATGACATAATAACCAACTAATCATTTCATTTGAGAATGATGTAATAACAACTAATACATTTCATTAGAGAATGACGTATTAACTAACTAATTGCATTTCATTAGAGAATGATCGTAATAACAACTAATAATTTCATTATGAGAATTGATGTAATAACCAACGAATGCATTTCATCAGAAATGATTGCAATAACCAACTATTTATTTCATAGAGAATGATGTAATAACGATAAAATGCATTTCAAACAGAGAATATGTAATAACCATAAAAATGCATTCATTAGAGAATGATGTAATAACAACAAAATGCATTTCATTAAAGAAGACATTTATAGCCAACAAATGCATTTCATTAAAGAATGACAAATAACCAACTAATGCATTTCATTAGAGAATGACGTTATAACCAACTAATACATTCATTAGAGAATGATTTGTAAAACCAACTAATGCATTTCATCAGATAATGATTAATAACCAACGAATGCTTTCATGAGAGAATGATGTAATAACCAACTAATGCATTTCATTAGGAATGAGTAAAAACCAACTAATGCAATTCAGGGAGAATGATGTATACCAACTAATGCAGTTTCATTAGGGAATGACCGGGAATAATTCAACTAATGCTTTCTGAGAGGAATGATGGAATAACTAACTAGGCATTTCATTAGAGAATGATGAAATACCAACTAATGCATTTCATTAGAGTAATGATTGTAGAACCACATAATGCATTCATTGGAGAATGATGTTAATAACCAACTTGATGCATTTCATTGGAGAAGATTTAATAACCATTAAAGCATTTCAGTCAGAGAATGATGCTATAAAAATTAAAATGCATTTCATTAGAGAATGACATAATAACAACGAATACATTTCATAAGAGAATGATTAATAACCAACTAATGGCATTTCATTAAAGAAAATGATGTAATAACCATAAAATGCATTTCATTTGAGAATGATGTAATAACCATAAAATGCACTTCATAGAGAATATTTCAAAACCAAACTAATGCATTTCATTAGAGAATGACGTAATAACCAACGAATGATTTCATTCGAGATGATGTTAATAACCATAAATGTCATTTCATTCAGAGAAGTGAGTTATAAACCATAAATGCATTTCATTCAGAGAATGATTGTAATAACCATAAAATGCATTTCATCAGAGAATGATTGTAATAACCCAACTAATGCATTTCATTTGAGAATGACGGAATAATCAACTAATACATTTCATTCGAGAATGATTGTAATAACCAACTTAATGCATTTCATTGAGAATGTGTAATAACCACTGATGCATTTCATTGATTATAATAACCATTAAAATGCATTTCATTCAGAGAATTGATTAATAACCAACTAATGCATTTCATTTGAGAATACGGCAATAATCAACTATACTTTTCATTCGAGAATGATGTAATAACCAACTAATGCATTTCATGAGAAGGATGTATAACCAACTGAGCATTGTCATTAGAGGAAGATGTAATAACCAATTAAATGCATTTCATCTGAGAATATCGTGATAACCATAAAATTGCACCATTTTTTATATTTCACCAATTGTTTTTTCTAATATTCTCATTCCGCAATTTGAGTAATGAGCGTGATAACAAAAATGCATTAAACATTAGAGAATGATTAATACCATAAAAGGCATTTCATTAGAAAATGATTGTAATAACCAATTAATTGCATTTCATTTGAGAATGAACTTGAAACCATAAATGCATTTCATTTGAGAATGATTTAATAACCTAATGCATTTCATTAGAGATGATTCTAATAACTAACTAATGCATTTCATTAGAGAATGATGTAATAACCAATAATGCATTTCACTTGAGAATGAGTAATAACCAACTAATGCATTTCATTGGAATGAAATTGTAATAACCACTAATGCATTTCATTGGAGAATGATGTAATAACCAACTAATGCATTTCATTAGAGAATTTGATGTAATAACCAACTAATGCATTTCATTCGAGAATGATAAGACAATGGAACAGTGAATGCATTTCATTAGAGAATGGACGTCATACCATGGAATGTATTTCATTCATTTTTCAGTTACATTTTAAAACCGCTCACAGTGGACCATCGATGACTCTCCTGATGCCGAGCATCCTCATGATGGTGGGCCGACCCTTTTCACCCAGCTGATGCCTTTCACCAAAATTAATGAATCGTCTTTCATGCCAGGTCAGGCCTGTGCTGGGCTTCTAGTCTTTATCCTCATCCTTTTCTGACAGCATACATCTGCGGGGCCAATGCACACCACTCTAGGTGAGATAACCTGTGTACAACCTTTCATCCTTTCACTGGCCGAACAATTAAAGCAAATTTTCTCAAGGGAATCGACAGGCCAAGTTAGTTGATGATATAAAACCCTGTTTCTCTACCTGATTATATATTGAACCATCTATTAATGTTATAGTACAGGGTTGGGTGTGGATTTGAACTGGTAAGGGGGTCCTCGCTGAATTCGTCCAGCTATTTGTCCATTCGCATATCCCATCATCAATTTATCGCGAAACGAAATCGCTTACTTCAAATAGTTTTTGCCACTTTACGTCGTTGTCCACTGAAGCAGAGGGGATCTACGTAACCTCCACGCAGTGTTGAGAATGGTTCTCTAGCTGGAGTTCAATTGGCCATAGTGAAACGAAGTAAGAATGGTGAACGACCAGTTGTTACGCTCGCTTTCTTGTTTGCCACGACTGATGTTCAAACTATTTTATAAGAAAGATGACGAGGCTGTTATGCGGTGGCATGGCAATGAGATGTGCCTCTGTGCAAGACCTGCCATCGGTAACGCGGCCCATGATGCAGGCACGGCCCGAAGTGGATGGGCGATGTGGGGAGCTTTCATTGACCGGTCCCATGTGAACACTGCAGGGGGACACCATCATGAGTGTCAGGCTTCAATGTGTGAAGACAAATGCTGAGCCTGGCCATGCGGGAAAACCATGCAGCCAGTGGGAAGGATAATTTAGAGGGTGAAGGACTGATGAGGCAGCTTGACAGGACGATGAGAGATTAGAGATTTTCATGGTGCAAGGACCGCTATACTACATTATAAAATAATAAAAGTTGCGGTAAGTAAGATAAAAAGGTGTTTTGGTTTATAAAATTGTTTAATGTGTGTTTTTTTTCCTAGTTTGTTATTTCTATGATTTTTTGATGCTAGACTTGTTGAGTGGTATTGTATGGATGACACTCATTGTAGCAATGTAGCCCCCCCCCCCCACCCCACTAATTAAATTAATTTATTATGGGAAAATTCCCCACTATCCACCGTTCATTACAAGTCCAACAATTCTGGAACGTATCTTTGGATGTATAGCAAGGACCTCCTGTATAGGAACATTAAGTGTAATCATTCCCCTTTTTAAATTAAATTAATTTACTTCCCATTCTGAGATGTCTGCACCTTTACAGTTACATCTATTCCTATCTCTTACAACCCCAACAATCCTTTCCTTTTCTCTGTTTGTCCCCTTTATTTCACATCAATGTTTTATTTTCCCTCTCCATTTCCGCTCTTGCTCTCCTCTTCTCCTGCCCTCCTTTTCACTATTTTTTTTGTGCCGCCTCTTCCACTTTTCTCTCTCCTTTATATTTGTCCTCTTTGCTTATTTTAAGATAGTGGTCGAGTTAAGGACGGGTTGGAGATCTGAGATAGAGATGGGAAAAAAGGACAGAATGTAGTCGAGCAATAAGCCAAGGATGAAAAACCTAAACAGGTTAAAAACATCGAGTAAAACTAAAACTTACGGGAAAACTTCAGGAAGGAAATTAACACATTACGTTAAAGCTAAAATTATGTCCAATTTCCCAATGCCATTACAGTTGGTGACCTCCCTTTGGTTTTTACACCCTTTGCCCTCTCTCTTGGCTCTGTCATTACCCAGCCAGGTGTGCCACACTGCTAGATAACCCTCTTCTGTATTGAATTCCCAAAATCCCAGACTCGATTGTCACCTCCACTTAAAGAGCAGGTTTTGGGTCGCTATGACTTCGCGTGATTCGACAGGTTGTATCACATTAATTAATCGTTGGGCAATTATTTTTCTACATTTGAAACTCAAAATATGCTAAAATTTAACTTTTAGGTCAAAACCTTTGTCAGTGATCGATAAAAACAGACCGGAATTTACGAAAGATGCTATGACGTCACATTCTCCGAAAACTTCGTGACAACATTCGGAAACCAGCGTCGTGAACAATAAAAGGGCGAGTTGCGAATCAGGAGTGATTTCAGCGGCGATGAAATTGAGTGTTTCATTCCGATATTTCTGAGACGAGTCAAGAGAATGATTGGGAATTTATTACTAATGGGAGTTTTCTGGCCCTGAGCCATACAAATTTGAGCCACTGCAAACTGACCAGAAACGCTATTTCATGCTACAAGTGGCCAGACAGACTGCCCCTGCAGTTTCACACTGAAGCTTCCACCAGACAGATTAAGGGTGGACTGGGGTACTGCTGTTCTTTGCACGGATGTCTCTTCCTCGAGGATCAGTAATATGTTTTGTGAAGAATATATGTTGAGGTTGTCGTGATTTGCATTCAACACAATTTAATTATTAGAACTCATTGAAATTCCCTGGGCAACGCTGGGTACTTCAGCTCGTGGTAGTTCATAAGAAAGCAAGATGTAATCGTGAAGATTGCATAAAGTGAATGAAATCTATGTCCGATGGGAGGAGAGAGATTGTTTTGTAATGCTGCTTTCCATTTCAAGCTCTTTTCCTTATCTTCAATGATATAATCAGGTTCCAAAGGCGCTGAGCTTCATCGTATGGACGAGAAGTGATGAACCCTCCAGTACTCCACGTTCCCATCCTTCACTCGTCTACCACCTACCACTTTCCCTGCCTTCATATACCGCCACTACCAGGACTCACTTGCATATTGGCATCGCCTTGCCCAGCCATCCATTCTACTATTCAGGTGAGAGTTGCAGTTTTGGTAGCATTGACCAAGGTTTTTGTGGTTTGAGTCTTTGAGCTTGGGCACTGCATGCGTGGCAATAAAGTGTGGGCCTGTTAAAAGGACTTGGGATTCTTCAGTGTGGAGTGTATGGCTTTTGGGAGGTGTGAGACTTGCCATGACTTTGACTGGTTATTGGCACTTTAGGAAGGAGTTTCATTATAACATGACATGTTAAGAGTATGTATGCGGTGTGCGCTTTGAAATGCCAAATTCAGAGGGAATGTATTACAATAATTATCTCTTATGTATGTAAATAGCACTGCACTAAAATAATCTTGTGAGACAAGTAGTATTATATGGAATTGATATTTATTGGAAAGGGGGATGCGTTGCTGGAGATTTGAATGCACAGTGGGAGTAATGTGCGGGTGAAGAGAATGTGTTTTGATTTGGATGGGGGACGAGGATAGCGTAGAATCTGGTATAATGGCGTGAGAATGATTTAGGCTTAGCTTGGTCATTTCTTCCAGAAGCGAAAGAGGACAAGGTCGTACGTTGGACCAGCAACAAACGGAATTATTTTTGATGGTTGGTTAGGAATCAACGCTGTGGAGGACAAGTACTTAAGGTGGTGCGAGAAAGCGCATGGTCACTGCTAGTACAGCCTGTGGTGTTTGTCTTGTTGCATGCAGAAGAGGAAGGATAAGAGCGTTGGCCAGAGACTAGCTGTGTGGTGAAGTGCAAAGATAATTTCTGCTGTAAAAGTATAGACAGAGGATAAGCGCAAGTTGAGAAACCTCGTGCGGAAGCTTAGGGCTTTGAAGGGGTTGTATGTTGCAAATATTTTTGGGTGTTGTTTGTGCGTTTGTTATCATTATTCTATAACAGCTGAATGTGCACCTAGAGGCCCGAAATTTTGGTGTAGTACTTCAACCTCACGCTGTGCTCGATGTCTGTTTTGAGGGCACAAGGCTGTTTATAAAGGTATGCATTATTGGGATGCAGAATCAGGCAATGCTGCAGCCCCAGGCAAAGGTAACCACCATGGGCCATAACTCCATAGCTTTTCATTGTCCACGCACGTCCGAAACCAGCCGCGGAATAAAGCTCACTCAGTTAGGCAGCACCGGTATCACCCTTCACCATCCTCCACGCCACGGACGCACCGGGTCATCCCTGATATTTATATTGTATTAGACGGAAGAGCAGTGAGGAAGTACAGGAGAGGCTTATAGGAATTGCAAGGCATTATAGGAATTACTGTCTTATAGGAACAGTACAATGTCAAGGAATATATAGTCAGGTGTGGGAATGGGGAGGAAGTAACAAAGGTAGTGGTGAGAGAAGAAGGAGTTGGAAGAGGATAGTATAGAGGAGGTGCCTGGATGCATGTACTGCACTGTGGATAGCCGAAGAAGGAAAAACCACAAGAGAGCTGTGAACAAGGAAGGATGATATGGCAAACGTTATGTTACAGCAAGTTGATGGGGTGATGGAAGAAGATGATCTATAAATTAGCCTTGAGAGAGGAAAGTAGGATGGTTAAAGGTGTGAAGGTGGGGGAGGGAGTGGTGAGGACGTGATCCAAGGGATCGGACGGGACAGAAAGGAGACAGTATGAAAGATGAGAAGGGCTATTTAAGAACTGTTGAACGAGAGAGGAAGCAACAAGAGTGGGAGTCCAAGTATGTCGAGGGGAATGTGGAGTAGTGGAGTTTAAGTGGAAGATTGTGTGCGAGACAGTGTTTAAAAGAGATTGAAGAAGGGTAGTGTACGCAAGTGCTGAAATATGTGCATTGATGCAATTGGGGTGAAGGAGTTGGAAGTCGTTGGATGAAGAGGATGTTAAATGGATGTTGAGAGAGGTTAAGTTCTGGGTAGTGGTGGACTGGATCTAATTGTTCCAATATGGAAAGAGGAGACACACAACACACACACGGAATTGGGGAGGTATTGGTTGATCACACATCTAAGCCATTTCATGACGTATCAGAGGATCCTGGTGGGAGATAAGAAAAAATTGGTTGGGCAGGAGATAGGCAAAAATACAACAGGGTTTAGAGAGGGTAGGGATATGATGATGGGATGTTTTATGCTGAGACAGTTGTGAGAAGAGGTTGGAGAGCATCGTGAAATTGTGTTTGGGTTTGTGGACTGGAAGGCTTATGACTGGTCCAGGGGATATGGATGCAAGCGAGAGGATGGGGGTGCCGGAGCAGACATCTATTTTCTGCGAAGATATGATGAAGGAATGAAGGAAGAAGTTCACCTGGTCATCGGTTGTCCTAAGAGTAGCTTGGGCATCGTGATTGAGTCAATGTTCACTCAGTCCACCACTGTTTATAATGTGATTGGAACTGGTGAGCAGGATTGGGTCGCAAGGAAGGCTTCTGAGAAGTATAAATGGACGATCTGAGTCTCGAGAGAGACGATGGGATGAGGAGGAGCCTAGAGAAGACTGAGGATAATGTGGGGTCAGACAGCAGAGAAAGAAATTAAACATTCGTTTTGAGGGAAGTTCTGTCAGGAAGAAGATTTGAGTATCCAGGTGGAATGAGCCAAGGATGGTGGTTAGGAGGCAGAGGTGCTGAGGGGGATACAGGTTGGGTGCTATGCAGGAGAAAGGACTCTGGCAGACAGGAAATTTCAGGGCGAATTTAAAGGAAGTTCTGGTCTTGAGTGAATGCCAGCCTACCTTTATGGTTTGGGAGGAAGTGGACCTAACAGATAAACACAACAGAGACTGCAGGTCAGTGAAAGCAACTGGGTCAGGGGATAGTGGGATGAGAATGTAGCATAGAAGAAGGATGATGCACTGTGGGAGAAGATCGATGTAAGGATAGCTGGACAGGAAGATTTGGTAAAGTTAAGGTGGGCTGGGTACCCGCATGCACAGGAGGAGAGAGTTGGCAGAGCAAGGCTGAGGGAGCGAGGAGGAGGAAAATAGGTAGATCTCGGTTGAGATAAGAAGATTGTTAAGGAGTGATGTCAGGGTGTGGTGGTGGGGAGAGTTGAGGAGAGTTGTTAGGCTAGATAAGAGGGCAGGAAGCAGTTTTGTACAAATGTGGGGCAGACGCAGCTGCGAGTACCATTATTGTCTGAGCCCACATAAAAGGGCAATGAGGAGAAAGAAGATATTTTGCCGAATTATCTTCAAAAAAGGTAATAAATAAAACAAACTGATGGCATCGGGAGAGCACACTACCTCCACCAGGCTATATTTTACGTTTTGTTATCCCTGATAGGCTGGATTCTGGATGGCCGGCCATTGACCAAAATTTAATCGGTTGTTCTTGTCACCGACCAATTTCGTCACCAGTGTTTGTCGATAATCTTCCAAAACTTTTTGATGGGTATCGTGCTATTAACAGTGTATGAATTGAAGCACTTTCGGGAATTTATTGCTCAGTTGGGGGGGGGGACTGGGGGGGGTTATTATAAATGTAGAGCACAATTGAAAGTACCCTTTACATTTTTCATTGTCAGATTGTGCTTGAAGTGAAGGCACCAAGCACCTGTCCTTCAATTTCAAAAAGGTCTGGGATGATTGACTACAGGATTGATTTGTGTTGCGTGTGAAGCGAGAGTGGAGTATTTGTAAGATTGTAGATACTGTGAAAGTTCCTTTGCAAATTTGGTGTTGACTCATGTTCATGCATGAACCTGGTTTGAGTAATAATTTTTGAAAGTTTGTTCAATTTCTTTTTGAATCCCCTGTATTGATCACTTTTGCCAGTGTCTAGATCTATGAGAATTCCTTTGGAATTAAAAAAATTATCAGATCCGGATCCGGATCTTCACCAAATTGAATCAGTTTATCCTATCACACAACCTCTTGTCCACCAGTTTGGTCCGAATCCGTTATACTTATTGAGCAATCAGGCTCACATTCAAACAGACAGCGTACGACAACAGGAGATAGCAATCTCCACACTCCCTGGGAAAATGTTATTTGAGGAAATGTTATGGTTGGGGCCTTTCTTGCCGACAGGATCGATGCCTTGGCCCATTTGAATGGGGAGGAAAACACATGGGGAAGGAAGGAGGAATGTCAAATATGTTGACAAATACTGACTAGCCTTTATTCCATGATGGATCAATGATGTGGGAGAAATGTTCCATCGGGACAGCGCTCTATTTGGATGTTTGCAAGAAGAGCTGAAATCAGTGGTAAAGGCCAGTGCAAACACTTTACGGTCAAAGATTTTGAACACACTTATATCAACGGTGCTTGACAAATTGTTGATTATATTGTCAATTTTTCCATTGTGCTTGATATCAAAACGTTTTGCCATTATTTCTAGATTTCCTTCTGCCGTGATTTCACCCTGCTCTCCCTTGAGTCAACCACTTGGATTGGAGTGCAAAAGGTTGTTAATTTGGGTGGGGGAAGGAGAAGGTTTTGCAAAGACACCAGGTTTAGTCATGGTGGATTGAATGGCTGTCTTCCTTTGTTTTTATATATTGAACAGTGTGTTATTTGAGATCTTGGCTTGTTACCTGTATTTGTTTTGTTCGTTTCTACTTCCTCATTTCAGAATGAAAGGGCTGTATAAAAATGCACATTTGTTTAGGGAGTTTTGGGTTGGTTGGCCACTTTGAATGAGCACACTTTTTTGACACAGATGATTATAGTAACAGACTGTTTTGGAAATCTGCTTTTAATTTTTGTAATAAATCAGAATACAACAATACCGTACATTATAAGGATCGTCGGAAGAAAGGCATACCACACAGGTAACATTACGTTTTTGTAGTCCACTGATAGCCAGATTCTCCATCCGGGCTTAACCAGCAATCTAATGGCTTGGTTTTGTATCTATCAACTCATCCACAAATTTGTTATAACCGTCCAGATCGTTTTTTTCAAAGTATCCTGCTATTTTATAGTTTTGCTCATTCTCAATTGTGAAGAAATATTTTAAAAAATGATTGGGCTGGATCCAGATCTTCCAACATCGAATCATCGTCCGTCAACCCAATCTGTCCACCAAACTTCGAGCTTGAATCTGTTCCCAACATTTTTGAGATATCCTGCTCACAGAACTATCGGTAAATATCACTCCGTACCTTTGGAGGCGGAGGTATAAATGGTTATAATGCTCCCAGAGTAATGTTCTCTTTGAGCTTTTATTTATAACCTTTATTTATTATTGTTTCCTGAAAAGCATGGTCCATTGCTAAAGTCAAGAACCAACAGAAGTAGGGTTCTGTCGCATTTAACTCTATCTGTGCTTTAGAACTTCAACATTGGTGTTTCAAATCTGAAAATCTTTTGAGACATCGAAAAACCTTAAGGCTCGCGTGCGATGCCATGCTAGTCCCATGTTTTCCTAATGCACAGGCCGAAGTGATGAAGGTATCAGAGGAAATGCTGCGCCGGGAAGTGAATCGCTGGTGGTTACCTGAGCAGTGCTGTCCGGAGGCAAAGGCCCGAGACAGGCCTACTAACGTACTCAATGCTCCCAGCACTTCCCTCCATGCTGCAATGATGAAACCTTACCTTAACTCAATGCCCCTGTCTGAACAGAGGCATGTCACCTCTTGGCTGAGTTTATCACTCTTTTCTATTTATCAATTGTAGTTTTGTCCATTACTTCATCATAACGTTTTTTATTAGCCTTTCCTTTTTTTGCTTGCAATAAGATTACATGTTTTAAATGCAGTTTAAAAAAAAAAACTATTCTTTCATGTTTAGTGTTTCCTTTGTGCACATTATGAGGGGGCATAAGAGTTCTCTAGATCGAGATCTCCAACATAGGGAAGATACAACCAGCTTACTTATTTTTCCAATTGTAATCATATAATTCAAAAAGTATATACAGTCGCTACAGAGTCTACAGCCCCTTTTTCAAAATTTTCAACCTTTTGTTGCCTATATAACTTGAATTAATTGCAATTAAATCAACTTTCTTTCACTTTTTACAATCATAAACCCAACCATCGCAAGTGAGAAAAAAATTCAGAAAAATTAATTAAAAATACATAAGACTAAGTATATCTTTGGTTTGGCTAAGTGTCACCCCTAATAGCATTTGTAATTGCCCATGGTGAACCAATACTTCAAATCACACCCAAGTGAATGGCCTCCTCTGTTGTTAAATTGTTATGTGATTTCTGATTATTTGTAATAAAATCAGCTTTGCCGTAGGTCTCTGTTTGGCGTGCTTTTACAGCAAGACTCAACCGAATAGCCAGGAGCTTCAAAAGACCTCTGGGATAAGTCTATGCACAGGCACGTCAGGGGGATAGTAAAAATATTTCAAAGGCCTTTGAATTGTCCCTTAGGTAACAGTTCAGACAATCATTAGAAGTGGAAGGATATGACACATTCAAGACCTGCTTAGATCAGCTGTCTCTCCCAACTAGAGACCAAACAAGGAGGGATTAGATCAGAGAGAGGCACCAAGAGGGCCTTAACGCAGGCTTTTGAAAGGCTCCATGCCTTTCTGGCAATAAAGACTATCACTGTGTGCATGTTGACACAATATCTCAAGCAACTCCCTAGTGTAGTTATTTAGTAAGAACGTGCAAATTGATGAGACAAGCATCAAATTTGGGCATTTCTGTTTGCAGGTTTACCTGAACTCAAATCTGCCGATGGCATTTGAAAATTCAAATTTTGAAAAGAATTTATAAAAAATGATAATATATTCCGAAGTCAAGTGGCTGAAATTCTGAGTGCAGTGAACATCCGACAGAGAACCAGGGAGAGCAGTCATCATTGAGCTTTCAGACACTTATCAGATGGCCTACCTCCAGCACTTCAAATATATTGATGACTATGCTAAAGAACAATATACCAAAGGTGGATCCCCTATGTGCAGTACGGAGGGGTGGACGTAGTGTTTGGATGATGAACAAGAGTCAAGTCTGAAGTCGGGCCAAGGTCGAAAAGGGGCAAGGAATCGAAGAAGAGTGCAGGAACCAGTAAGACCCAAGTAATTGGAGAACCTTTCTTCGAGATGAAGCAACAAGACTGAGCTGTTTCTTCCTCTGCGGAAAAGATGTGTTGAAGACACAGACGACAGCCGTCATTGTACACAAAGGCCGAGAACATTAGCAACACAAGGAAGTACTGGATGCTGTGTGTCTCCATGTTTGTATGAAGAAGCTGACACTCGAATATTGTACACGCCAGGGAATGAATGACGGATGGTAAGCAAGTCCAATTATCATAGTAGGCCAATTGACACTCTGGCGTACTAGTCATAGCAATATCGCTATACTGCCACTTCCAGGAACTAGGTTTGAGAACATGTGAGATTTTGCCCTGTTGGCAAGGAGCAGGCAGATTGGATATCCAGTCCATGAGGTCGTTTCTGCAATAGGGCTGAGAAAAAGTAGAGGGATCCCATACTTCCATGCGTTCACTGGATGTGACGTCGTGTCTGCCTTCCGCGGTAAAGGGAAGAAACGCTGGCAGACTTGGACATGTTTGATGAGTTTCTGAACATTACAATTCAGCAGCATTCCAACATTTTGGATTCGCTGATCTGACTTTTTTAAGTTTTTTTTTTTTTTCAAATTTTTTCAAATTTGATTTTAAATGGCCAATCAGGCAGATTGATTAGAATCCCTGGAGACAAATGTGCCAAATTGATGCTTGTATCATCATCTGCAGCGTCCTCTCAAAAATTGCATGTTATCTGCCATAACAAGGTCTGGCCTGATATGGTAGGTAGGCAATAAGGAAGCATTACTCAAACAGCCAGTCTTGATTCCCGTGAAGGGATGCCAAAAAAACACTCAGAGATGTCTGAAGCCGTTTTGCAAAAAGTTTTGTGGTCCTGACGGAAACCAAGATGGAATTTGGCCTATATGCAAAACGTTACGTTTGGCACAAACCCAACACAGCAATCACCAAAGAAAACCACCGACTATGGAACATGGTAGTGGCATGCATCATGTTAGTGGGATGTTTTTTCACAGTCGCGACTGGGGCAGGTCAGTCAGGTTGGGAGTCATGCGCTAGAGGCAGCGACGGTTCGCTGCGTCTACTATTCCGCGGTACTAATCCAGGCCTCGTCTGGCCATCCCCAGGCAGAGTGCTGGCGATCCATTCGAATTTGAGCTGGATCAAACCTGCTGCAACATGAGGCACTGGTTGGCCCATTGGCCCTCACTCCACGGAGACTCCTCGCTGAGAGAATCTGGTGAGCGGATCGAGCGATCAGGAAAACGAGCCACATGTCATACAGCCGCAGCTTAAGCTTCAGACCATGCAGGTAACAAATCTCCATTTGAGTTCTCTCAGCAAGCCCCTCGTTGATACAAATGCCGACCAGCGATTAGCCAAGGATTCTCGAGAGACTCGGGGTACCAAAGGAGAATTTAAGTCTCATCTCAATCACCTGGTCAGAAGTCCAAGTCTCGTCCATAGAGCAAGACTGGAAAGCACCAAGGACTTGAAGACTCGGCATTTCGTTCCGTCCTCGGGTACCGCAGCGCACACCCAATTATCCAGTGAATCCATTTTGATCCCCCGAACCAGATGTCTATTGACCTGACTCACAGCCCAGCAGAGACAATGAATTATCAACTGCCAAGGTAAGTGAATCTCTCCACGGAGACTGGGCACTTGTCAGGATAGGAGGAAAATGGGATGGAGAAAAATACAGAAAAAATTACAAATATTTTTGTGCCTGTTCTTTGTTCTGTCCTTTAGTTTGCATCAACATTCTCCATGTCTTCAACTTCTGTAAACACAGATTGATGGCCCCCATCTTCAAAGCCCCCTTGATGTTTACTTTCCTTGCACGCAAGTCTGACAACAAGACGAAAGTCAAATTAGGATGTTTTCTTATCATGGGCTCAGTGGTGAACATTAATTGATTTTAATAAGTTATTTAATTGCTTATCATTTCAGACTCTTTACTATTCATGTTCAGATTTTGATTCGTTTTTATCAAAAATAAATAATTTAACGTTCATCGGATGGGATAAGAACTTGGGATCTCTTGTATACTAAGAAATGGTTAGATTACGTTACAACACAGTGTGCTCTCTTTCTTCAATGCTGGATAGTTCACGATCATGATAAAGGACCAAACCAACAAAATATATTACCAAGAATATGGCTATAGGCCTACTCGTCATCATTACACAATTCAAACAACCTGATAAGGCTCTATCATTTATTGGAGTTACAAAACCAAATTGTAACAGTTTAACTATTTCTTACCTCCTTTCTGCATGCACATCATGGTCCTTTAAATCGGTCTTTTTTTGAGAGGAAAAAAAACTGTGAATACTCCTTTGAATTTTCGCCCTTTTTGGCGAACCGCATCGTTCCGCTGCCACTGTTGTTGGTGTTGTTGTTGTGGTTGTTATTGTTGAATCGGGAATTTAAATGACAATAACAGAAGCAATACCGAAAATACTGTACCTAATTGATGTCCATTTTTCTGAACAATGTTTAGTAACTAACATATCCTGATTTTTTTGGAATAATGTATTGGTGCACTTCAAAAACCTTAACACAATTAAACACTTGAAGCATTTTCTTCAATATAATCATTGCAGATTTTACGTTTACATTTTTTGAAACACTCTGTAATATAAGGTAGACTTACCTACCTTTTTAGGTCATCTCTACCGAGATGACCTAATAAAGCCGGACCAAATGTCCGTCCGTCCGTCACAATTTTCTTTCGATTGATGAAACTTGTATGTGGGTAGAGGTGATGAGTGTTGCCAACGATATATTTTGCGGGTTATAGGTCAGGGAGAGGTCAGTAAGTTATAAAAATGCCATTTTCCAAACATATCTAGTTGTCCATTCTACGAAGATTCGGCAACTGTTTATTGATTATGATAGAATAAAAAGATTATCTTGTTATCTAACCAGACAGATTTTTGAATTTCTTTCCGTTTGATGCATTCCACGTGATCTGGAAGAGGCAAAAACGCCGATGCGATTCGCAAGAAGGAAGGAAGAGAATGAATATAATATATAAAACACATTTTTAGCCTTTAATATTTATAACTTTTCCGCCGAAGGTGCAAAAGTTTCCAAACTGAATATAACGTCGGCATTTATTTTCAAATTATTTCGTGGCGGGCGGGCAATATGACCGAGTATCATTTACCAACGGTAGTAGAACTGCGCGGTAGTACGGTCATGGCGTCTGAGAGTGGCAAGCGTGGTTCAGATTGACTGTGGTTTCTGGGCGGAATGGTGATTGTAGAAGTTGTCGGCGGTATAAAATGAGTGACTGTATTGGTGATTTAATCATGCAACATCTTGACAGCGAATATTCTGGCCGAACGATTGCATCATTCATGCATCAGCAGGAATGATTCGCAGGTCTCCTCTCGATCGTTGCCCATATCTACATAATCAACGGCGACATCGGGCCTGCAGGCTGTGGGGCGAGGCACGGACGCGAGAGGGGATTGTTAAATTATGCTCATTGTCAGGCTTTCTGTTAATATTATCTATGAAGTACATTCCGAGTAATTAATGAAGTTATATTAATGAATTGGCATACAAATGTTTTTTCATGACTGTAACTGTTACTCTGTTGTGCGTTGTCCCACAAACTTATGTGGATATTAATAATTAATGGAATTTGGCTAGGTCTAAGCGATTTTCAAACCTCATATCTCTATAATCTTGACTAATTATTCATCTGAAAAGTTGCATTATAAAGTTGAAAATCTACGGTATCATATTCTCTGAGAGCTAATGCTATTTTTCGTTTTTGTTCTAAAACGGAGTGAATGGTCCACAGAGAGGGACGGACGGAAACCCGACGTATTGCATCTTCTGGTGAAGTTCGATGTGATTATCGGGTATAAATGATACATACATATTTAATTATTATGCATTAGTAGTCTTCGACTAGTGAATCTCTGGTAATATTTAATCTAAACGGTTAGTTTATTGACTGTGGTCGTCTGTGTATTTGATAATGATAAATGTTGAGTAACTTGTGGTATTATAGAGATGACCGTCACCCCCACACGGGGGTAATTTTATTGTTTATTGCCTTTACAGTGGAAATTTTTAGAAAAATTCACTGCATGAGAGAGTTCTTTCCCACATTCCGAGACCACATCATCAGTTATAAACCCCTCGTTTCATGTGAAACATGATCGCCTTTGTTGGGTGGGGCTTGGGGGAGCGAGTGCAGGGTTCGCCCCCTCCCCTGGGTCCACCTATGATAAGCTTTGAGGAAGTGGATTGTGAAACTCCCAGTAGGTAGCTGAGGGGGAGTGTGTAACATTGGGATTCTCATGCATGTACTACTTGTGAATGTCTGCAGCTGTAGAGGAACCCAGGTATGGTTTGAAACAGCAAAGGGTAGCTTTTATTGGTTGCTTCATGCAGCTTTATTTGGCTCGAAGAGCATGGGAGTTAATTTATTTGATAATCCTAGCCACCCGGGGTAAAAAATAACAAAAAACATTTGTATAAATAGTCGAGGCTCGTTTAAAAGTTAGTTCAAGTACAGTGAATGGATAAGGACACAACAGTTGAGAGGGGAAATACCAACAGCAGAGTTGAATGCCAAGATAGAGGCAGACTTGGCCAAACAATGGGTCTGGGTAGGAATGAGGGGCAAGAGAAGATGCACGGGGTGGACAAGATGGATACAGAAGGAGACTCTCAGAAGGGAAACTGGAAATTTGGAATGAGGAGGGATTGGG
>CM068965.1:70326993-70353199 GCA_035128595.1 Eptatretus atami | reverse complement strand
ATATAATATAACACAAAAATATTTATATGAAAAATGCTTTATAATAAAAAAATTATCCAAGCCGAACTGACGCAAATTGAGTGGCTGAATTAAGCGATTTATACAATATATATCCTTAAATAAAACGGCCATGTATTCCAAAGATACAGAATGTTGATTTTATCTCCAGTCATTACAGAATTCACAGTTCGAATTAAAATAAATTTTTTAAAAATGGCGTAATTCGTTTTGTATGAGAATAGAACAATTGGGTGTATGATATGAATGATTTAGGTATAATTGTCATTAAAATTGACCTAAAAGACCTGGACAATTAAATCAGTCTCGTAAGGAAGAATATTATCCACTTGGTATGAGAATGAGTTTTGTGGACCACGATTTAGTAAACAACAAATACAAAGAATTTTAATTAAGGTGTAAACGAAAATAATGGTTTTCCACTAGTTTATATCATGAAACAAAAAACAGGATTATACTATACATAAGTTAGGGAAATACAAAATGGATACTATGGAATATGGGGAGGTATTTCTGTGTCATAATATTATTTACTAACATTATTTCTAATAACAAAATGACGCAAGAAGCTTCAAGTAAATTATTCATTTCTGTGTCCAAGCATCACCTATCAAGGAAAGTGGTATTCTGTATTTATAAAATATGTTCTAACAACTAAGAATTTGATGGTATTTTCATAAAAAGCATTGGCTTTATGACTGATTTCATTAAAACCGACAACTTTGGATTTAATAAATGTTAAATAATGAAAAATTATAAAGTTAAGAAAACGAAGGGCTCTTTTAGGAAATTCAAAGAAATTTTATTTGGTTTCCGTTTGTAAAAAAAATATTTTGGATACAGGAATAACAAGAAATACCATTGAATTATATGTATGATATTCTATGGGGTGTAAGGATTAGATTAAGGACGAGAAGGGATGAGAGAAGAGAGAGGAAAGAGGGAAGGAGGAGATAAGAGAGAGAAGAGAAGGGAGAGAAGGAGGAAAGAGAAGAGAAGGAGGAAGAGAAGGCGAGAGGGAGGGAGACGAATGAATAAAATGCAAAAATATGGAAAACCAGTAGAGATGTAAAAAGATGTTGGCTGGTTTACAGAAAATAACTAACCCCACCGAGGAGGAAAACAAGATTGACAAGTTCTATTAGCCAATATTTTTCGACAGATGACTCGTTTTCAATGGAAAGGTATCAATGATTTAATTAACAGTTTTATTTTTTCTTAAATAAATCGGAGGAGAGAGTAAAGCGCTTTCTAGATTCTTTTGTTTTAAAAAAAGATTCAAATGTGACATGTTGGAAAACTAAAAAGGTTTTTTTGCACTGTTCGAACTTTTTCTCATAAAAAATGAGTTATTTTCAAATGTAAAAAGAAAACTACATACTAAAAATTCTCATATTTTAAAAGCTAAAATAAACACAGGGTTATACAAAAAGGTATATGTTCGGTGTGTGGTTCAAAAAAAAATACAAATTTATCTCCAAACACAAACTCGGGAGGAGATATACAAAGTTTTTTATTTCAGGGGGAAGCAAATTTACAACTCTACTGGAATACCAGGGGAATTACATCTACCAGCGGTATTCTTTCTGTGGTCCCAGGACAAACTTGGATAAAAGAACTAGATGAGGGCAGACAATCCTAACATCATGGAGTAGCCATCAATAGGGTTGATGAAGTGTGATGGACACGCATATTGATTATGGGAATACCACAAACTTTGCGAGAAAAACATGAAGCCTATAGAGAAATGTTGTATAATTTTGTCTCTGATACAAAATCCAACGCTATTGAGAGAAAAGTTGATAGGTCATCGTGAAGAAGATGAATCAGCTGCTAAATGAAACTGGACTTGGAGAATTCAAAAAACTTATCGGCTCAATGATGTCATTAAGATCTGAAGAGCAAATTTAGCTGATGTAAATTACATAAAACCAATATTCACAACAGTTTCAGAGAAGGGAAGTTTATTCCAAGGAGTTAGATTTATCTGGTCCCCCTGATTGATTAACTCAATAATGGATAAGGGGTACAAGTATGCTTTAACCGTTATTGATTTGAGGGAGTAGATAGCATGGTTGTCCCTATTAAAAAAAACAAAACAGGTAATACTCTTACTGTTAGCCTTTCAACAGATATTTAATAAAAGTAGAGAAACCTAAAATAATGTGGACTGATGAGGGTAAGAGTTTTATACAAGACATTATGAATTTTCATAAAAAATAACGAGTATTACATTAATAACAGTACCTTTAATGAAGGAGAAGGCCGTTGTTATGAACGTTTTAATCGTAACCTAAAAGAGAGACTATATAAAAAATTCCACACACTGCTTCACAACAATGGTCATCTTTTATTCAGGATATTGTGGATAGTTATAATGACACGATCACACCGTCAACGAATATGAAACCATCAGAAACATTTACAAAATTAAATATGAAAAAGAGATTAATGTCAGAAAAACCTAGTTCAAAGTTGGTGATATCGGAAGAATATATAGATGGAAATCTCATTTTGAAATGGGTTATACTTAAACGATGGACGAACGAACTTTAAAAAATTGTGATGTAATGATACGTTCCTTGGACTTATAAGATATATGATTTAGAAGGGGAAGAGATTTTTAGGTTCATTTTATTCACAGGAATTAAAAAGACAAAACTAAGCAGATAATCCCATGGGAGCAATGGGTTGGCGCTTCACTCCCTCCTACTATACACCGTTGTGGACACTCGAGGCCAAGTCCAGGGTGTATAACAGGTGGCATCTGCCGTATATAATGTGTGTCAAGGGGACGTTCTTAGATCTGTGAACCCAAAACACAGATCCTCAATGAATAGTCAAGGCTTAACTTTTGTGATTTTGTTTGTGTGTGTGTGTGTGTGTGTGTGTGTGTGTGTCTCCCAACCACTCAATTCAAATCTCAACCCCAACCTCACATTCAAAATCTCAACCCCAACCCTCATCAAAATTCAACCCAAACTCATTCAAAATCTCAACCCCAGACCCTCATTCAAAAATTTCACCCCAACCCTCATTCAAAATCTTTCAACCCCAACTTCACATTCAAAAATCTCAACCCCAACCCTCACATTCAAAATCTCAACCCCTAACCCTCATTCAAAATTCTCAACCCAACCCTCATTCACAAATCTCAACCCCCAACCCTCACATTCAAAATCTCAACCCAACCCCCCAACCTCACATCAAAATCTCAACCCCAACCCAACCCTCACCCAACACAATGTTTTTTTTTTTCAATACGTATTTCAACAATAATATTTTTTATGTTTTTTTTTTCTCTTCTTCCAATTCTGTCTTTTAAGGCTTCAGGTTTGATGAAGTAAAGGGAAGTAAAACCTTCCTGCATCTTCTTCCAGAACTAACAAATATATATATTTATGTTTTTTTCTCTTCTTACAATTCTGTCTTTTAAGCTTTCAGGTTTGATGAAGTAGAAAGGGGGAGTTAAGAACCTTCCTACACTTTATTCCCATATCTTCTTGATATTGCTCTCATTCAAGCACCATCCAACAAAGAACTACATCGATAGTTTAGATCCCAAAGAGGGTAGCATTTCAAGTCTCCAAAATAAACCCAACTTTCCAAGTCTCCAAGGTATAACCACATTCCTGTTGAGTTTCCAAGATACGTATCACATTGTGAGTTATCAAGCCAGAACCCACATTTCAATCTCCAAAAATATAACCATCTATCCAAGACTCCAAGGTAGAACCACAATTTCCAGAAAATATTGTGGGTTTCTGGTGATAGATTCTCACATAGTATAACTGTGGATCATCAAGGAAAACTCCATTTTTCCAATTTTATGGGTTTCAGTGATAGATCTCACATAGTATAACTGTGGATCATCAAGAAAACTCCTTTTTCCAATTTATGGTTTCAGTGATAGATTCACATAGTATAACTGTGATCATCAAGGAAAACTCCATTTTTCCAATTTTTATGGGTTTCAGTTGTAGATCTACATAGTATAAAATGTGGATCATCAAGGAACTCCATTTTTCAAAATGTCTGAAATTTGTGAGTCTCCAAGTAGGTTCCATATTTAGAGCCATCTTGACAAACCCTTTCCCGAGTCTCCAAGGTAGTTATTTAACCATCAGCAAGACTCATTTTATGATTTTTTCCAAATTTGTGAGTCTTCAAGGTAAAACTTGTATTCTGGCTCATGAAGGTATAACTTGTTCAGTGGGTATTGTCTTGATAACTCGCAATGAGTACTATTGCTGTAAAACTCTTTTTCAGGATTTTGCTGGTCTCCAAGGTATAACTCTTTGGTTGGGGCCATCAAGGTCGAGCTCGTTCTGTGGGTCTTGGTCGCTCATAAGGTCTTCAACCAAGCCAACAATTTCGCCCCAAGTTGTAGCAAAAGCAGTATTTTCATTTCGTATTTCAGATACAATTTCCTGTGAGAGAAAATAATAATTATTAATTAAGTGATTTAATTATTAAGAGTCTATGCTTCAATAAACTTTGAAAATAGGAAAATAAAATCTTACCTCAACAGATAAGAGGTTTGAATCCAGTTCATCAACTTGAAGGTTTAGTTCCATACAAGTAGTAGTAACTTCAAGGAACGCCAAAATCATCCCACTCAAGGTCTAGCTCGTTCTGTGGGTCTTGGTCGCTCACAAGGTCTTCAACCAAGCCAACAATTTCACCCAAGTTGTGGCAAAATCGATATTTTCAGATACAATTTCCTGTGAGAGAAAATAATAATGTATTAAAGTGGTTTAATTATTAAATGAGTCTATGCTTAAATCAAACTGAAAATAGGAAAATAAAATCTTACCTCAATAGATAAGAGGTTTGAATCCAGTTCATCAACTTGAAGGTTTAGTTCCATACAAGTAGTAGAACTCCAAGGAACCCAAAGTCAATACAGCACTCCATTGTCAGAATTTTTTTTTAAAAGGAGTCTGGGTTGAACCTTTCATAGAGAAAGACTGGTTGCTATGGTTTCCTTTTTCAAAATGGAGGATTTTTTGAAAAAAATTGCCTAACAGCCCAGACAATCCTTGGAAATTTTTTCAAAACCATAACATTCTAGAATTTTCTAGTGATTTCTTTGTGAGTCACAGATGAATTGGAAATGATGTAAGAGTAGGCGGGGGCATATTGAAAAAGTGGCGGGGATTATGAAAAGTGGGCGTGGCTTATGCAAGAATCTGAGGCTCAGGAGGTGGTCAAACAAGAACATTAAGAGAAGTTTATCATTTCGTAATGAACAAAAGGGGTATCTTAAAAATATGTAAAGATTCAAATGCTTTATTTTTAAATATTTTAGATGGGGATTATTGTGCAAGAAAATTAAACTATTGAAGGAATTTGAGAATGAACAAATCTTTATAGGTTCAATGAGTGAGCTAAACAATATGCATTGGTTATTGAAAAGGTGCCCCTAGGCTTACATGTTTCAGATATTTCTTTAGAATCACCTTTAACAAATCACTACTACTTTACTACTTGAACAAATCTTATCTTGTTGCATTGGTTATTTGAAAAGAGTGCCCCTAGGTTAAAAGGGGAGACAAATAAATATACCTTGGGATAAAAAGGGGTTTTTTTAGGGAAAAAATATGAATCGCTTAAAATCCCCCATTCACTTTCATGGGGAAAAGTGAGCCAGAATAAGTATATTCACCCTACATATTTATATATATATATATATATATATAATATATATATATTATATATTCATATATATACATAAATATTCATATATATATAAAATTCATATATTCATATATATTCAAAAATATTCATATATATATATATACAATATACATATATATTCATATATATACATAAATATTCAAAAATATTCATATATATACATATTTTTCATATATATTTAAATAGATACATACAGCTCTGGAAAAAATTGAGACCACTGCAAAATTATCAGTTTTTCTGGTTTTACTATTTATAGGTATGTGTTTGAGTAAAATGAACATTTTTGTTTTATTCTATAAACTACTGACAACATTTCTCCCAAATTCCGAATAAAAATATTGTCATTTAGAGCATTTATTTGCAGAAAATGACAACTGGTCAAAATAACAACAAAGATTCAGTGTTTTCAGACTCAAATAATACAAACAAAACAAGTTCATATTCATTTTTAAACAACACAATACTAATGTTTTAACTTAGGAAGAGTTCAGAAATCAATATTTTGTGAATAACCCTGATTGTCAATCACAGCTTTCATGCATCTTAGCATGCTCTCCACCAGTCTTTCACATTGTGTTGGGTGACTTTATGCCACTCCTGGTGCAAAAATTCAAAGCGCTCGGCTTTGTTTGATGGCTTGTGACCATCCATCTTCCTCTTGATCACATTCCAGAGGTTTTCAATGGGGTTCAGGTCTGGAGATTGGGCTGGCCATGACAGGGTCTTGACTTGATGGTCCTCCATCCACACCTTGATTGCCCTGGCTGTGTGGCATGGAGCACTGTCCTGCTGGAAAAACCAATCCTCAGATTTGGGGAACATTGTCAGAGCAGAAAGAAGCAAGTGTTCTTCCAGGACAACCTTGTACGTGGCTTGATTCATGAGTCCTTCACAAAGACAAATCTGCTGATTCCAGCCTTGCTGAAGCACCCCCAGATCATCACCGATCCTCCACCAAATTTCACAGTGGGTGCGAGGGACTGTGGCTTGTCGGCCTCTGTAGGTCCCTGTCTAACCATTAGACGACCAGGTGTTGGGCAATGCTGAAAATGGACTCATCAGAGAAGATGACCTTACTCCAGTCCTCTACGGTCCAATCCTTGTGGTCTTTTGCAAACCTCAGCCTGGCTCTTCTTTGCTTCTCATTGATGAAGGGCTTTTTCCTAGCTTTGCATGACTTCAGCCCTGCCCCTAGGCCTGTTTCGAACCGTCCTCGCCGTGCACTTCACCCCAGCTGCCGTTTGCCATTTCTTTTGTTAGTCACTTGATGTCATCTACGGTTGTTGAGTGACATTCAAATGAGTTGGCGGCCATCCCGGTCGGTGGAAAGTCTTTTTCGCCCTCTGCCAGTCTGTAGCTTTGTTGTCCCCAATGTCTGCTGCTTGACCTTGTTCTTATGAACCGCCGTCTTTGAAATTTTAAGGATGGAAGCAACATGACGCTCACTGTATCCCTCTGCCAGTAAAGCCAGAATTGAACCCTTCTTTTCCTCACTCAAAACTTTTCTTTTCAACTCTTTTGGCATGGTCAATAGTTATTTTTTTGATTCCAATTACTTTTGAGGTACTACGAGCACTGTTTTTGCCATCCAGCTGGTCCTATTGCAAGAGGATAGTGATGACCACAGCAGTGGTTTTTATACTTTTCCTTGTTAAATAAGATTCGGTTCAGGTGATCACCAATCAGTACCTCACTAAGTAGAATGAGGTGTGCCTGTGTTGATTCATTAGACACTGAAATGGAATGGCTGCCATACATGTAGAGATGCTGATTAAAAATTTTTGGAGTGGCCTCTTATTTTTTTTCCAGAGCTGTATATATTCATATATATATATATATCCACATACATATATATTCATATATATTTACATATATATATATCCATACATACATACATACATGTATGTGTACACACATATATATGCATATATTGTTACAGCTATGGGTTCCGAGTATATGATGAGGGGGTTAATCCTCGTTAATCCTCGGAAGAGCCGGACCTGGAGCCACTGCTCACAATTAAATTTGTGGTACGGTGGGTTGCTTTAAACCACGAATGCCAATCAGTTAACCACAAGTTCCAGTGTCCACCGTCTAATTTGCCATTTAACTTGAGGTCACGTGGCTTCCTGAACGGGGATGCACCCTCGGCGATGCACCAATCTTATCTTGGTTAGATCATAATTAGGGCTGCGGAGTGTTTACCACTTGTGCATGCCGACTATTGCAGGTCAATTCGTTTGGTAATTACCTCCCAGTCGATCTAGGTTTGGACAATGTTGGCTCAATGGAAGGGAAGAACAAGCATGGACAGGTTGAAACGTCAACAAGGAATTTATTAATAAACAAAAATATATAAACTGAAAACCTTTTTATTTTCGGTCACTGCTTCGGTACCCACATTGAGGATCCAATCACTGGCACCCCCATGTGGGCTTAACAATGCCATCCCCCTTCGGCTCTTGCTCGGGTCCCCATGGAGGTAACCATCGCTGGCACCCCAATGTGGGCATTACAGTCACTATTTCTTACCCCAACTATTATGAGCCCTCTGTGTCCTTGAGGTGCTCAGCCGTATGTCTGTCACCAACCGATTTGTTTTAAAAATTTTGCCGCTGGGCATTAGGGTTTTCCCACAGGGAACCCAGCCGTGCTCACCACACCCATTGCTCATGCCGGGCGTACTGTGCATATTGCACACCTGGTTCTCGTGGAAAAAAATTACAGCCAAATTCCTTTTGTTTCGCCGTCCGTGCTCCAGTGATTTATCTGTCACGGAGCGTTTACACACCGGTCCCTCAGCATTTGTCACTAAACCAAGCAATCGTCCATGCTTGGGCGGTTTGCGAGGCACGGACCGTGTATACTCCCGGACATGCTGTGCAAGCGTACCTCGTAGGGCCAGCGTGGATCCCAAATCCATGATGATTTTCCCACGCTCGAGACGAGAACACATCCGCATTTTAAATTTGTTGCTCACAGAGGGCTCACTCCTCCCGTCAGTCAAGCTAACAGCTACCACCATGTGTGTCAGTGGATGTCCTGCGCTCTTACACTCGCTCATGCACTCCACACCACTCGTTCCTGGCTTGCACTCCATCACGCTTGCTCTTTGCACCCTCAGCACATACTCCATGTCTCTCATCACTCCAAGAAACCATGGGTCCTTCATTCCTCCCAAGCTTGATACACACCCAATCGCATCATGCACGTGCCCAATCTCGCCATGACTCACCTTCACTATACTCACCTCCTCCCAGATGGTCTCAAGGACAAGTATCCTCTTTGCTTGATCTTCGAGCACTTTGTCACATTGTAAATATATCATGTCCATGCATTCTATAGTCTCCTCCTTTACTCCACTTCCTCTTTCTACCTGTTTTGCTTTAATTTTAATTATTTCGATTTTACCTCATCGACCTCTTCTTTTACCTTCGTTAATTCTTGATGCGCCCCTTGTATTTCCCCCTCTAACGTCACCTCCGTTGTTAACCTCCGCCATCGAAGATCGGAGGTTACTGTTTTCACCCCTTTCTGTTTGTTTGTTTGTGTGTTTGTTTGTTTGTTGTGAACAGTATTACGGAAAAACTCCTCGACGGATTTCGACGAAACTTGGTGGGGGGGTTAGGTATGGTCCAAGGATCATGCCATAGATTTTGGACTTGGTCCCCCCCCCAAAAAAAATTGTTACCCCCCCCCCCCCAAAAAAAAATTAGAGGAATTTTTTTATTTTTTTTTTTGCATTTCTACATGTTTTAAGTGATTTCCAACCCCCCCCCCAAAAAGAAATTTAGAGTAAAAAAATTTTTTTTTTTGCATTTCTACATGTTTTAAGTGATTCCAACCCCCCCCCCCCCCAAAAAAAAATTGTTAGAGAAAAAAAAATTTTTGCAACTTTTTTTTCAACAAAATTTCGATTTCATTTTTTTGCATTTCTACATGTTTTAAGTGATTTCCAACCCCCCCCCCCCCCCCAAAAAAATGTTGGAGAAAAGAACTATAACTCTGTCAGCACTGTTAACATATTTAATGAATAAGATATAAGGTTCACTTTAGTGACCCAACAGTATTGGCGGCGGAGGTTTTGCACTCTCCCGAGTGCTCCCCCTCTAGTTTCTATTTGTGTTTTCATTTCCTGATCCTTTGTTCTCATGGTCTGTGTCACCTCTTCTACTCTCTTCGTAAGTTCCTCGTGTACTATTTTACATTATTTTTTTAATCGCAGTCATCTCTCTTGTTGTTTCCTTCTGCGCGGCTCTGAACTCCTCAATCGCCCCTGTGTTGTTCTCCATTTGTTCCTTCAATTAATCCTGTCCTATCGTCAGTCTTTTTACCTCCTTCGTAATGTTCTCAATCTCCCCCATCAGTCTGGCCTCGCTCTCCCTCACTTCTTCCTGGACACCGATCCTGCACTCCCTTACCTCCTCTCGCTCCGCCGACATTTCTCTGCCCATCGCATCCATTCTGCTGCTGTTTTCTTCACTCATTCTGTCCATTCTGCTGCTGTTGCTTTGGTCCATCAAAGTTATTTGTGCCATTAATTGCCTCATGAACAACATAGTGTCATTCTCGGGCTGCACTGGCTGCGACAACCCGCCATTCTGTGCTATTGCCGCTGCATTTTCCTGAGGCCGAGGGTGGGAGTTATTTTCCATCTCTCCCATTGCTTCCTCTTCACCCTCCATTGCGACTTAATGTGGGTCCTGAATCAATTCCTTATCCATATTTACATCGCCGAGATGGCCCACTGGGCATTAGGGTTTTCCTCTGCTCTGAAAACACCTGCCCGAACCAATTAATTTAACTAAAATTTAGTCTAACCGCTCTGAATTTTGAGGTGCGTGAAGCACACCACAGGTGCACTACCTGACACCAATTTATTGATCAAGGGGTTCGAAAAATCCCACTCCCGGACTGCAGTTTGTTACTAGGACTCCTGACACCAGTTTGTTGATTGGGAGGATCGAAAAATCCCACTCCCAGACACCAGTTTGTTACCCGTACTCCTGACACCAGTTTGTTACGGCCATGGGTACCGAGTGTATTATGAGGGGGTTAATCCTCGTTTCTCCTCGGAAGAGCCGGACCTGGGGCCACCACTCACAATTAACTTTCTGGTACGGTGGGTTGCTTTACAACCACGAACGCCAGTCACTTAACCACAAGTTCCAGTGTCCACCGTCTCATTTGCCGTTTAACTAGAGGTCACGTAGCTTCCTGAACAGGGGACATGCCCTCGGCGATGCACCAATCTTATCTTGATTAGATCTTAAGTATGGCGACCCAGCGTTTATCGCTGGTGCATGCCAACTATGACAGGTTAGTTAGTTTAGAAACTACCTCCCAGTCTATCTAGTCTATCTAGACTATGCTGGATCAATGGAATGAAAGGACAAGCACGGACAGGTTGAAAAGTCAACAAGGAATTTATTAATAAACAAAAATTAATAAACAAAAATTAATAAACTGAAGAAGTTTTTATTTATTTGTGGCGAAAATAGGTGAATTCAAATCAATCAAAATAATCTCAAACAAAAAGAATTAAACAGGCATTGATAGAAAAACAGACACAGAGCAGATACTTATCACTATGCCTTACTTAACGATTAAACATGAGACAAGGGTAGCCAGCAGATCATTCGGGGGGGGAAGAAATCCGGTCTCGCTTACCAAGGTAGAAGTCGTACATCCAATAAAACATCCCAAAATGTGTGAGCGTGCCTTGTCCGCAACCAGCGCCCTGCCTTGCCGTTGCATTCACTTGCAAACAGGCTCGAACACCAATCGACATCATGTCATCATCCCCAGGAACCAGGAAGGCCAAGAATCAGGTATGAGCAGAACCAGCAAGAATGGTCCAACCGTCACCCACCGTCAGGAGCAACAACTGTCACCAACTCACCAACTGTCACCGACTCACCAACAACTGTCACCAACTCACCAACTGTCAACGACTCACCAACAACTGTCACCAACTCACCAACTGTCACCGACTCACCAACTGTCAGGAATTGTCACCAACTGACTGCTGCTGTAAGGAACCGTCACCCAGCTGTCAGGAATTGTCACCAACTGACTGGAGCAACTGTCACGAATTGTCAGGAAAGCAGTACTTTAAAGGCGACCTAGAGCCCATTAATCTGGAGCGGTACTTATAGAGCCCATTAATCACAGCTGACCATCTGTGGAAGGTTATGTGTGCCTCTCTGGACCTTCCCCATAATTCCAATTGAATGCCATAACGTTCCGCAGATGCTCTGGTGGTTGTCTGGTGGGCTGTATTCGTACCCAGTCCTTGCACATTGGTCCGCGTCCATAGGCCAGCCAAGAATGGCAGGTCTCCACATTCTGGCTGTCCCACAGCCTCAGGGAGGGGCTGCTAGGCCGCATGCCCAGGTGGTCACCTTCTCGGCCCTTACTGGCCCTCATTTGTGACGCCACGAAGGTGTGACCTGCAACACCTCCCTCTAGTGGTCCTCACGGTGCACTATGCCAGGTGCCCAAGAGTAACCACCTCAATCCCCAGTAGGTCTCAACCCCTTCCATGATCCGGCGACCCCTCTGCCATCTCTCAATGGTGAAGAATCACTTTAAAATTTGAGTGCAGTATCCGGATGTGGATATGGATCTTCACCAAAATCGAATCAATTCGTCCTTGTCACACACCCAACCTGTCCACCAAGTTTCATCCGAATCCGTTCAAAACTTTTTGAGATATCCCACTCACAAACAGATAGACAGACAGACAGACAAACAGTGGTGAAAACAAACTCCGTTCACCTTTGGTGGCAAAAGTAAAAACGGCTGGGCGATTCTCCACCAAACTTTACATATGTGCTGGGGGTACCCAGGGTCATTTCATGGGCACAACCCACCCCCGTGAATTATCTGTATGTATGTGTGTACGGCTGAAAATCATGGGGAAAAAAAACAACATCAGTCTGATGAAAAACCGACCTCAAACAAGGAAATGAGGCCATTTGGTCCATCATTGCCTTGGTGCACTCTCGGGTCAATTTTGGCTGCAGCTTTAATTATGCATATTCTTGATGGTTGACCCAATCAAAATTAACTCAGCCAAGCCCCCACCCACAACCTCTCCCCACCCTCATGACACCATCCCCACTCCACATCTCCCCATCCCAACCACCCCCCTCCCACCGCCCTTCCACATCCCCCACCCACATCCTCCAACTTCTGCAACTTCCCCTTGTCACCTAACCCGCAGTGGAACTTGGTGTGTGAGGAGAAGCTGATGAAGCAGATGGCCCAGTCCGTCTACATGGGTGGATTGCTGGTCGGTGCGATAATTCTTGGAGGCCTTGCAGATAAGTGAGTTGGATTGTTTGGTGCACGACTGATGATCAGAATGTTATTGATACTGTAATAATAATAATAATAATAAAAAAGAGAAAGTCAATCACTTTAACATTGAGCAAAATATGGTTTCGTTTACTCTCCAAATGATCTTTTTACAGCAATTTTAATGGTTCTTTTGAAGCACTTTCAAACTTCTAACTCAACAATTAGATTTACATGCATATTCTTTATTCTACGTCATTGTTAAAAGACAGATTGAATAGTGAACGCTTTTGAGAGTTTAGTCCTGTCGCCAGGTGTGGGGTGGGACCGTGGTGGGGTGCAAACACACCCCCCTTTTGCCTGTTATGTTATTTTTTTTATAATATGAAATCACAATTGTCACGCTTTCCATTGTGGAGCACACGATAAGGCAATATCTGTCCTGGTATGGGACCAGAAATATACTGTATCACAGCGTTTTCAACTGATATGGTGACTGCGAATATTAATCATTCTGCTCGATCAAGTTAGAAAAATCCATTACACCGATGTTAATTCATCCAGGACGAAAATTACTCATATTAGCGAAGATTGATCGTTCAGCATAATATGTGGCTTTGATCACGTGACACTAGATCATCATTCTCAAACTTTTAATATCAGGCTCATCTCTGTTTATTTGATCTTGTCTCGTTTTCTGGTAGATTTGATTCTTAATAAGGTGTATTAAGCATTCCACACAAGTATAATCTGGATATTTGTGAAATTGTGGAATGTGGATTGAATATTGTGTTTTCTACCTTGAAACCGGGGTGGGGCACTGGTTGTGACTGTCCCCTAATACAAGTGAAGTACACCGAGATCACAGAGTCATTTAGCTGCTAGCAAATCCGGATAGTTCAAATCAGAGTAAATGCCGACCATAGAATCAGTGTAAAACGGCCGTGCCATGTTACTTATGAAAGGTTAAAGCACTTTATGAATTCTACATTGTGAGATTTTCAGTACCGTACCTTTTTGAATGTTACCCCACAGTGTTTTCAGATGTTAAAGTAAAACATCTACATCGTCATAGTGTAATTTTTGTTTAGTTCAAACTGTAAAAATGAATGGGAACTATGCACCAACTGTTAAACAACAAAAATAACAATAATTACAGTATAATAATCGGTAATCTCTTTGAATTTTCAGACTTCACTCCAGACATTGACACTTGTTTAGTCCACGAGATCCGATTCTCAAATCCGAAATCATATTTCGATTATATATTTTAATGAGTCGTGTTTATAAGGCAAAGCATTTTTACTAGGCTGAATCAAAATGATGGCGAAGTCCCTTGCGAGGTGAAATTGGGCTGAGCAAGGATAAGCCTTTCACGAAGGTGAGCTGTTAATTATCTTCAAAAGGATAATTATCCAATTTTCATTCATGCACTTCCTTGGAGTTCCCTTAGTATGCATGCAAAGTTTGGGGCCGTTAGGTTTCATGGTTTTGGAGTTATGGAGGAGACACTGACTGACTGACTGACTGACACACACTGACATTTATTATAATAGATTATACTTCCACCGTTTATGAACGTTTATTAGCCAATCCCTCACGTTGCGGGAGACAGGGTTTTGCAATCACTTCTGTGTGTCTGTCCAGGCCATAACTTAATTTTTACCATAGGGGTTTTGTCATCAAATTTTCAACAAAGCTTTATTATGAGAATGTAGAGAAGACAAATTAATAACTTGGTAAAAAGGTCAAAGGTCAGCATCACACAAAATCTTCAATTTTCATCAAATTGAACTGAAATAAAAATTATCATTTGAGCTTTTGTAAGTCATAACTTTTTTTACCATTTGAGCTTTTGACATCAAATTTTCAACAAAGCTAGATTTTGATAATTTGGAGAAGACTAATTCATAATTTGGTCAAAAGGTCAAATGTCAGCATCACAGAAGATCATAAATTTTCATCCAATTGACCTGAAATTTTAATTATCATTTGAGCTTTTGTTGTGAAATTTTCAACAAAGTTTTATTATGAGAATATGGAGAAGCGAAATTAATATTTTGGTCAAAAGGTCAAAGGTCAGCATCACACAAAATCGTCAATTTTCATCCAATTGACCTGAAATCGTGCTCAGCAGATTCTCTCAGCGAGGGAGCCTCGTGAGTGGAGGAGGCCAATGGGCCAATCACGTGCCTCGTGGTTGCAGCAGGTTGATTAGCATGTCAAGGAGATGGGGATGGGTCAGGCATCTGCCTGGGGGATGGCCAGATGGAGGCTCCTGGAGTACCGGCAGAAAGTGAGCGCAGTGACGTGCTGCTCCGGCACATGCTCCAATACCGGACCTGACCTGACCTGAAATTGTAATTATCATTTGAGCTTTTGTAAGTCGTAACTTTTTTACCATTTGAGCTTTTGACATCAAATTTTAAACAAATCTTTATTTTGTGAATATGGAGAAGACAAATTAAGAATTTTGGCCAAAGGTCAAAGGTACCGTTTAGCATACGGAAGAAGTCCAAAATCAAAGCTGGTTGGCTTTGCAGTTTCAGATGCTCTCGTTTTCTTTAAAATTCATTTTCTCTGCAACCATTTGGCAGATTGAGACAAAATTTTCACTATTGGAGTGACTCCTCATGAGGAAGCTTTTTTAGTGATAATTATGACATCATAGGTCATGTGGTGGGGCAGCCATGTTTGAAAAAAGTAAACATTTTGAACCTTTTCTTCTCCGAAACCGCTCCATTGAAAAAATTGAAACTTGGCACATGTCAAGTACTCCCCATAGGAATAAGTGTTGTTCACGATGACGTGCCTTCACGATGATGTCATAATTGTATATGTCAAACGCTTTATCCGTTCACTCTGAGAATTATTGAAGGTGATCTATGGATAAATTGTATGGGAGAATTAAATCGATGACTTCATTGGTTATGTTGTTTGGCAGCCATAATGAATTGAAAATAAAACACTTTCAAAATCTTCTTCTCCTGAACGGCTTGCTCGGTCAATACGAAATTCCATGCACATCGTATACTCGCCTTAGGGAATATAGGTTTAAATTTAACCTCGTAGGTCACATGGTCTGGAAGTCATATTCTTTTGAAGAATAAACCTATAAAAATCCCTTCCTCCAGAATGGCTTCACAGATCGACGGGAAACTTCACACACATTTTCCACATATCACGTTGTTCACTTCATCAGTCACAATGGTCTGGCAGCCATATTGCATTGAACGAAAATCGATATAATTTTTTTTTTCTTGAACAGCTTAATTGATTGACTTGAAACTTAACAAGTATAATCTAGTAGTCGTGGGGAATATATGTTTAAAATTTCAACATCATCGGTTGCATGGTCTGGAAGCCATAGTTGCTGGACAGGTTGGGTGTTTGACAAGTACGAATTGATTCGATTTCAGTGAAAACCCGGATCTGGATCCTGATATGAGAATTTTTAAAATGATTCCTCACCATTGAGAGATAGGGCTAAAAACAATATATCGCACGATATTTCAAAACGTTGTGGACGGATTCGTACAAAATTGGCGAGTAGGTTGGGTGTGTGACGAGGACAAAATGATTCATCTTTGGTGAAGATCCAGATGAAGTTCTGGCCTATCAGTGGGCGACAAAACGTAAACTGTTCAGCCTGACAGAGGTATGCGCTCTACCGAGTGCTGTTCTAGTTTCAATTGCAGCATACCGTTGTTCCTTGGAATCCTCATGTTTGGAAAAATGAAGCTTGGTGTCACACTGCATACATTTATCAAAATATTATTGTGCATTCGTTTTGCAGGTTTGGACGCAGAACAATTTTACTGATTTCTTACCTTGGACTGGCTGTATCAGGATGTTGTGCTGCATTCGCTCCGAGCTTGGCTCTCTACATGGCGGCACGTTTCTTCGATGGGATGTCTATGTCTGGAGCTGCACTGAATTCATTCTCATTAGGTAAGGTTTTCAAACTCTTGTATTACAACAATCGCATAATTGGCAAACCATAATGAAAGCGGTCTCTAACCGAGGGCATCGATTTACGATCCCTTTGGTTGTAACCTCCTCGAGCGAGCGATAAAGGAGGAACAGGGTTATCCCAAGACCCAAGTTATTCCTTCGTTTTAATTATTTATTTAGGATCGCATTTCGAGGACTATGTTGTCATGTTTTGTTGTTTTATCATTGGAGCACGTTGTTCTCACATCTTTCTTCCAAAGGGTCCATTAACGACTATTACTTAAGCTCCGACAATCTCCAATTTTAGTTCATTTGTCAGTGTTTCTTGGTGTAGTTTTCAAAATGTCAAGGAGGTTCTATTTTATAATTTTAGTTGCTTTGAACATCACCAGCACAACATCCTGAGCATCAATGGTCTTGATTTTCGGGTCCTGGTACCTGGACATTTTTTCTAATCTCTCCATTATTGAGGCCAAAGCCACTGATTACTGACACCTCGATTAACAATACGGTCCTTTTCTTCTTTTTTCTTCTTCTTCTAATAACTGAGCATGATGTCTGATTACAATGCCTCGCTCTGATTCATTGTTTTTCACTCGATGGGATGGCCGGGTCGTACACCTGAGCACGACATCATAATTTTCACCGATTGCCCTTGGTTCATATTTCCTTTGCTCTCCTGGGACTGGGATATAGAAATTTTTACCTCTGTCACCAAAGGTGGTCGGAGGTAATATTTTCACCCTTGTCTGTCCATTTCGTTACTTGCAAAATCGAAGATTCACAAGTATATTGGTTGGTCTGGTCTATTATTATGGCTGTCTGTCTATTTGGTTGTATGTCAATCGCCTACAGATCACATTTTTACTCCAATCTTCATGAAACTGAACGAACTGGAAGGGGTAGTGACAAGCTGGAAGCCTATTGTTTGAAGTTAATAGGTCAAAAGGTCAAGCTCGCACAAATCGTCAATCTTCATCTGATTAACTTGATATCGATATTGTGATGGATGTCACCTCTGGATAACTCCGAGAGGACAGAGTGTCTTCAAGAAACCACGATCACCAGTTGCCCCAGAACTTCCAGATGGATCCCTTGCAAAGTCGTGTTACCATTTGCAGAAGCCTGAGTGTGCGCGGGTACCGTGCCGGTGCTTACGCAACAGACCTTAGTCAGTTAGCCGAGCAGAACCAACATTGCTTGACCGCATCAGAGATCTTAGATAACCAACTCACGCTGGTCAAATACTTATTTTTTATATATATTTTTGTATACCTTGTCAAGGCCCGAATGAGAGCTAACACACAACGCACAGCAAGGGGGGCACGAGACAAGAGGGGAGGGAGAGGGAAGGACAAAACAGTTGGGAACAGAGACATACGGAGATCTGTGGAAGAGGGAGGGATGGAGCGGGGAACACGGGGTACACAAGATGGACATTACAGGGATTTTAAGGAAGGAAAGCAGGGAACTTGAAGGTGGGTTTGGGTGGATTAACGGGGGTAGAAAAGATCGAGGTTTTGGATGAAGGACGAGAAGAGGTGGTGGTGAACAGCTGTTTTGAAGGCCTGGAGGGAAGAATGGAATTGAACAGAGTGTGGGCAGGTTTTTCCAAAGGTGGAAAAAAAGAGGAATGAAAGAGTGAAGGTGAGCAGTGATTCGTGATGATTTTGGTCATTTTACCAGAAGGGGGTTTTGGCGGACCTTGAGCACCCTGCGGAAATATGGTGGGGACATATCGCAGACAGAGCAGGGCGGGGGGGGGGCGAGACTGGAGAGGAGACGGAAGAAGACAGAAAGACCACCGACCTGCCTGTGGTGAGAGAGTGAGAGGCCCAAAGACTCAGCCTCATCGTGGGAGATACCAATGATCACAAATGCCTTGGTTTCCACAGCGTGAAGCCGAGAAAGGTGAGAGGCAGGAGCACCAGCACAAAGGGGAGAGAGCAGTACTCCATCAGGCTGTGGACGAAAGCTTTGTATGTGGTCAGGAGCTCAGGTGGGCCAAGGAAGGACTTTGCACGATGGAGGATTCCCAGTCGGCAACCGGCTTTGGAGGCCAGGTTGGAAATGTGGCTTTCCCAGGAAAGATCATGGCAGATAGTAAGACCCTGAAGCTTGAAAGAAAGGACTTATTCAAGAGGATTGTTGAGAAAGTAGATGGGGGTGTTTTCTAAATGGTCCTGTCAGAGAGACGGAGTGAGAGTGTGAGATTTGTCAGGATTGAAAGACATGTTCCACGTGTTGGACAAGTTTGTAATTTTATCCAGATCAGCAGTGAGCGAAGAAGCTGTGGCTTGCTGGTCTGAGGGATGACAGATGGTACGACAGAGGGTGGAGTCATCAGCAAAGAGATAAAGAGGATTTTCCAAAGAGTCGGAGAGATCATTGATGAAAACCAGAAAAAGAACAGGGCCAGAACGCTACCTTGAGGAACTCCAGCCTGGACAGGAAGAGGGCTGAAAGAACGCCATTTAGAGCCACACGTTGACTGCGACAGGAGAGGAAGTCTGCGAGCCATGAGTGGATATGGCCTTTGATACCATAGGAAGAGAGTTTGGTGAGCAGGGCAGGGTGCCAGACGAGTCAAAGCACGTGATATGTCTGGCGGATATGGTTCTGATTTCCTGTCTGGCATTGAGTACCTCCATCCATTGTTGGGAGAGCAGAAGCATCAAATTCAGGGTAGAGTGCCTGGTCTGAATCCAAATTGATGATCGGAAATCAGGTCATTGGAGAAGAGGAAGGATTTAATGTCTGAAGCGATGATGGATTCCATAACCTTGCTGATGATAGGGAGAAGGCTGATTGGTCTGTAATTTCTATCTGTGAGCAGGATATCTGTCTGGAACATGTATAGCAGGATATTTCAAAAGTTTCCACGATTATGACAAAACTTAGTGAATGAGTTGGTAAGTGACAGGAACAGCTATGGTCAGGATGTTGGCTATGGTATGCGGGAATGTTGGCTATGGTCGGGATGTTGGCTATGGTCGGGATGTTGGCTATGGTCGGGATGCAGATCCAGCCTAGTATCAGTGGGACAGAAAGCATAAACTCTTCATCCCGGCAGAGGTAAGTGCTGCACTGAGTGCTGTTTTCGTTGCATGTGTGTCAGTGCATTGCCTTTTTGTGAAGCAGCACGACGTTGTCTTCCTTCCTTGAGGGCATTACAATGGACAGGTCGATTCACACAGCAGATAATATCTGAAAGTAACTTTTCTAACTTTGCAGCCCTTTTTAAAGAAAATAAAATGTCCCATGCATGTCACAATCAAATTTACCATGGTAAAATCCTTTCTGAACTATTCTTGGCACTGCGTGTGACACCTTTGTAAGAGAAATGAACATAAATGAACAATTACTGTTTCAAAAGCAACACTTCAGAAAATATGATTGCATCTGATGTTGAGCGTTTCATAATACTTTTGTTACGACGTGTATGATGATAATCGTAAACATGATTGTCGTCAAGAAATACTTTAAAATGATATGCCCATGGATAATTGACTAGAGACACGCTTGGGACCTTAATTCCAGGAAGAAATCCCACGTGCTGGAAAGGACATTTTACAATATATTTGTTCCCAAGATTAGTCATACAAATACACTGATGAAACACTCAGCCCTGTAGCAAGTTTAATTTTCCCTCATTTTGACATCCCTTGTATTACTCTGGAAGGGATAGAAGAGAACAATCCATCTCCTGACTTCATTCTATGCCATCAGACTTTAAGAATCTTCAGAGAACATCACCATTTCTCAAAAGTGGCACTATGCAGAAAATATCAACACCAGCCTTGGTATTTGCTTCGGATTTAATACTCTTACAAGAAAAAGAACTAGAGTGAAGTGAGAAAGCTGAGCCTGTTGGGAAAAGTGGGACAAGATCCACTCCCACCCCTCCCCATGCCCCCCCCCCCAACCCTGTATTATCTCCTTGGTATGTTCAAGATACTTTTCCAGCCTTGAAGAAGTTGAATAAGACCAATCATGAAAGGGTTCTTTCATATGATGATCAATCCAGTCTGATGTCGGACCGTTTACATTTCCAAAGTAGCTGAGGAATTTATCTCTGACATCTTATCATAGACACCAGTTTCAATCCTTTTGAAGAAAGAACAACTCATTGTTGATCGAATTATCCTTTCAGAATAAAAAGACAAGTTGTTTTGGAACAAAAGGCTTTTCCACCAAGCTACTGCATGCCATTACTTAGAAGTCGAACAGAATCTCCAGACAATATAAAATCAAACGGGAAAAATTGGGAGTGGCAGGATGATTCAGTGGGTAGCATGCTCGCAGTCCGCCAGCAGGGTGTACTGCATCTGAGAGCACATCGTCATTTCAATGTGAACACAGCGCGTTTGCCATGACTGCATTTACAGTTCCCTGTACAAGTATTAATCCCCCTCCCCTCCAAAGTTTTCACATTTTGATGCCACCTGAGCTTATTTCATGATGGTTTCAAATCAAACTTAATATATAGTCTTCACAAACGACTCCAAAGTGATGAAGTTAAAAAAATTAGATATAAAATGTGAATAAGTGAGATTAACAGAAAAATTAGATGATTCTCAGGTGCATAAATATTCAAACCCTTTGCCGAATGAACCCAAAATCACTTTAGGAGCAAATTTCAAATTATTTGTTTGAAACATTACATAATAAGTGTAATATATTTCACCTGTATTTAATCTGTGGATTAATTTTAAAATTAAGCTTGCCTGCTTATCCAAGGAGTTTTAAGGTGCAACTCACTTGGTCAACCAACAAGGCAAACATGAAGACCAAGGAGCTTTCCAAAGAAGTGAGACAAAGTGGTGGAGAAGCACCGTTCAGGAGAGGGTTATAGGAAGATTTCAAAGTCACTTATTATCCCTTTGAGTACGGTGAAATCCATCATTAAGAAGTGGAAGATGTATCATACCACCCAGACTCTACCCAAATCAGATCGCTCATCTGAACTCAGCAACCAGGCAAGCAGGAAACTGGTTTGTGATGTCACTGTGATTCTAACATTGACGTTGAAAGATCCGCAAGGCTCTATGTCCAAGATGGGGGTCAGTGTTCATCAATCAACAATCACCCATTTCCTTCACAAAGCTGGCCTCTATGGAAAGGTGGCAAGAAAGAAGCCATTCCTCAAAAAGACACATCTTAAAGCTCGTATGGAGTTTGTGAAAAAGCATCTTAATGATACTGCAGGCATGTGGAGAAACGTTAATTTTTCTCAAATGAGACAAAGATTCAACTTTTTGGTCTAAATTCAGTGCATTACACCTTGTCCAAGCCTAACACTGCACATCATGCAGTCAACACCATCCCTACTGTCAAGCATGGTGGTGGCAGCATCATGTTATGGAGCTGCTTTTCATCAGCAGGGACTGACAAGCTTGTCAGGATAAAAGGGACAATGGACGGTGTAAAGTACAGGAGAATCATTGATGAAAACCTGCTTGAATCAGCCATGAATCTGAAACTAGGTAGGAGATTCACATTTCATCAAGACAATGATCCGAAGCACAAAGCTAAAGCTACATTGGAGTGGCTGAATAATAATAAAATAAATGTTCTTGAGTGGCCCAGTCAAAGTCCTGACTTGAACCCAATTGAACATTTATGTCAAGACTTGAAGATTGAAGTCCATCGACGATCCCCATCAAACTTGGCAGACTAGAGCAATTTTCACGTGAAGAATGGGTGAAGATTTCACCATCTCACTGGACAAAGCTGGTAAAGACCTTCCCCAAAAAACTCATCGCAGTCATTGCTACAAAAGGTAATTCCACCAAGTACTGACCTAAGGGGCTGAATACTTTAACATCCAGTGAATTTTGATTTGTACATGTTTTTTACAGGTAATCCTGACATGTAACCTCCTTCAACTACAACAGTGTTTAGTTTAATCTCTTCAGTTATGACTTACAAATAAAAAAGTTCAGTTGGAAAAATTGTTTCTCCATAATTCATAATTCATCTAAATGTGGCATGATTGGTAGGTGGTGAATACTTTTGCAGGACACTGTAGATGGTGGACATTAAGGATCCAACCGCAGCTTTCAAAAAGAGTAGGCCATTGTGGTACGAGGGTGCTTGCCAAAACTGCTTCATGATAGCTGCATTGCCAGTTGCATTAATAACAGGAGAGGACATGGTACAAACTTGAGGGGCCAATAATTCTCTCCTCGTGTCTGTTGCTTTCTAGTTCGATAAAATTTTTTAATTATTGTGTGGAATAGTCGTAAGCATCGACTGGCCAGTATGAAATAGAGCAGCCCACAACCCGCAACATTTTCACCCCTCGCAGGGCACTGTCAAAGAGGTCCAAAACCATGACAGGAACCTGTAATTTGCCCAGGTTACCAGTATGATTATGGGACTGTCAGAAATTGGCTCAAAAACACATAGAGATCTGCAGTTTAATCTTTATTTAATCCCCCCATCAGATGAAATGGTCAACCCCAACCCGATGCATGCTTGCCTTCCACATGGAATCTGAAGAATAATGTCTCTGTCCTGCATGTAAAATATGTACAAGATGACTGTAAAATAAAATAGCCTCCTAAAGGCATACTTTTTCAAAAAAATAAGGTACTATGGCATTTGTATTGGACTCGAAACAGGAGGAACCGACTTAACATCCCAAAGGAATGTCGTCGTGATTAATGAAGCAACATTACTGATGGCACTTTTGGTACCAACAGGAACCCAACCCATTACCAGTGGGCAAACTCACTGTTTGTGAATAACAGTAACGATTTCATTTCAGGTTTGGAATGGATGAGCAAGAAGAACCGGGTCCTGTATTCCATGACCTCAGGGTTCACCTATACGACGGGGCAGATAGTTCTTGCTGGAATCGCTTACGCCATTCGAGACTGGCGTTACCTCCAGATCACTGTTTCTGCCCCGTATTTCCTTATCAGCCTCATTGCAATGTATGATTACAATCAACAAGACTACAACACATACTTTCGTGATTATGATTTTTACAGCAATGCTAATATTGTTTTTTTTTTAATCAATTGTTTCCCTGTGATCATTTTTGAGCCATCTATTGTTGTTTAGGCACATACGTGTGGTGGAATTTTGTTCATCCCACCTCCACCCACTCCATACATGATGCTGCTTCCCTCTCTATGCTCCCCCTTACTCATATCTCCATTCAAACATATATATATATATATATATATATATATATATATATCTTTTAACCACTGACTCAATGACTTACTCACTGATACAAATGTTTAGTACTTTCTAGGTGGGATAGAAAGCAAAAATGTTGCCAATGCTGCAACTCAAATCCACTATCCCAGGAAATATCGCAAAAACGTCAGAAAATGTCCGTAAATTAAAGTATCCACGAATAAGTCGGCCAGTGCAGACAAGCTCTCCACATGGTGGGTCACGTGACCCAAGACAATGGAGCTTTCACTCAAACTGGTTGCTAGGCAATGTTAACACACCTCATATTTCATAATATTTGCCTAATTTCCATTATAAATTACTATTGCGGAAAACATATAAATGAAGAGCCCATTCTATTCCCTAATTCTTGATTTACTTCATCTAATATATAAAGCTCATTTGAACCACTCACTGACTCACATTAATGTTTGCTACCTTCCAGGTGACGTAGAAAGCTGAAATTTAATGTGCTGACAGACATTGCTTGGAGAGGGTGGTGTGAGGGGAGGGGATGCAGAAAGGACTGACATGAAGTGGAGGGATGCTGAAGAGGAGGACATGTAGGAGTGGGGTGGTTGGAAGGACACGGGCTTGTGGGAGATGTGGAGGAGGTAACTGACACAGAGGTATTTCACAATGTAAAAGAACATGGAGATTTGATTGTTGTGTGCAGACAACCTCTGCAAACTGGACTTCTGAAGGCACCCATGTTTAACCTTCTGAGATAAATATCATGGGATGGATGGAAGGTGTTGTTGTTGAAGGCACGAAGAAAGGTCAGGCTGCAGGAACCAGAGGATGGATGACAACAGACCAGGCTTTTCGTTGAGAAACAAGTTTGCAAAAAATGGCTTGTGAAAAAGAAGAATACGAACAACATATTGTGATGAACAAGAATTTGCCACGTGCTGTTGCCACAAAAAATTAAGGAATTGAAGCATTTTAATACATTTTCAAAAGCTTTTAAAGGAAGAAGGAAGAAGTGTTTTCTTCAATGAAGATATTGAGAAAATGAAAGGAGGAAAAGGAGATGTACAGGAAGTACAGGTGGAAGGTAGAATAAGATCATGGCCCAGTGAAAGAGATTTTGGGGTTTTAAATATTTTTTTGAAGTGAGGGGGGGATAGGATATCGTTGAAAAGACACAGAAAGGATAAATTTTTTGGAAAAAAAAGAGAGAAACATGATGACAGGACAACCTCAAAATCAAGAAGATTAAGCTCTGGCTATCCAAGAAGGCCAAGGCTATATGAAAAAAAATAACTGTCTATAATTCCAGCAATCTCTGTGTGTCTGTCTGTATGTGTGTCTGCAACCGCTGTTTCTCGACAACCACCGGTCCGATCTAATTGAAACTTGCCAGGTATATTGCTGGGGACCTGAGGATGTGCCTTTTCAAGGTTTGATATTAATCGGACAAGCGGTTCCAAGTTACGGCCATTTATTTGCCAACCAATGACAGGACACGGTGCTATGACATCACGATGACGTCACAATTCTTCTTCTTTTTTTCTTTTTTTTGCACGATTGACGTCACAATTCTTCTTCTTCTTCGTTTGATATGACGTCACAATTGACACTGGGGTCCTGAGTATGTGCCTTTTCAAGATTTGATATCGTTCTTGGACTACTCGCACGTACGGGCATGCACCTACGGGTACGCACGTACGGGCACGCACCTACGGGCACGCACGTACGGGCCCGCGAGAGCGAAGGAATGGCCTGTGTGGTTGTAGTTTCTGGCACGCTGTTTGAAAGTTATTATTTTTTTTAATTATTATATTTTTTGCACGTACGGCCACACACGTTACGCACGCACCTACGGGCATGCACTAGTCTATCTATAATTCCAGCAATCTCTGTGTGTCTGTCTGTATGTGTGTGTGCGACCGCCGTTTCTCGAAAACCACTGGTCCGATCGAATTGAAACTTGCCAGGAATATCGCCGGGGACCTGATGATGTGCCTTTTCAAGGTTTGATATTAATTGGACAAGCGGATCCCAAGTTACGGCCATTTATCTGTCAACCAATGACAGG
>CM068965.1:70310303-70325728 GCA_035128595.1 Eptatretus atami | reverse complement strand
GCATCTCAAGGAGATGGGGATGGACCAGGCATCTGCCTGGGGGATGGCCAGATGGAGGCCCCTGGAGTACACAATTGGCTGCACCCCTGAAAAGTGGATGCAGCGATGCACTGCTCTGGTGCATGGTCCCATTCCTGACCTGACCTGACCTGACCTGACCTTAAGTGTTACGTGTTACCACACGAGGGGTGGTGCTGTGTTAATTGGCTTCGGGAGTGAGAACAAGTTCCCCAGTACGTGATTGCCCTCTATGATTTTCCCTATGTTATTTATATTGCAAGCCCGAAGTAAAGCTGGGAAACGCATCCCTGAAACGACAACAAACAGGAGAAGCCCCACATTCCTGTGTTTGGGGGTGAGCAGGCCACACTCCGGAGGCAGAGGAGATAGAGCGCAGAGGGGAGAGAGCATGGAGGGGAGGCTGGTGCATTGCACATGTGGATTGTGAAAGGCTTCCATCTGGATAGGATGGGAGTTCGGCAGAGGACACACATGAGGTCGGTGTGAGGACCGCACGAGGCAGGTGGCACATTTGGGAAGTGGAAGGCTGACATGTTTTAAGCCTTCGTGTGAAAAGCTGCTTGCAATTGGGGAAACACGGTTCGTATGCTTACACAATGTGTAAGCACACTCCACCTGTATGTATGTATGTATATATATATATATATATATATATATATATATATATATATATATATATATATAGTTGCGCGGTTCTCTGAACCACATGCATCCAACAGACAGTGGTCCCAAGACAGTTATTCCATTATTATACGTGTAGATAGTCCCTTCCCTTTTGTCTAGCGAGACAACAGTGGCGTGCGATGCGATGATCTTAAGCTACGTTTGCTTACATCATTTCTTCTTCTTTTCTGATTATTCCTGAGATAAATCTGAGCCACGTGCGCCCTTCACTGTGAGATGGGTCCTCGTGGAGGCCAGTGCGTGTGGCGCCACTGTGAGGAAACGATGACGCGCGAGCATTAACAGTGCAGAGCTCCTTTCCCAAGCGAGCCCTCAACCCAACATGTGCGGCGAGTCATTCAGTGCGCTTGGCAGTTCGGGATTATCTACTCGAGCTTCCGATGATCTGGGGAAGATTGCTGGTTGCATTAAAAAGGCATGCGAATGAATGTCATAAGAGGCTGCACGAATGGTGTTTTTCACAACACAGGAAACACAGCCAGCACGACGCCCACGCTGAACGACATGCGTATGGAGGCCGATAAAGGTGACTCCGCGCCACGTTGGGCGAGATGCGAGTGTGCGAAGTAAAAGCGGCGCGTTCATTTTCAACCAAATATCTGATACATATTGGTGTTCACCCCGCGCACACGCTAGCAGAGTCGTGAGGATGTGAGCGCTGGCCACGTGCGTAATGGTAGAACCACGTGCACTGCAAGGAATGTGTTCAAAGGCAGACACGTACGCCACTCGTGACTTTGTTATCGTACAAGCAGGGCACGAATGCACCGCTCGCGAATTTGTATCGTATTTCCTCAATATCTGACACATATCGGTGTTCGCCCCACGCATACGCTCGCAGAACCGGGCGAACGCAAGCACTGACCACGTGGGCCATGGCAGATCCACGCGTACTGCGCGAAACATGCATGGATTTAGCCATAACATCGTACCTTCGGCCCTCGCTGGCAGCAGCGGATTCCCCACGGATGGTGAACGTCTTCTCGTCGAGCAGGGGAATGTTGTACAGTGTGGGCCACGTTGGCACACGCGGAGCAAGCGCATTGATCAGCACTGGTCAGACGCCCGAGCGGGCAGGTGGGACACTTGGGCGGTCGCCAGGGCACGGCCCGGGGGGTTTTGCAGGACGATTTGTGCGCCAGTTCAGTGTGGGCGATTCGTTTCATGTCGTAGGGTCGGAGCGGAATATTTTCGCTGTCTGAGATGACCTTGCCGGAAACGGAGTGTTGCAGTTTCCGGCCAAAGTTAGCAGACCGCGTGAGGGGTCGGGGCAATCGGAGCACCCAATTCAGGTGATGACGCTTTGCTTCGGGAGTGGACCCCCCCCCCCGCCCCGCGATGCAATCCTATAAAGGTTGGAGCGGTCCTCCACCTTTCTCTCGCTCTCTCGCTCGCCCTCGTCTCTCTGCCCGACATCGCCATGACGCGCCTCCTGCTGCCTGGACTCCGCCACCTCGTCTCCGCACACACTATGTTGACCCCACCGCCTACCTGGTCCACCTACCACTCCAGCCACGCACTTTCGACTCCGCCCTCTTTCCACTCAAGCCCCTCCTTCACGAACACGGTCTCCACATGCACTGCTGAAGCCAGGGACGATGCGCCACCTGTCGGGTACCGCACCATGGGGCACCCCCCCACCCCCCCCCCCCCCCGAAATGTATTGGTGGCGTGTTCGTGCAATCAAGTACAAAGGTACCGAGATCGTCGTCTCAACTCCTCTCCCTTATTGTTTCAATACTTTATCTTCATCCGGTTTTCTGTGTCTATGTGTGTGCATGTAGGTGTGTGTCCTGGCGCCTGTCTGCTTTAGTAAGATGCAGAAGATCGTTGTTGTTATCATTATTATTGTTATCATTTTCGTGTTAAGTCTGCTCTGTGTCCCCTTTTGTAGGTTGCCCGTAAATAAATATTATTAGGAATATTCCCAGCTCGTTTTGTGGTTCTTTCATTGATCCAGCATGGTCCGAATCCTAGCTTAGCCAGGACTTTATTCCCAACGTTCTGTTCCTTTTAGCCGGTACATCCTTGGCAGTGTTGCTCGGCTGCATCCGATCCGGTAAAGTGATCCGATCCGGTAGAGTGATCCGGTTCGGACAAGCCGTACCGAGGGCGTGTTCCCCGGTAATTAAATCACATGATTAATTAGGTAACCGGATTAACCCATAGACGGGAAGGCCCTAGGTCAGCGTTTCTCAACCTTTGATGGCCCATGGCCCCCTACCGAGTCGCTTAACATTCGTGGTCCCCTGCCCTTCAATAAAAGATGCAGATTTCGTTTTAGAAATTTATTTACTCAGTCTTAAAAGATAAATCAAAGTAAACATTTTTCTAAGCAATACAATCAATGAGACACTTGTATTGGGCTTGTCTGACGAGGCCTTATGTCCGGCTCCGTCTTGGACACAGCAAGGCGAATATCGTTCCCAACGTCAAGACGGTTTCTGGACTTCGTTTTAATGGTCGCAAGGTCAGAAAATCCAGATTCGCAAAGATATGTTTGTGCGAATTGAATGAGCATTACGGATGCCTTCTTGCTGAGTAGTGGATACGCATCCTGAACAGACAACCAGAAGGTGGAGTGGTCTTCTTTGTTACTGAAGACCAGCTTCATTGCTTTTGAAACCTTCAACTCTGCCAGCTCCTCTGCTTCGTCTTCAGTAGGTTCAATTTTGGCGTTAAACTGGTCTTTGTGGTCTTAAACGGAACATCCAACGGTGCATCGTCGAAATACGATTTGAACTCAGCGGAGAGATTGTCGAGATGTCTAGTGATGCAATCTTTGATGCCGACGGGAAGCTCAATCCTCTGCGTGCAGGTGCTCGTCCAAGAAAGGAAACGAGGCAGTGGACCCGGCCTTGATTCGTGCCTGCCAGACTTCCATTCTAGCAGCAGTCCGGCAAGCTTGTCTTGAACGTCACTGACTGTCACATCACGGCCTTGCAAGGACTGGTTCATTTCGTTGAGTCGGCCGAATATATCGGCCAGGAAGGCGAGCATCATGACGAACTTCATTGTCGAAGTGGACATGGAGGTTGTTTTCGTTGTCTCGCAGGAAGATTTCCACCTCAACCCGGAGTTCATACAGCCGAGAGAGGCATTTCCCCCTCGATAGCCAACGGACTTTGGTGTGGAACAGAAGTCCAACATGTTCCGCTCCCATTTCGTTGGCCAGGAGTTGGAAGAGCCGATGATTTTTGGCCTTCGCACGAATGAAGTTGATCACTTTGACCGCGACGTCCATGACTTCCAGCAAACGAGGCGGAAGAGTCTTTGACGCAAGAGCGTATCGGTGTAGCGAACAGTGGGAGGATGTCACATGGGGCCATTCGTTCTTCACAAGCGTGCCGAACCCTCCTCTGACGCCGACCATCGCTGGGGCACCATCAGTACAAATGTGCTTGAAATTCTGCCAACCGAGTCCATTAGCTTCAAAAAAAAAGAGTCCACAATAGCTTTGATATCTGCTGCTGTCGTTGTGGTTGGTAGGGTATTGCAGAACAAGAACTCTTCCTTCATCTTTCCCTTTCTCTCATAGCGAGCGAAGGCGATCAACTGGCTCTCCAGGGCGGTGTCGGTAGTCTCGTCTAATTGAAGGCTAACCTGGAGCGTGCTTTGTTTGATTTCGGAGCAAACTTGACGGCACACATCAGTGGCCATGTCGCAATCCGTCGTCAGATCGTGTCATTAGAGAGCGAAACTTGCTGGATCTTCTTTTTCGCCTCTGGTCCGATCATCAATTCCACCATTTTCTCTGTACATGGCTTGATAAGGTCCTCAGCAATAGTGTGCGGCTTCTTGCACTTCGCAATTCGGTATGCCACTTCGTAGCTGGATTGAAGAGCAGGTTTTTCTTCTGGCCGGAATCCAAATTTGGGAAGTGTCGCTTCACGGTCATATCGTGATCGTTTCGCAGACAGAGCGTCAATATTATCTTCCTTCCTTCCGGGATGCATCTTGTCGCGATGGTTTGAAAGTTTGGAAGGACGTAGTGATGCATTTGACATCACGACCGAGCAGTGCAGACATTGCGCGCAGTCCACGTCATCTCGACTGACATTCGTGAATCCAAACTTGACATAGCTGTCATTCCATTTTCGAACCTTCGACATCTGAGAAAAAAATTGAAAAAAACAAAATTCTAACATTTTTGTAAACATTGGTTTACTATGAATGCTCTGTGGGCTCCGCCTTCTCTTTTAAAATCGTGGTTAAACTCATCTACCCTTTTTACTTTGACACTATGACTGGAGACTCGTCACCTTAATTGTACATTACAAGCTTCTGCATTCTGAATCGCAGTTTTTCGGCGTCCGCTCATGGCCCCCGGTTGAGAAACACTGCCTAGGTCATGCGGTTGAGTTATTGGCGTGCACGGTCGGTGAAGCGACCCGCCGCATCATGGAATTATCTGCGTGCGACGGCCTACAATTCCAGTGAGTCTGGTGGAAGCCGAGATAGCTTCCCCCCCTCGTGGTCTTCTCACTCGACCCACGGCCCGCAACAATATATCTATATCTATATCTATATCTATATCGATCTATATCCATAAAGTAACTTTCGGGCTACCCTGTATATATGTGTGTATATATATATATACATATATACATATATACATATATACATATATACATATATATATATTATTGTTACGGCTATGGAAATTCGCAATACACCATAAAGGGTCCTTAGATCAGTTATGACGATAAGTATATGTGTAGTTAGATTTCCCCACCGTTGTTTAGAGGGAATATCCGTGTTCACAGGGCTGTGATTCTTTGAGTTAGCCGTTTTTCTTTTTCTAACATTATTTTGGACCAATCATCCCCAACAACCAAATCGCACCCACCAACATCATTCCCAAACAACTACAACTCAAACACCACCAACTTCGCCTCTTACCTCCACAACTCACCCCGCAAACATCGCTTCACCGCCATTCTCAAAACGACGCCCGCCACCAACAACACCCTTCCCAAACCACCACAGCAAACTCCACCACCTTCGCCTTTCTACGAACGTCGTGCCATGGGTTGTGAATGGGATCCTTTTCGAAGAGGAAAACGGATCAGGAATGATTCACGCCCACTTTTCATCCATCCAATGGCTGAGCATCAGGTGGTGTAGCCCCGCCTCCGAACCTGCTGTGATCCACAAATTTGCATGTGCGCTCCTCCCCGCGCTTATATAAGCGCGAGCACAACGCAGCTCGCGGCAGTGTGTCGTCGCGGCAGTCAAGTCGGGTCTGGAGCGTCGGCAGTGTGTCGGTCGCGGCAGTCAAGTGGCAGTCAATTCTGGAGTCGGTGGAGTGGCAGTCTCGAAGCAGTGTCGGCAGTCAAGTCGGGTCTGAAGTGGGTCAGTCAAGTCGGGTCTGAAGTGTGTCGGTCGCGGCAGTCAAGTGGCAGTCAAGTCGGGTCTGGAGAGTGGCAGTCGCAGTGTGTCGGTCGCGGCAGTCAAGTCGGGTCTGGAGAGTGGCAGTCTGGAGGGGTCGGAGAACAGGACGGAGCTCGAAGAGGCAGACGGCGGCAGTGTCGGTGCTGGCAGTGTCGGTGGGGCAGAGTCGGGAGACGGAGCTCGGAGCTGAAGGCAGACGGGGGCCGATCGACGGAGAGGAAGGAGCTCGGAGCGTCAGCAATTCCCCTCTCCCTTACCGAGCTCCGCGCTAAGAAAGCGCCGGTAACCCCGTCCGTTCCCCTCCCCAACCGTGGTGCCGACGGTGAAACACGTGCCTGCGCGGAGAACGCCGGAGAGAGCTACCGGCCACGCCAGGGGCACGAAGCCAGGCGCAGCTACGCTGACATCACGGCTTGCCCGCATCGCGCCACGAGGGCGCGGGTAAGACCCTTCGGTCTCGTGGACCTGGCCGCTCATCCAGGTTCCACGCACATTTGGTCCACGAACCGGTCTGCCACCCTTGTCTGTGAGGGTGGCTTTTTCCTTTGCTTTTGTGTAAATGCATGTGGTGGCGCCGTCTTATAAGTAGAATTGTCTAAGTGTGCGTGTGGAATAAAGACACTTTATTCGGTTGTAACTCTGCCCTTCCTTGCTTTCACTGTGTACGTGCATGATTTTCTGTATGGTGTAAATACGTGCCTTGTCTGAGTGTGCAATAAATGTGCTTGTTGAACTGTTCCCATCTCGTTGCATCCTTTCCCTTGTTTGAAAGTTCCATCTTGCATCACGGAAGGAATTGGTAGGAGGGGTGTAAGCACCCAGTAAATGAATCACGTCCGTCGGGGCCGGCGATAACACCGCTCGGTTATCACTGAAGCACGGAATGGACCGCTTAAGCGGTTCGTGTCCTAGGCCGGCCAGCGGCGAGGTACGATCGCCCGGTTAACTACCCGCGCAGGTACTTAGGTAGGTCGAGTTTGGCGAACAACCCTATCCTGCGCGGGTGGCCGATTGGCACGATTGTGGTGGGGTCGAAAGACCCACCGTAAATAGCTCCTGGCGGTAGTTCCAAGGAGGGTCACGACTGAATTGTCCATCCCGGTGGGCGACGCGGTCGCGATTTGAGTTACGTGGCCAATCGCACGCCGGGCGGACGAAATTCGTAACAATATATATATACATACATACATATATATATATATATATACACACTAGTGCGTGGCCGAACGTGCAAAAAAAAAAACTTTCAAACCGCGAGCCAGAAACAACAACCACATAGGCCGTTCCTTCGCTCTCGCGTGCCCGTACGTGCAAACCAAAAATAAAACAAAAAACTTTCAAACCGCCTGCCATAACAACAACCACACAGGCCGTTCCTTCGCTCTCGCGTGCCCGTACGTGCAAACAAAAAAAAAAAAAATAACTTTCAAACCGCCAGCCATAAACAACAACACACAGGCCGTTTCTTCGCTCTCGCGTGCCCGTACGTGCATGCCCGGAAGTTTGCATATCGCCAGTTTACGATTATTCGCAATTTAGTTTTAATGGCCAATTATTCAATTAGCGCCAACGTATTTTGCCTTTTCGCCTCAGAACTAGATCCGCCCCTGCAGCAGTCAGGGCAATAGCAAACAACTTCTGATTGTTTGATTCTCTCTTCACCAGAGATCGCTAGCCTCGGCCTCTTGTCACTTCTGACTCATGCATCCATATGATCTCCTTGCAATTGGTGTAGATTGGCCTGATGGTGAAGGCCAACTAGGCCCGACGGCCTTCGCATGAGAAAAACGACTACAGCCTGAGCTCTCTGAAGTATTTTAATTCCTATTTGACAGCTCCAATGTTTTTTTCCTGCCTGCTTCATGTTTCAAGGTTTTGCAAGCATTCTTAAAAGAGGAACATAAAGGACAGATTTAGGGAAAAGAACATCCAACAAAGTCAAAGGTTTGGTGGGTGTAGAAACCGACATGATGTAAGGGAGGACACATCTTTCTACTACACACACAATGCATATCGATTACACGAACAGCACACCACAATTATACAAAACAAATACGACGAAATAGTAACCGTTAAATAACAGGATTTCACCACTTGGGCCATTTCCATTAAAAAAAAGAAATATATATATATATATGTATATAACATGTGCCCACACATACACACAGAACTTTCATGTTCTCATATTTTCCTTTTATCAATTTGAAATTTCTTCAAGCAGCCTTCCCTTTAGCATATGTAATAAATAGATGACTCCTTGTAAGCTGTGTTTCACCTGGTGATATGACCTTTTTTTCAGGTTTCATGTCGAGAGTGCACGTTGGCTGATATTAAAGGGAAGATATGACGATGCATTGAAATGCTTCAAAAGGGTTGCCAGAATAAATGGCAAACAAGTCGTTTTGAATTTGGAGGTCAGTGTGATGACCTTTGTATGTGAGTTTGTACTTGACACTTTTGATAAATCAAGTAGTAAAGTAATTTACTGAGATACACAAGCTGCTATACTCTGTGTGTACACTTCAATGTTTGTGAAATTGATGATCTGATCTAAAAAAAAAAATAAAAAAATGTTACGTCTCAGCATCTGCATGTTGTGGTCACATAATACCCCCTTTGAGATGATATTTAGTTCCATGCAAACGATGCCACCACTGACTTGGGTGAACACCACTCTGTGGTTGAAACGTCTGACATGGGCCATTCTTGCTGGGCAGGTCAAATAGTTGGTGGTTCCTTCATTACCTCTGCCACCAGGTGGATGGAGCCTTGTATTTTTTTATTTCTTTGTCTGTCTGTTTGTCTGTCGATATCAGGTCAAGTATGTCTGTTTGCATGCACCGGAGCAGCGCGTCGCTGTGTCCACTTTCCGCCGGTACTCCAGGGGCCTCCGTCTGACCATCCCCAGGCAGATGCTGTCCCATCCCCATCTCCTTGAGATGCTGATCAACCTGCTGCAACCATGAGGAATGTGGTCGGCCGATTGGCCTCCTCAATTCACAAGGCTCCCTCACTGAGAGAATTTGGTGAGCAGGATCAATGTCAGGAAAACGAGCCACATGTCCATACAGTCGCAGCTGATGCTCATGCAGGCAACAAGTCTCATTTTTAGTTTCTCTCAGCAACCACTCGTTCGACACAAAGTCCGACAAGCGACAGCCAAGGATTCTCCGAAGAGACCTGGTACGAAAGGAATTAAGTTGCCATCTCAGATACTGTTGTCAGAGTTGTCAGAGTCCAAGTCTCACATCCATAGAGCAAGACTGGAAGCACCGAGGACCTGAAGACTCGGACATTCATCCTCCCGCACTGGTACAGGCAGCACGACACCGAATGATCCAGTGAATCCATGGCTCCCCAGGCCCGACCCAGACGTCTAGTGACCTCTGGCACACAGCCAGCAGAGACATGAATATCACTGCCAAGACAAGTGAACCTGTCCGTGACCTCAACATCCTCACCACAAACAGGTACAGACAAGATAGCAGCATCCAACATGTTATTGAAAGCCTGGATCGTAGTTTTGACGAAGGAGACCCGTAATCCCAGCGACTCCAACTCCTCTTTCAGCACCTCAAGGGCCTCCAAAAGGATATCCAGAGTCTCGGCAAAGATAACTGCATCATCTGCGAAATCAAGGTCAGAGATCTTGACATTCCCAATCAATGCACTGCAGCTTGATCTCTCTGACATCCTCTCCAGAATCCAGTCCATACAAGCGTTGAAAAGTGTGAGGGCCAGTACACACCTCTGATGAACTCGAGTAACAACTGGAAATAAGTCAGAGATGGTATCATCACACCTCAGAGCACTCTCAGTACCACAGTATAGTTCAGACATCAGATTGATCAGTTTTGGTGGCACCCCACGAAGACCAAGAATCCTCCAGAGGGCATCCCGATTCACTGAATCAAATGCTTTACAGAGGTCACCATACGCCGCAAGCAGCCCCTGCCGAAGCTCTCGCTCTTTGGGTCCTCACCGAATGCAGACAAGGATACGGTCAATTGTTGACCTCTTTGGTGTAAAGCCTGACTGCTCTGGACGCTGGTGCTCAAGCAGATGGTGGCGAACCCTTTCAAGAATTATCCGAGCAAAGACCATGCCTGGCACTGAGAGCAGTGTCACCCCTTGGTAGTTGTTGCAGTCCTGGCGATAACCCTTCCCTTTCTAGAGAGGGACAGCAAGGCCCCTCTTCCAGTCAGTTGGGATGATGCCTGTGTTCCAGGCAGAGCACAGAACTGCATTCAATGACACGAGAACAGCATTTCCACCAGCCTTGAGAAGTTCAGCATGGATGCCAAAGATCCCAGGAGCTTTACCCCATTTCAACCAGTTCACTGCAGCTTGCGTTTCCACAAACGAAGGTGGACCACAATTGATTGGAGGGTCAGAAATAGGGAGAGCAACACTCCTGACATCCAACTTGACAGCTGGTGGATCGGCCTGGTACAGCCGCTCAATGAAACCATCCTAGTGGGCCTTCACATCAGATTCCTCTGTCAAGAGCCTACCACCCTCTGCTCAAACTGCAGTACACAGAGCGATGGGCTTGGAGGAACGCAAAGCATGAATTCCCCTGTCAGCAGGATGAGAATCACTTGTCCACAGGTGATGCTCGACCCTCTCACAGATTCCTCGACATAGGCCTCCCTGTCCATCCTTAGCACATGTACAGTTTTATTCCTCAGTTCCCTAAACAGCTCAGCTCTGTCATTCAGCCTGGCCCTGCGACTCTGGCCAATGGTATCCAGTGTCCCTTGAGAGACAAAATTCTTCTTCACCCGATGGTGCGCCAACATCCAGCCTCGGCTGGCATGGTACCATTCTCCCGGATGTAAGCTGCAACTTCAGCGTTGCTACAACCAGCCTGTGGTCGGTAATGAGAAACTGAGCAGTCTGGTAGACCCTGCAGTTCTGGATCATCCTTCAGAGACCATCAATGAGCACATGGTCCATCTCCTTTGCCATACCACCTGCGTTGGAATACCATGTCCAGCTAAGAGCCTGTGGGCGCTGGAACCATGAACCAGCCATGCTAAGTCAATGACTTCTTGCAAAGTCAAGGAACTTAGTGCTATTCTGGTTCACAGTTCCAGACCCATTCCAGAATTCATGTCTCAGAACCATCCCTACCAGTTCCAGTTGATGCAATGAAATCCCCCAAGTCGAGAGGAGTATCTCGCCCGGGGCAATGTTCAACCACAGACTTGAGCGTGGCGTAGAATGCGTCCTTCACGGTGAGATCACTCGCCTCAGTCGGAGCATAAACAGAGATCAGGGAAATGACACCCAAGGAGTGACGAATCCTTAGTCTCATAATACGCTCGTTGACCGGTGTTACCTCAATTATCATTGGAGTCAGCTTATTGGACACAGCTACATCAACTCCTTGGGCATGGTGACCATCAGAGTGACCAGACCAATCGTGGGTGTAACCACCCACCATGATCTCGCCGCAATCCGGTCTCCGAACCTCAGAGAGAGCTGCAATACCAATGTCCAAAATCTTGATCTCAGATCATAACAGAGACTGGTGATTTTCCTCTCTTAGGGATAGGACATTCCAGGCACCCACCCAAACCCTTCCTCAGGTTAACCCAATTAGAACATCGTCTGGTGGACGATACCTCAGCACCACCCCAACTCACACTACCGCAATCTGACCTGGGAAGTTTACCCCATGGTTTTCCTATTTTCATCAAAGAGTGGGGGTCCCGAAGGCTTTGCCCAAATCCCATCATCCGGTGAGCTGCCCTGTGGGGGGCAGTTGCACAGGAGGTACTCCCACAGAGAGGGTTTTCAGATTTATTTTTGCTTTTCGTATGTTTTGTGGAATGAAGGGGTTTACGGTGGCAGGAGTGCAAATTCTGCCACCAACTTCCTAATAAAAAGTAACCCAACTGCAGCAGGATGTCCGCAGACACAGTTGGGCACTAGATATGGATGGCCGTTGGCTCACAAGGAGCTCCTCCGCCTTTGACAGGTTTTGTTTTTAATCCTGCTGGGTGTCCATAATCATACATCCTACTCAGCAGGAAACCTGGTGTGGGAGACAGTTTAGTCGCCGACAACCCGTCCATGAAACAGGTTAGTACAGATTTTCATGACACCTGTAGCAAGTCACAGATCTGATCTGGCCCAACCTGACAATAGTGAGCTGAATATCTCAAAAATTTATGGATGGATTTATACGAAATTCAGCGAACAGGTTGGGTGTGTGGGTAGGACGAATTGATTTGATTTTGGTGAAGATCGAGATCCAGACACAATAATTTTTAAATAAATTACCCTGTGCATGCAAAGTGAAAAGTGGGGTTAAGCAATTAGTTAATGTCCGTCCACCCGTCTGTCATATCGGTTTATGATCGCAGAACAACTTACTTAAATCGAATGTTATATTTTGAATATGGATCGGAAAATGAATAGAAAGAAAGTTTGTCGTTTTTCCGTACTTTGTTTCTGAATTTGTCCTTATTGCACATGCGTAGAGTGGAGTGATAATATTTTTTCTCTGCCTGCCTGGCAATCAAACAAAATTGAAAATCATTCCAAACAGGAAACTTACTGTTTTTAAGGACGTTATAATGGACACATACAACAGGCATGAAGAGCTAATGTAACGTGTTAAACAGGGTGATGTAATAGCCACTGGAGAAAATGACCGTAAAACCCAGAATTAATTTATTTATGTGCCTTTAAACCTCTTTAAATCTCCACTTAAATTTAATTATATACAGTATTTGAAGACTGTATAACACAAATCGCCTTCATGATACTTCCGAAAACCATGCAAAATATCTATATATCGAATGAGAGGGTGAGGCATGTTTGTCGAGGGTAAAGAAGAGGTCCCCATAATGGCTATGCATCATCATCTCCATCAACTCGTCTTTATTGTCGCCATGATCAACATCGCCATCGCATTATTGGGTCAACTTTATCATTAAAGGTAAGTTTCATGATCTTAATAACTCAAAACAAAACTTTACGTTTTGCTCTATTTCAAGAAAATAAGCCTGTCATTGGATTAATGGTTAAGGTGGCTGGCTTAAGACCTTAGGGTCTTGAGTTCAGCCCGCCATGCCGATAAATAACACCAGGAGGGTTGCCTCAGCTGTTATTCTTCCAAGGTTGGCAAAATGAGCACCAGCTTACTGGAAACATGTGGCACTGCATCAGTGGCACAGCCGCACTCCCAGCAATGATGCAACCAGCAACCGCAGTCTGCATGCAGAATAATAAAATAACTCAAGAAAATAAACTTTATTTTATATTCATAATACATGAAAATAATACTTTATTTGATGATCTTAATAACTCTTGTGTTTGTAAAAATAAATAGCACAAAAAACCTTAATTAACAATATGTTAATTAAGGATACAGTTTGGACAGATTTTAAAGCTGAAGTCCCTAATCCTATTTTCCCCGTTACCACTAAGTTTATGGATTTGCATTTCACGGTGATTTTCAAGAATGTGACCCCCGCAAACGGCAAGGCCCTCCTATATATACCTGAACACTGTGTGGAGTATCGTGTTCTATGAAGTCTCTAGTTACCCTCACCGAAGGAGAGGGTATTGCGTTTGGGTCCGTTTGTTACTTGCAAATATATATATATTTTTAGACAAGTATGTTGATCACCTCCATTTCTTTGTTTGTTTCTTTGTTTGTCCTCTCACCTCCAGCGCAAACCGCTCAACCGATTGTTCTGAAATTTTTGGAGGTCCCGCATTGAAGTTTAGTAAAGTTTGGTTGACCAAAAAGGTCAACATAGGCCAAGAGGCCAATTTGGGCCAAATTTTCTCAAATCCTCAAATTTCATTCAATTGACTTCAAATTTGAACAGGATTTGCATATCAGGTCAATGAATTCAATCACCTTTTTTGAGGTTAACATAGGTCAAAAGGTCAACAAAGGCCATAAGGTCAACCCATAGGACAAATTATTAAATTGTTTCTAAAATTGTCAATTTTCATCCAATTGACTTGAAATTTGAAGAGCATTTGCAAATCAGCTCACTGAATACAACCACCAATAATTTTTGAGGTCAGCGCATGCCAAAGGTCAACAACTTAGGATCACTTTCTGAAATCCTCAATTTGCGTACGATTGACTTGAAATTAGAACAGGATTTGCATATCAGGTCGATGAATTTAAACACCAATTAATTTTAAGGTCAAAAGGTCAACACAGCCCTAATTTCTAAAATTGATAGATTGGGCCAAAAACTATATATGTATATTATTATTTCTCAAAAAGTTGTGGACGAGATGATAAAACAAGGTGGATGAGTTGATTCGGTGACAAGAACAAGCAGATTAGATTTTGGTTTGGATCCAGCCAATCAGTGGGATACAAAACGTGAACTGTTCAACCGAGCAGAGGTATGCGCTCAACTGAGTGCCATTCTACTTTGTGCTGTTTTGCTAAGTGTCACTCTATGAGCGATTTTTCATTTGTCTGCCTGTCTGTCTGTTTGTTTGTCCACACATAACTTTTGTGTTTTTCTCCACAACTGCTTGTTGCATTGAGATGAAATTTTCACTATAGGTGCAACTACTCATGTAGAATGTATTAATCATAAGTATGACATCATAGGTCATGTGGTGTAGCAGCCATGTTGGAAAAACGAAAACAACTTTGGCCCTCTATCTCTGAAACCACACCAAGGAAAAAATTGAAACTTGGCCCACAACAAGTACTCCTCATGGGAAATGTGTGATTTTTGATGATGTCAGAGGTGCCTTCATTTTGACGTTATAATTACATATGTAGAACGCTACATCTGATCAATATGAAAATTACTTGAGGGTCATCGAGGGATAAAATGGTCCACAGAAAAAAAAATTTGATGACATCATTGGTCACGTGATTCAGCAGCCATATTGTTAAAAAAATAAAAACCTTCAAAAATCTTCTTCTCTGAAGTGGCTGAACAGATCAAGGCGAAGCTTTACATGTATGACCCCCTATCCATGAGGAAGAAAAGATTCACACACATGATGTCATAGGTCACATGGTTTGGCAGCCATATTGGCCATACCCTAAAATACCCATACCCATACCCTATTGGCATTGTCAGCCATACCCTAAAACCTATAAAAAGTCTTCTTCTCCAGAACGGCTTTGCAGATCGAGGGGAAATTTCACACAAATGTTCCCCAAGCCATAGATGTACAATTTTGTTGAGGAATAATTGATAGGTCACATGGTTTTGCAGCCATATTGGATTGAAGAAAAATATTAAATGTTTTCTCTGGAACTGATTAATCTCGTCGTGATGGGGAATAAATGTTTTAAATTTCAACTTGATCAGACGCAT
>CM068965.1:70279479-70289684 GCA_035128595.1 Eptatretus atami | reverse complement strand
ACACAATATAACAAATGGTGAAAATAGAGTAGGAAGAAATTTTTGTGACCTGTGACAATGGATTTCTTTTCCAGACATGGCGATACTTCGTGCATCTCTTGCAGTTTTCGGCAAAGGCTTTCTTGGTTGCGCATTCAACATTGTTTACCTGTTGACCGGGGAACTTTTTCCAACTGTTATGAGGTATGAATATCATACAATTGTCTTAAACAAAATGATGGAAAATACATGGTACTCTCTCTACTTGCAGAATATATAATTTAAATGTGCAACAGATTTGCAGAACTCCCTCAGAATATGTAAAATATTGAGATGATTGTTGATATCCATGTACGATGAATTGGGATGAAATTTCCATCTGGTCCGTAACTCTACTTTCAAAAAGCTTTAAATTATCCAGTCATCTATGAAAAATTACGAGCTGTTTTGCATATAATATATATATATATATAGTATATATATAATATATAATATATAAATATATATATAATATATATATATATACAACATATATAATATAATTATGGTGATATCATCTCTGACTTATTTGATATCATCTCAAATGATATCATCCCACCTCTCTTCTCTCCCAAGGCTATTAAAAAACCCTGTACACTAATTGGGGTCATGCTGATCCTACGTAGCAAGTCTGTATGTAATCGGCCAAAACTGCAGGAGTGGCATTTCAAACAAACAAACAAACAAACAAAACCAGTGTGTGAATTACAGGATAGATATAGGTATAATTATATCAATACTAATAAAAGGCAATTGTTTGTGTTGTGTTGTGTGTGTGGTGTGTGTGTGTGCTTGTGTGTGTGTGTGTGTGTGCGTGTGTGCGTGTGCTGTGCGTCGTGATTGATGATTGCGTTATTACATATGCCGGTTTCAGAATGTGAATGGAGTCCTCCCAGGGTGACCTCAAAGCATCCACCTTCATTTCGGTAAGGGATCACGATTCATGGACCAATCTGTGAAGTTTTCTGTTCTCAAAGTTTTGTGCCGAGGGCTCTCTTCAGGATCATCGCTGAGCCCCAGACAGCTTCCAAATGTAGTTTGTTTGTTATAACATCCAGGGATGGTTTTTAGCTAACCTGTAAAGTAGTGAAGCTTATGGAAGGCACGTCGTCCGTCCGTCCGTCCACAAGTACTTGAAACTTCTCAGAAATTATACGTACGATTTCAATGAAATCTGACCACAGCCTTCATCACTTATGATGGCATTGAAAAAACGCGGTCTGAAGGGGTCTACAGAGGGAGTTTCCGGGGGGGGGGGTGGGTTGCCTCCCCAAATAGGTATTTGCTTTCTTCCTAAACGATACAAACAATCCGATGAAACTTCACGACAACCTTCATCACCCATGACTTACCAAAATTTGTTCATGACATTAGAAAAATCTGCTCTCAGGGGATTTTAAGGGGGTTGCCCCCCAAAATATGTATTTGCTTTCTTCTCCAAAACTACATATAGAATTCTGATGAAACTTGACCATCATCTTCACCATCCATGATGTACTAAAGCTTGTTCATGACATTAAAAAAAAATTGGCGACGAGGAAGGTCGATGTGGAGAGGGGGTTTGCCCCCCAAAATATGCATTTGCTTTATTCTCAGAAACTACAAGCAATTCCGATGAAACTTGACCACAACCTTTATCACCCGTGATGTACCAAGGTTTGTTCATGGCATTAAAAAAAACATCCACAGGTATTTACTTTCTTCTCCATTATATATTTTGTGGGTCATCCATCCCTACCAGTGATTTCCTGGTTATCTTATCCAGCCTTATCCAGGTGAGCGCCAAGGAGTATTGCCCCTATATTTAATGTTTCTGTGAGGTTCTTTGTCATCATTCCCGTAGTTTCAACTATTACTGGTACAACTTTGGCATTCTTCAGCTTCCAGGATCTTCTCAGTTCATTCTTGAGGTCTTTGTGTTTGGTCATTTTCTTGATTTCTGCATCGTTTAGTCCAAATTCACTGCTATTAACACCTCAATAAGCAATGCCTTCTTCTCTTTTTTTGTACCTAAGTGTGATATCTGGTCGCAACACCTTGTTTTCGATGTTCACACTCGATGGAATCATTCGTTCGTACGTGAGCGGTAGGTACTTCCAAGTTTTCAGTGATTATTTTTGGTTCATGTTCCCACAAATTTTCTGGAACTGGGACATCAAAATTTTTCCAGATGTGCCAGTGGATTACATGATAAACTCTGTTGTGTCATTGTGTGTACAGCTGTTCAAACATGACTTTGTTTTTGTGTGTGTGTTCAGTCATGAAGCATAACATATCATTCCCTTTACTAACCCCACCTCCACCCCTCACCTTTCTCTCTTCTTCTCTTTTTTTTTCACACTCCTCTCTCTCCCCCCCCCCCCCCCCCAACTCCTTCCTCGCATCCCCCACTCCCACAGCATAGCAACGTTTGGTGAAGCATAGATCTCCCCACCTCCCCCCCTTTCTCTATCTTCTCTCTCTTTTCTCTCTCTTTTCTCTCTCTTTTCTCTCTCTTTTCTCTCTCTTTTCTCTCTCTCTCTCTCTCCTCTTCTCTCTCTTCTCTTCTTCTCTTCTCTCTCTTCTCCTCTCTTCTCCTCTCTTCTCCTCTCTTCTCCTCTCTTCTCCTCTTCTTCCTCTCTTCTCTCTCTTCTCTCTCTCTTCTCCTCTCTTCTCTCTCTCTCTTCTCTCGCTCCTCTCTCTCGCTCTCGCTCTCCTCTCTCTCTCTCTCTCTTCCTTCCTTCTCCCTTCCTTCCCTCCTCTCTCAACCCCTTCCTTAATACCCTGCGTCAGCGAAGCGACGGGTTGTATTTGCTAGTACAGAATATATTGTTACGGTTGTGGAAATTCACAGATCACCATTCAGGTTCCCGAAGATCAGTTAGTCGATAAGTGTGTGTCCAGATTAGATTTCCCCACCGATGTCTAAAGGGCATTATTCGTGTGCCGGGCTGTGAATCTTGAGGTAGTGTTATTCTTTTCTATCTTTATTTTAAAACAATCTCCTCACCACCTTCTCCACAACCGCCAACATCTCTTTCAAACAAACAGCATCTCTTCAACGACACCACACACCCATGCCACCTCCACCCCACAACGACATCTAACAACCACGCCATCCCAACACAGCGCCAACCACACTGCAACAACACATCTCAACAACCTCGTCAATCTCCACAACACACCAGCCCTCCTCTACAACAAAAGCAACGGTTAAGAATAACCCAATACTCCGAAAGAGGAACAACTCAACAACTCCCGCCCGATATCCCTCAGACGGGTAAACAGAAGTGACGGTTACTAAACGTATGAAAACCCGACTCCTCTCCGGGAATTTTGCCCCGCGCGCCGAGAAGGGAGGGGCGAACGCCTCGGGGCGATAAAGGGCCGCGTCGGAACGCCGAGAAAGAGAGTGGGCAGTTGGCGAGCTGATGAGAGAGTCTCTCTCCTTAGTTCCTTGGCGAGTCGGTGTGGAGAGCGCAGAGTTGAGTGTTGGAGTCCAGAGTGAGTGGAATTGACAGAGGAGTTGGTTCGAGTAGAAGCCGGAGAGGAGTCGCCAGCCGGATCGCCGTTGGAGACGCCATTGAAGGCACTAGTGGAGTCCAGCGGAGTGCGGGCCGAGACACCAAAGGTCGCCGAACCAGGCGCCAGCGAGTCACCACGAGGGTGGCAGGTAACCTGCCCGCCTCTCAGAGCTTTCGGCATCCCGGCTCTGAGAAACATTAAAGCTTAAATTTATTAAAAAGGCCTAATCTAAATTCCTGTGATATAGCCTCAAGAACCATGATGAGCAGGATTGGGCTCAAGACTTCCCGGTTCTGGGTTTGGAGCATCGGCAGGTCTCCTTCAGGGCTCTCTGCTGACACTCTCAAAGTTAAGTTTCCGGTCGTTATCTGTCCCATTTTAACTGTTTATTTTCTCACCTACATGTTACTGTGTGTTCCTAGTTCGGTTTTTGTTTCAAAAATCGTGCTATTTTGTGAGTTTTCGTCGACCTTGTCTTTCCGGGTGCTTGAGGCCTACCCATCCTATCCCTTGGTGTACGATCATGTTTATTTGTATTTTCTCCCCATCACCTTCAATTTCTATCTTCCCCACTTTCCCAACGTCCCCATCCCTCCCAACTAAGCACTCTATTTCTTGTCTTAAATCCAAAAATATATATATATATAATTACCTTTCTCCTTGCACACTCACGAGTCTCGATCCTTATTCTTCTTCTGCTTCTTCCTCTCCTTCTTCCTCCTGCCGGCACACCATCTTTATTCTACTGAGCTGACCCTCTCTCGCCATTACCTTCATGATTTCTTCCTACAACCTTCCATACCGAATCTTACCTGTTCTTCAAAAATACATCAAAAAATAATAATCTTCCTTGTATCGTTTCGATCTCTCCACCACGTGTCTCTCTCTACTCTTCCTGGTACTTTTCATCGACCAGCAGCTTACACTCGCGTTTACCGTTCCAAATTCACCACACACTTCCACGATTTTACTTCAACCTTCCTTTTCCGAATGTTACGCAATCCCTTATTTAAAATAAATAATTTCACTTTTGACTATACACCTCCCAGAGCCAAGTGCTTCTCCCAGAACCACGTGATCTGTTTACACCCCCGGCGTTTACCTAACCAATTTCACCATTCACCTCACGATTTTTTCAACAACACTTCCATGACCTAATCTGATGAAAACTCTCTCAAACAATAATAATAATAATAATAATAATAAAAACGATCTCTTGTAATGCTTCATCTTCCTCTTTCACACATGTGGTACTCTTAACTGTATCGCAATGCACTACTGTATCATATTTAAACAGACTGCTCTCAATTCGACCTTTCCTTCATAACTTGCCTAAAAAATCCAACTGTTACAACGTTTCTTCTCTCCATTCTCTGAATTCCCCTTTATTGCATCCATCAAGAAATGTGTTTAATCGCATCTCTGACCTAAAACTTTTTAAAACCCCAGCTTGCTATGAATGTTTGCTTTCCATCAACCATTCCAGGCACTCATAGGGAACTCCTTATGTTCCAAGGGAACTCCTCATTAAGCAGGCGCTCATAGTAACTCCTCCAGCATTTCTAATCTCCCCATGGTCAACCAGTACATTTCCCATATCATCCTTCACACATTATTCTCCTATGAGATCCTTATTTTGACTGATCATTTGCTTTGCTTTCCTAAATATCTCCCCTCTACTATCTGCATTATTTATCACATCTGAAAGTGAATCCTGTCCTAATTTTTTTTTGCCTTGTAAACTTCCCTTCTTGCCCGACGTTTAGCCACTAAGTATTCCTCCTTATCCCCTCCCAAAACAGTTTTCTTTTTTCTTGAATTGCCATATCCACCTCATGATTCCACCACCATGTAGCCTCATGTCGAGCTGGGCCCTTTGATCAGCCACATATCTTTTCAGTAGAAATGCTGCTGAAATCAATTCCACAGTTGAAATTTTGAAACTCGGCTCAGGTTAAGAGATTTTAGAGATTATAGCATGTGCGGAAATGAAATAAAGCCAGGAGCACTGGCGTCTATGGGCATTTATAAGCATTGTGATGTATCCAGCGATTCGTAGGAAAGAAGATGAGGCATTCGATAATATGAGTGAGGAAAGTGAAAAAAATATTTTGAGCACTTTATCATGAAGAGTCCATTGCAGCCTTTTCCAAGACAAGGCATTGTTGAGCAGGTCAACAAAAATGGCGAATTCAGACCCCAGCGAGATGACAGAGTGCTGACAAATGGGTTGACCAACGATGAAGCTTTGATAAAGAATAATTATACAAGACTGTTAATCATCTACAAAAGAGGTGTTTAAATTAACCCCAACACTCAGTTTTCATTAATGCACTCCCATGGAGTTCCTTTAGTATGCAGTCAAAGTTTCAGGCCGTTAGATTTATGGTTTTAGCGTTATGGAGGAGACACACACTGACGGACTGATTGACGTACCGACTGGCACACACTGATGTTTATTATAATAGATAGCTGTTTTCAACTGAGAAAGCACAACCAAAAGTTTCCTTAAAAGTTTGCAGCAAAACTAAACTAGTTTCACCAATGATGGCTGCAAGTAAGCCTCTAAGCTTTACTACCTACCAGAGGCTATATTTTAACTATGAAAATAAATACACAGATCATTGGTACTCACAAGTAGTGCCCCACAGGTATCCCAATTCAACTGGCGGAGCAATTTCACACTCTGTGAAGACCCAGGAATCGGCAAAGCCAAAGACACACACTAGTTAGAAGGGTCAAACCTGCATTCTTGAATAATAATTTATCTTATCAATATTTTTTGTTTGAATGAATAATTAATCTTATGAATATTCTTTCTTTGGATCCTTTTTTTCCAAGTTAGAGTTAGAAAAACCGTTGCATGACTGCTGCCTTGCAGACAGACCAGCATTGGTGCAGGATCGACCATGGCGCGTGTCGGAGCCATGCTGGCACCCTTGGTCATTCATTCCGGAGACATTTACCCCCTGCTTCCACAGATCGTATATGCTGTTGTGTGTTTGTCTGCTGGACTTGCGGCACTGATGTTGCCTGAGACACGGAACACAAATCTACCTGACACTGTTGACGATCTGCAGAAAAAAAAGGGGTAGGATTATTTTCAAAATATAAATCAACATTCAATTATTCATTCATTAATTCATCCACATGTCGTGCTTGGATGCTAGTTTTCATAATTTCTGGGAGTGCATCTCTACTGCCGATGCAGTGCCCCTTGCAAATTAGGACAGGAGTTTATAAATTGGGCAGGATACTGACAAACAGTGGCTTAGTCTGTCTATAAGGCATCATGGGATCTTTAACATCGAACTCTTTATTTGATACATCACCTTTGATGCACATTTATTGACATGTGCTTCATGGGTTGATGCATTGTTAGGTTTTCATTACTAATAGAGAAAAACATGCCATTTTTATTCACAATTTCTTCCCTCATCTCATTACTTTGGTATATCTCCCAAAACCTCCATAGACGAAAGGCACAGCAGATGAAGAACCAGTCAGTCTTAGATGAGCGAGAAAGCTCAACCTCATTTTAACTACTAACCAGAGCAAGCAAGACCTGTGACTTCAGAACAATAAATGATTAAAATATGAACCTAAAAGTACCGTTAAGGTGAAATGTAGCCAAGATGGTATAACCCATGTAGTTGTTCCTGTGTTGTTTTCATTTCATTTCATTTATTGTACATGTGAAAAACATGGACATTTTACATCCACTGGCAATTAAATTTATTTATATATCCTCCACTGTGTGCATATTAATTTAAGGACAATGGAGTTTGTCAACAAATTCATCTTCATCATCGATACCTCGAACGTCGTTTTTTTTTTTTGTTTTGTTTTTGTATTCAGAGTCCAAATTAAAAAAAAAAACAATCTTCCAGCATGCGGCATTGCCGGGGCGCCACCTTGCAGCACATGGAGTTGGAATTGGGAGGGAGTGGTGTACAATAATTGATGATTAATTGTATATAATTAAAAAAATAATATTATTGTAACATAATTAATTTTTTTATCAATTGGCTGATGGCATACCTAATCACCACTGTTTCATCGAAATCTGTAACTAATTAAAAATTAAGTAATTAATCGGAAAATTAAATAATCAATTGATTAATCAATAAATCAAAAATACCCTTCATAGCCAAATCACTTGTTCACTGTTGGGTCCAAATATCAGTTTTCTAGCTCAAAAAGGTGCCCGAGATATTGCCAGGATGAGAAATAAAATCAATAAGTAATGAATAAATCGATAATAATTAAGTAATTAATCAATTAATTGATTAATCAAAAAATAAAAAATACTTTTTTTGTCAAGGCATAGCTTCACTTTTGTCCCCAAATTTCAGCTCACTAGATCAAAGGATGGTTGAGATATCACCCAGACAAACAAACAAACAAGAAAACAAACAAACGGAGTGAAAACTGAGTACTCCCTTCCTTCGGCCTCAACTGCAGAACTGAGAACTCCCTTCCTTCAGCCTCAGCTAAGTTTTATGCCTCAACTGCAGAAAACGGCCTAAAAGGGCCAAAAGCATGGGTTTTTATTGAAGTTACAGTTTGTTTGGGTGTTAGAAGTGTCCTCAGTATGGCCGAGTATTGGAAGGAATGTATGAGAAGTTCCTGTTCCTGGCACGAAAAAAAAAGGTAATAAACAAAACTTTTATCTTTCCAATTCTCCATTTCAAGCCAGGAACTTTACACACAAACTCAGACCTCCATATTTGTTGGAGTTATGTGAAGCATTTATTTACCCCACGCACGAAGTGCAAAGTGGAGTCAAGCAAATGGTTCACTCTGTCTGTCTAGCAGTTGTTACACGTCAACCTCGGGGCACCGCATCAGTAACCAGGACGGCGTCATAGCGGAAAATAAATAAAGACACTGATGTGCCCTTGGTGTTGTTTTATGGGAGAAACCAACATACAACAGAAGACAGAAGGATAACTTTATAAGGAATATTTATGAATCCCTACTGTCTACCTCAAACACAATAATACTAATTATGAGTTACACTCAATGACTTTCCTCGAAATCCACAAATTAAATAAGTACAAACGTCACAGACGACATTGCAGCTATAAGTTAACTCACGACTCTCGATGTGCAAGCAGGTTGTACAGTAAACCCCAGCGGGTTATAAATGGGTGAAAGGCCGGGGGTGAGCACGGTTGAAAGGGTCTCGTCCGGAGGATGCACACAAGATGAAGCCGACTGCCAAGTCACGTCTTACAAGTCCTCAGAAGGTGAAAACCTCATATCAGCGAAACATGGAGAAGAGCCCGAGTCCACAGGTAAAGCTGTATCACAGATGATGAAGACGGGAACTCCAAGCTGTAAAGGACAATGCGTTACTTGAAGAAGAGAGATTGGAGGGATGAATGAGCCCGTCCGAGGTTATGCACGGGTCAATCAGCCGTGTGCCTCCTCAAAAATGGCCGAAATGGTGCCAACATGGGTGTGCAAGCTTTGAAATTGTCACTGAGATAACAACAATGCAATGTCCAACAGGTAGGTTCCACGAAAAAAGGGAGTTCAGCAAAAAATAGTTCACAGGGCACGAAACAAGAAGCTAAGCTGAATACCCCACAGACCAATGCACAGTGGGTTTTAGTTGGTCTGTTGTGGTCAGGGAAAAGGTAAGTCAACAACAATGCACATACAACAATGCTATTTCTATGATCTAACAACAATGCCACATACCGATCATAGAGCACCACAGATCATGGAGTGACAACAATGCTATTTCTATGATCTAACAACAATGCCACAGACCGATCATAGAGCACCACAGATCATAGAGTGACAACAATGCTATTTCTATGATCTAACAACAATGCCACACACATTGATCATAGAGCACCACAGATCATTGAGTGACAACAATGCTATTTCTATGATCTAACAACAATGCCACAGACATCGATCATAGAGCACAACAGATCATAGAGTGACAACAATGCTATTTGTATGTTTGAGGAACTACTAACTTTCAATTGAATGTTATATTTTGAACATGAATCGGAACAAAAACCTGCAGTTTAGCAGTAGTTTAGCTCTGTTTTGCAAATTGCATGGAATCTCGTCCTGAGCGTGCATGCAAACAGCGCGGTAAAGCAATTGCTCCAATCTGTCTGTCTGATAATCAAACAAAATTAAAACATTTTTTATTCCAAATGGGAAATGTACTGTTTAAGGATGTCATAAAGGACACAAACAACAGGCATGAAGAGTCAATGCTGGCTGTGCTGGGAGTTGTGGTGGTAGTGGTGGTGATGGCGGCCTTGGACGACATACATCCAGGGCATCTTCCTCCTGACAGAAAAAAACGCAGGACAATAACACTGCAATGAATATATTAAGATATTTACATTTTGAAATGATAAAACTAAACAAAACATCATCTGAGGACAACACATCTCAATAAATATAGAGAACATCAAAATCTTCTAAAATGTGAAATACATGTGAATAATGTTTTCCTGGTGTCACACAGTGTATCTCCAATACATTGACTAATTTTTATGAGACATTCATACGTGTATTTACATCATGATCAGTACTTATGTTGGGATTTGTACCTTTTTCTTAAAAGTTTTGTTTCTTCCAAACTCAATTCACTCGCCTGCAGTTAATTAAACTATATTCCTGCTTGGGACATTGTGTGTGAGATAAGG
>CM068965.1:70250852-70267552 GCA_035128595.1 Eptatretus atami | reverse complement strand
AGACAGACAGACAGACAGACAGACATTAAGGTCTTGAGTTTGAGCCCCTGTCAGGCCAATAAATAACACCAGGAGGATTTCCTCAGCCTGTTATCCTTCCGAGGTCACGAAATGAGTACAAGCTTATTGATAACATGGGGCATTGCATCAGCAGCACAGCCGTGGTTCCAGGAATGATGTAGCCAAGCAGCCACATGCTGCAGACAATTTTTTTTTTTTAAATCTCCGAAATGGTGGCTTCCTTAAAGCCCTCATTTCTTTTGGGGATTAAATTGTCACAGCTTCAGTAGTCTCAGCCTGCATATCCAGAGGCACAGAAGCTCTCCTGCCTCCTGCCATACCTCCAAACGGCTATCCTGACCTCTGGTGTTACAGCCGCTGTCTTCAAAGCTTTCTGGCATTAATTATAAGAACTGTTAAGAAATCTGCGACGTTGGTTTGTTCAATTGCGGGTAAGGGTCATAACCGGGTACATTTACTGCTTAAATTTATATTTGTTTATTGTATACTGGTTGGCATTGCTTCATATAACCCTTCTCCAATGCCATGTCATTGTTACATAAGGGCTGTTTCACAGTCATGGTCATTTCTGGTATTTTGTACCCTTGCATGCTAAATAGCTAAATGAGAGGCTGTAGTATCTCTGTCATAGGGCCAGTAGTTGGTACTAGTGATGGCACAACTTGGACCACTTTTTATTTGACCAAAAATGTCAATTTTTGGCAGAATGGCATAAAAATTGCCATTTTTTTGACAAATAGCTCTCATTTTCTCCAGGATCACTGACTGCATCACAGTGTATAAACAAATACAAGCAGAAATTGGGACTTTATATTGTTGTTGCATCAATTTAATACCTCTTCTGTACTTTGTCCACAACATAATATTCATTTCAGACATTGAATATTTATTTCACCCTCAATAAATATGTCCCACCGTTCGTCCGTCAAAAAATGTCCTCTCCGGAAATGCATATTGTAGAATAATTTTTATATAAATAAAGCGTCTTTTTAAAAGTTTATTGTGTGTTTACCAGTGTGTATATACCTGCACTGATATTATGCTACAAAGTTTGAGTGTAACCAATAACCTTCTATTTGCATGGCCTGCATGATTGCCTGACATGTGTCCGTCAAAAATGTGTCCTCTCCGGAAAAAATACTCTCCTAACATCCTTGGGGTATTATTTTTAATAAGAAATATTCATTCAGATGTCCAAAAATTTGGATTAAAGTATTGTAATTAACAGTTGGATTTGGAGAAATAAAAATATAAAATATTGAGTTTGAATTTTTAGTGGTTGTGAGACAAACTTGGTACCCTCATTGTGAAACAGCCCATAAATGTACCTTGTCTCGGGGGCTGGATTCTGTGGTGGTCTCTTTGGTAATTTTGGTATTGTTGGACAGCTGACGTCGATCCGGCTCAAAGCGCTCAGCCTCATCCTCTCCTTGTACTCGACGGCGACGTTGTCCCTGCACTTCCCCCACCTTAACATTTTCTGACCCCTGCTCTTAACTTCCCTCTCTTTTCTCCACGCGTACAACAAACACCACAGTGTTGTGGTGGTTGGTGACATGCTCTTCCTCCATCGCTTGCCTCACAGTTTGCTGAGTTCACAATGTCCTATACAGAGAGTGATTAATTCCAATCGAAAGAATTTGGCCAGCAATGCAATGCTGAACACAATTTCCGAGGTACTGCAGTTCAATCTCTCCAAAAATGTTGCTGCCAAGGCAAATTGCAACTTCAGCTAAATAGTCTCTGGATTCTTGAGAGTTAACCAGTAATATTCCAAACAATCATTTACTCTGAACTTTGAAATTCACTTCTAAACATCATTGCATTTGTGCAAAAAGGAGGAGCAATTTTTAAGTATTGATTTTTTTTTTATATGGGCCAAACATCTCTAGCTCGTCGTTCTTTAAACTTCAAGCTTGAAGGATATTTATCATTGGGTCATGGCATTTGCTAATTTACTCATAAGTGTTGAGGATTGTGGGTGCTACCAAGTTATTAGTATTATTTTGCTAAGTATAGCAAGATTATTCTTTCCAGGTCACAACCTCATCCAGAACTTTACTGCAGCGACTCCTCGGCACCATTGCCGGGTCCCGTGGCTGGAGAACTCGTCGTTCGGGGCTCCGCTGGACTCCCCATGGAACCTGAGCAAGAACCTCCTGAGGGTAGCCATTCCCTGGGAACAAGACTCTCTGAGCATGTGCAGTCGCTATGTACGACCGCAGTGGCAGCTGTTGCTTAATGACTCTGCGGATGGGTTGGAACATGCAGAGATAGAGGGCTGTGTGGATGGTTGGGTCTTCGATTCCAGCGAGTTTTCGTCCACCATCGTCACTGAGGTGTGGCTTCTTTACATTTTCTCACATAACATATTTGGTGAATCATTGTAAAATTTGTTCTGCACGCCGTTAATTTCAGCCATTCAAGATATAAATCCTTACAGCTGAGTTCCCTTTACTGATGGTGGAACCAAACAAGGAGAGGCTTTTGTTATTCACTTTTTGACTGGTCAGTAAATTGTACACTCTGTTACTTATTAAATATGAGCATTGTGTTCAATATGGTACCAATAAATTAAATTGTAGAATAATTTTTTTATATAAATTTTTTATATAAACTTGTAAATTTTTGCTTTAAATTTATTTATTTTTGCTCTGAGCAGCCATTGAGATCAAACCCTTAAGGGTAATGCAACAAAGGTTTTAGCCACTCTGTCAGTCAGCCAGAGTATATGGCACACGTTGAGGATAAATTTCAATATCTGCTACTGTATGAAGGATATAATTCTGAAAAATTTACTATTTTTCTCTTCTGAGGCCCTTTTTTGCAAATCACTTTCGTTTTTTGAGATTAGTTCAACCAAAAAAAGGATGAAAATTTGAAAAATGAGCTATGAGCGGTATTCCCCATCCAATGAGGTTAATACCGTTTTACATATACCGCATGTATTGGATCATCAGAAGAACTTTGCAAAACATTTTATGACCTTGCAATACATACCCAACAAACAGCAATTCAAATCAAAACAAAGAAAAAAATCTCACATCAAACCAAAAATAGATTAAAAATAAAGTCAAGAATAACTAGAACTGCCACTTTTTAACTGATGGCAGTGATGACCGAGTACCAAGACGCCCGGCTTCGATACAACTCTGCTTTCACAAAACACTGGATTGACGAGTTCTGGACCTAGTAACATGTTGCATTCAGTCTATTTATTACGTATGCAGTTGACCATTTTTGGGGGTCGGTAGCATCGTCGGTAGCAATTGAATTGGTATTTAAATAACCTGAACATGAAGTAATAAATGTTCGCATCATGGGTTCACAGAGTAAACCAGAATACCCCACACATCTTTCTGCAATGCGGGATTGATGAGTTATGGACCGAGTAACACAAAGTGTTCAATCTATTTTTTATGTACACAGTTGGCCCTTTTTCCTGGGGACATCATCGGTATCAATTGAATTGGCGTTTAAATACCCTGAACATGAAGTAATAAATGTTGATACCATGGGTCCAAATGGTAAACCTGGACTCCTCCAAGTCATACGAAGCCCACACGTCTCTCTAAAATGCGGGATTTATGAATTATGGACCGAATAACATGCTCCATTCACTCTATTTATTATGCTTGCAGTTAGCCCTTTTTCCTGAATACATAGTTGGTATCAATTGAATTGGTGTTTCAATAACCTGAACACGAAGTAATAAGTAATAAATGTTGACACTATGGGTTCGCAGGGTGAACTGGGACTCCCCTGAGTGCAACGATGCCTGACACGTCTCTCTGCGAGACGGGAATGACAAGTTATGGACCGAGGAACAGGCCACATTCCATCTCTATATTATGCAGGCAGTTGACCCTTTTTCCTGGGGCCATCATCAGTATCAATTGAATTGCTACCCCTCTACCCTCAAATCCATCCAGGCAGAGCCAAGTGAGCCTTATTCCAAAAAAAAAATTCAAAAATTTCTCAGATTCCAACAATTAAATAATTCTGGCTGCAAGACCATGCAAACGATCAGGTTGAAATTTAAAACGTACATTCCGCATCTGTACTAGATCATAATTTTGAAGTTTCACGTTGATTGATGAAGCGGTTCCAGAGAAAAGATTATTTTATATTTTCCTTCAATCCAATATGTTTGTCTAACCATGTGACATTAATTATTCATGAACACCCCAGTATTCCCAAGTCTTGAGTAACATGAGTGTGAAGTTTCACCTCAATCTGCCTAGCTGTTCTGGAGAATATTTTTTAAAGCTTCAGGGTAAATTAAATATGGCTGCCAAACCATGTGACCTACGTCAAAAATGGGAGGGAACTTTTTGTTTGTCATGGATAAGGGTCATATCTGTAAACTTTTGCCTCGATCTGGTGAGCCATTGTGGGGGAGATTTTTGAAGTTTTAAATTCTCAATCCAATAAGGTTGCCAAACCACATGACCTATGGCATCATACATTTAAATTATGCCTCCAAATTGGTAGGGGATCATGCCTGTGAAGTTTCATGTTAATCAGATAAGGTGCGTTTTTATATCCAAGATGGCCACCAAACCACATGACTTGTGATGTCATCATTTTCACCCGATATGCAGAAATGGAGGTCAATTATATTTGTGAAGTTTTGCTTCGATAGGATATGCGGTTCCAGAGAAAACATTATTTAATATTTTCCTTCAATCCAATATGGCTGCCATACCACGTGACATAAATTATTCATGAACAACCTTGTATCCCCAAGTCTTGGGGAAGGTGTGTGTGAAGTTTCACCTTGATCTGTCCAGCCATTCTGCAGAAGAGGATTTTTAAGGGTTTTAGGGTCAATCCAATATGGCCACCAAACCATGTGACCTATCAATTATTCATTAACAAACTGGAACACCCGTGGCATGAGGAAAATGTTTGTAAAGTTTTGCCTCAATCTGTTCAGCCATTTCGGAGAGGAAGATTTTTAGTTTTTAAAGAAAAAAACAATATGGCTGCCGAATTATGTGGCCGATGATGACACAATATTTTTTTTTCTCTGGGATGTTGTTGCATAGATCACGCTCAAAATTTTTTAGACTGGTCGGATGCAGCATTTTATGTGTCGAATTTTCACTGGGATACCACTTCAGTGATGAGGTCACAAAAAGCACATTTATTCCCCATGGGGAGTACTTGCCCCTTGCCAAGTTTCATTTTTTTCCATCGTGTGGTTTCGGAGATATAGAGGTCCAAATTTTTTCCGTTTTTCCAACATGGCTACCACACCATGTGACACATGACGTCATAATTATCATTTTAAAATTATACATGAATATTTGCACTTATGGTGAAAACTTTGTCTCAATCTGACGAGCAGTTGCAGTAAAAATGAATTTAAATAGGAACTACAACTGCCACTTTATAACTGCCGGCAGTGATGACCGAGTACCAAGATGTCTGGCTTTGATACAACATTACATGGGATTGAGGAGTTACGGATCAAGTAACAGGCCATGTTCCATCGATTTATTATGTACGCAGTTGACCCTTTTTCCTGGGGCTATCGTCGGTATCAGTTGAATTGGTATTTAAATAACCTGAACACGAAGTAATAAATGTTCGCACCATGGTTCCACAGGGTAAACCGGAAATCCCCCGAGTAATACGAAGCCCCACACGTCTCTCTATGATGTGGGATTGATGAGTTATGGACCGAGTAACATGCCGCATTTAATCTATTTATTACGTAGGCAGTTAGCCATTTTTCCTGAATACATTTTCGGTTTCGATTGAATTGGTGTTTAAATAACCTGAACAAGAAGTAATAAATGTGGACACCATGGGTGCAGAGGGCAAACCGGGAGGCACCCGAGTCTAACGAAGCCTGACACGTCTCTCCACAATGTGGGATTGACAAGTTATGAACCTGGTAACAGGCCATGTTCCATATATTTATTATGTATGCAGGTGACCCTTTTTTTCCTGGGGCCATCTTCGGTATCAATTGAATTGATACCTCTCTACCCTCAGACCCATCCAGCTGCAGCCAAGTGAGACTTATTCCAAAAAAAATGAAGTTCTGAGATACAAATAATTAAATAATTATCACTGCCAGATCTTGGTACACCCAAGGCTTGGAGAACATGTGTGTGAAGTTTCCCCTTGATCTATCCAGCCATTCTGGAGAAGATTTTTGAGGTTTTGGGGTAAATTCACTATAGCTGCCAAATCTTGTGAGTCTTATCAAAAGAGAGGTTTTGACCCAGTAATGTGTCCCATTTCTCAAAGTCGCAATATTCGCTCACTTGCGCTTAGGCCTAAGTCACATTTGCCACGGCGGCCGTGGGGTCTCCAAAATCTACGACCACTAGCAATTATACAGCGGCCGCAGTATTTCCACGGTCACACAATGTAGCAGTCACATATGTTTTTATCCTTTTTGTTGACTGTGACTCCTTTTGGAGGGTTTTTGATAGAATGTATTGCCCACTTGTCACCTCATTAGCCTGGATCCGTCCATTGCAATCCACACGCTTTGAGAAATGGCCACGGATAAAATGTGGGCGATCTCGCTTTGAAGCCCAAACCGGGATAGATAAAGTATGCAGAATGCAGTATCTGGGGAGCAACAGTTCCAACCTAGTGTTTGAGTGGTATGAGAGAGGTATGAGAGAAGGTATGAGAGAAGGTATTGAGAGAAGGTATGGAGGAAGGTATGAGAGAAGGTTGAGAGAAGTATGAGATTAAGGTATGAGAGAAGGTATGGAGAGAAGGTATGGATGAGGAAGGTATGAGAGAAGGTATGAGAGAAGGTATGAGAGAAGTTAACAGATGGCACCATAGCAGGATGGGAAGGCAATTGGAATTTTTTTTTTAATGTTCCTTGAAGAGGTTTGTAAAAATGAGGGGTGTGTGGAAAAAGACGATTGCCACACAAAGAGCCATTGAAAAGATTGCTGCCACAACGTATCAAAAAAGGACGAGAAAAAAAAGCCATGGATCAGTCAGAAAGTTCAATTCAATGACATTTTGCAACAATATTTAATTACAAAAATGAAAGGGAACTGCCACTGGACACGTATCAGACAATTGGACATATCAATAGATGATTAAACGACAATAGCAAATATAGGAATGGACAAGAAAAGCAGGAGGAGATCAAGATTTAGATAAAGAGATGAAATTGAAAAATGAATTGGCAGTGCAATATCCTCGATGATTTTGCAAAGATAGAAAAGGACCATGTTGAGAAAGCGTCTCGTTCTTGCAGTTGAACCAAAGTAAGCTCATCATGTCAGTTACGTCAAACCGCTCCGTTGAATTCTCGAATTAGATTATTACCTCCGCCATTCGAAGATTCGGAGGTTTACTGTTTCACCCCTTTCTGTTTGTTGTTTGTGAACAGTTTACGGAAAAACTCCCGCGGATTTCGACGAACTTGTGGTGGGGATTAGGTATGGTTCCAAGGATTCTGCCATTAGATTTTTCTGGACTTGGTCCAAAAATCAATATGGCCGCTATGGCGGCCATTTTTTGAAAAATATTTGAAGTTTTTTTTTTTTGCATTTCTACTGTTTTAAGTGTTCCAACCCCCCCCCCCCCCCCCCCCCAAAAAAAAAAAAATTGTTAGAGAAAAAAAAAATTTTTTTGCAACTTTTTTTTCAACAAATTTCGATTTTTTTTTTTGCATTCTACATGTTAGTAAGTGATTTCAACAAAAAAATGCCGAAAATTATAATTGGGCTGATTTTGAACTTCAGGATGGATTATACCCCACTGTAAAATCATTTCTGTCTCAAGGAATCTAGTTATGACGAATGAATTGAGTTGTAAAAGTTTAAAAGTAATAGGGAAAGTTGCAACTTTAACTCTGTGAGCACTGTTGACGTCAATTGATAATAGATATCAGGTTCCTTGAGTGACTAGCAGTATTGGCGGCAGAGGTTTGCACTCTACGAGTGTCCCCTCTTGTTATATTTACTTTATTTATGATTGCCACTGCTTGAGAGTTGTTTCCCAATTAGCTCTTGATTCCATAGTTCTTGCATTTTTAATTTTTCTGTTTCTTTTTAGTTCTTGCATGCCAAATTCCCGTATAAACACTTCTGCAAATTTGAAGCCAAAATTATTTCCACTCACTAAGGGAGAATGTATTAAGCGGTAGCACAGAGATAACATCCCATCGAAGAAACGTTGCCACCGTATAGGACAGCATTTGTGGGAGGCAAAAGCGGCACAAGTTCCTGATTGCAAGCCCATTCAAGGTGGAAATCAACAAAAGTGGGTATGGCGTTTCCAAACCTTCAAACAATCGAAACTTCTGTCATGGCTGGGCCCTTTTTAAAATGTTTTTTTTTCTTCCTGGGGAATTACCAGAGAACTTGTTTGGGTCGTGTTTTCAAAAGATTGGGGCTATCGGGTGGTTGTTGGTGGTTTGAGAGATTCAAAAGTGGGGGAACAAAGAAGTGTCCAATCGTTCGGAATATCACTTTAGCAAGTGACGTTAATTGATGATAAAAACTCACCTATTCAGCAAGGCTTCCAAGCCACAATTGCACCAACCAGAACCCACCATGTACACAGAGTTGAGCCATCTGCTTCATCACCTTCACCTCACAAACCAGGTCCCACTGCAGGGCAAATTCAATGGAAGGACCAACATGTTCAAACCAGGTTGTTTTTTCAGGAAGAATTATAAACTTATTTGGAGAATTCCTGATTTAGCAAAGGAGGCTCATCAATTACAAATGATTAATTTATAAGCTACTTACCACATATGGCCAATATAAATAAATACTTCATATCAAATAAATTAATGCCAGAGAGAGACCACCAGATTATACATATTAGCAGGGGACCCCAGCTCTCTTCTGCTTCCCCCTTTCGTCTTCAATTTCCTCAACTCCCCCTCTTACCAAACCCGAGTCAGCAAACCCTCCTTCCCAATCCTCAAATCCCTCTCCCAACTCTGTCTCCTCTCTGCACCTTCCCCCTCCCAGCAAACTCTGGTCCTCCTCCCCCCTTTCTCCTTTTTTCTCAAATCCTCAGCTCCCTCTGCCAACCCCAGGTCCCTCAACCCCCCCCCTTTCCCAACCACCTCAACCTTACTCCCAAAATTTACTGCCCCCTTATCCCCAGCTCTCTTGGCCTGCCTTTCCCCCTTTCTTCTTCAATTTCAACTCCCCCCTCACCAAAAGCCAAAGTCGGCCACCCCCCTCAACCCACAAGTTTCTCAACTCACCACCCCCCCCCCTCCCCCAAGTCCTCAACCACACCAAAGCCTTCAAAACCCCTCTCCCAGACCCTCTGTTCCCTCTCTGCATCCCCTTCCCCATCAACTTTGTTCTTCTCCCCCCATTACTTCCAATTTCTTCTTCAAGTCCTCAACTCCCTCTGACAACCTAGTTCCTCAACCCCCCCCCCCCACTTCCCAACACTCTCAACCTCACTCTCCCAAATTTCTGCACCTCTAACTCCAACTCTTTGTTCCTCCCCTTCCCCCTTTCTTCCCATTCTTAACAACAATAAATAAGATGCACAAGTAACTTTGGTTGCAGCAAGAGGCCATTCAGCCTATCATGCCACGTTGTTTTCCTGTCCCATTCATTAAAGAACAATGTTAAAAGTAAATAATGACACGGAGTTAAAATTCCCATAACCTCCCCTTTCTTTCCTGATCTTACATTCTGTTTCCATTTATTAAGAAGAATTGTTAAAAAGTAATTAAACAATCACCAATCTCTCGAGTTCTCATCTCACGATTCTTTGAAAAAAATAGCGGTTACAGTAACCTAAAAAAAACCATTACTGTCATTCGTAATGGGGAAAAAATAATACATAACCAAAACCCTTTAGACAAAAGACCTCTTAAGAAGTTTTATTGGTCCCTGGTTTGAGTAGTTTAAGAGAAAATCTGGATAGACAGAGCAACAAACCATAACTAGAAGGGCACTCGGTAGAGGCAATACCTCCGCCCGAAATGCCTGATCCTTACAAACATATCAGGCCCAATAAATATATTGTTTTTACCCCTATCTCTCAATGGTGAAGAATCACTTAAAACATCTCTAGGTCGGATTCCGGATCCGGGATTTTCACCAAAATCTATCGGTTCGTCCTGTCACAACCCAATGCCACACCAATTCATCCGAAATCCGTCCAGCAACTTTTTGAGATACTTGCACACAAACAAACAGACAACAGACAGGACAGGGGTGGAAAACATTAACCTCCTTTCCCACCTTGTGGGTTGGTGGAGGTAATTTCTGGGTACCGAACGACGCCTGTCCAATGATAATGCCATCATATGGCGATGCCATCCGCAATGCCACCCTTCCAATGACGATGTTCATCCGAGTCGTGGTCATTTTTTATCAAAACTATATTTCTTTATGGCCTACTCGATCCCAACAACTGCCACTTATAACTGTGAAGCAATGATTTATATGTGGGATCTAATAAATTGTTGAGCCACAGGAATGTTTGATAAATTATATCATAGTTCAGCAGTTTGGGCAAGCATATTTGGATCGAGGAATATTAAAAAATTCTTTCACTTCACCACTTCACTGATGATGCAAAACTTCAAATATATTGATTGAGGTAATGCCCAGCTGGTCCCGAGGCGGTTTCTGAACCTGCTTCCCGAGCTTTGCCCTGAAGTGTGGGCCGCATATAACTTCTGTGGCTACAGCGGGCTTGCTAGAAACACAAACGCCATCTTGAGACGATTAATTTTGGCAGGGTCCTCGTGAGCAATTTACACGGTTACCTTCTCAGTAAATTAATTCCTCCCCAGATAGGGAACCGTGCTCTCGATGACCCACTCTTATAAATCAAGACAACTGGTGTGTGGATTTCGTCATGTGTAAAGGGAATCGTGATAGGGATATCAGTTAACCCAGCTCTGGAATGGTTTAAGGGTGCAATCATTGATTGCCCTTGTGTGATCTAAGTGAACATACAGAAAATAGGGACAGAAATAAGGATAGATAGTGTAACCAGTCAATATGTGTCTACTGGGCATGTCCAAGGGAGAAAAAACTCTTGTGGCTTATCCGCTCGCTCCTCAACAGCAGCTCATCCCTGCCAGCAGATCCCATCTCCAGAGGCTTAATTCGCCAAGGCTCACTCCTCGCAGACTTCCTCTGGCTCCTGGTGTTTTCCTGGACGCCAAGCACCGAGGTCTTGGAATGCACAGACTTATAAATCCATTTGGGCAGAGGTGGCTAATAGGCCACAGCATCTTGGCGCAGCTTGTTGTTCTTGGGTCTGCCTTTCCCCAAGAGGTGCACTCTTGTTGACATTACTGCGGCTCATTGGTTTAGCCCTATGGTCTCTCAGTGCAGGCACAAAAGCCGGAGGCGTCCTCAGAAGACGGAGCTCGACACCCGTTTCCACCCAATGGGAGCAAGGCGATGGGGAGAGCGGATCGCACCTCAATTAACGACGGAAAAAGGATGAGGATTGCGGGCCCGTCTGCTACGAGCGCGCTTTCTGTCTGGGTTTGTTGGCTGACTGCATCCCACGCATCCGGGAGTCTCGTCTGGCGCTATACAAACAAGCAGTATCTACATCTCATCATACGGGAAGATCACCTACGTCTCGCTCCTCTGGGTTTGGCTGCCCTGGTCCGTTCATTTGGCGCCTGTGCTCTGGGAAGTACGAGTCTTCCAGCCGCCGAACGCGGCCAGGTTAGCCAGCACATCTTCTTCCTCAGCTTGTCTTCCCTCCGAGGCTTGAAGGGGCAATAAGACTCGAGTTCCCATCTCTTTCTGAGGTAATTTGCTGTGTTTGTGTGTGGTGTGTGTGTTGTGTGTGGCTGTGTTGTGGTGATGTGTGTGTGATGTGATGATGTAGTGGGTTCCGTGAGCCCTAGTCTCTAAGTAGTATTGTTTAGGAATTGCTGTACATTTGAATTCCCTTCTTTATTACACGATAACTCTGCCCATAGTGTACCTCGTCCCCGATTATTGTAATAATTCCCTTCTTGATTGAAATGTCCCAGCATCTGTCCCTGTCTTTTCTTTATTTGGCTTTAGCACGGTGCGTGTTGAGAAATAGCGAAAGCAGTAATCTGTTCATTTTGGACCGACGGACTCGGTAACCATCCGCTTCGGGTACACACGGTTCGAGCCGGTAACGGGCTCGTGGCACCGATCGAGGTGGTCTATCATGAGGAGTGGTGAATTCCACAGGATAGCTTTGCCACATGGGTACTTAGGTATATATGGAGGTTTGGCAATTAACCCCACCCCACGGCGGTCATTCGAATTATTGAGCGATTCGATTGGTCCTGTAAGCCGGACCCAGTGCCTTCCAGGACTTATCTGAGGGTTCACACCTTAAATTCCAGGTTGTGTTCGGTGGACCGACTTTACTGCTTCCCTCATCGCGGTCGTGTTCGCCACTGATACCCGGCCACAACAATATGATAAAATCTTGTTGTAGATATTTTGATGTGTATTATTTATTTTTAAGTATTATTGTGTCTGGTTTTATAATTTATTTAATTTTAAAATTACAAGAAGAGAATAAAGGGAATAAAGAAAGGGGGTGTGTTCCTCACAAACGGACCCACCCTCTCCCCATCCCACGCTCTGACCCCTCCTTCTGGCATATGTGGGAAGGAAATGGAGAGGTGGGTGAGAGGAGGGTGAGGTCAAGGAGTGGGAACAAGGGAGGGATGATGGGTATATGCATGTTGGCTGTAAGTGTGGGTGGGCTTTGCAATGGGAGAGACAAGAAAGGGCAGAGTGATTTTTATTAATTTAATAAACACGTTGTTGTGTGGGAACTAATAAATTATCATTGAGATGAGGGGAGTAATGAGAATGTGATTATGGATGTGGTGTTTAGTATGTGAACTGCTGAAGGTGGATGAAATTTATTTATTTAGCATTTTGTCTATTTGTAAATTATTTTTTAATAAAATTGAACCTAAATCTCTTTTCCTTTTAAATCAAATATAATTTACGTCCAAAGAACTGTATCATTACATCACGATTTTCTTTTAAAAAGTTCATTTTGTCCTCGACTATCGTACTTTTATTAACAGTGTATTTCCCACCAATGATATTCTTGAATGACATCACAATTTCTTTAAACTTTTGCGATTTCTTGAGAATTAATCTTCCCTATTTATATTCTAATTTTCTAAATGTCTCATTGATAGTTTTGGATATTGTTTGAGGTTATGAATCATTGTTGTAATTATCTGCAATGTGTCCTGAATAAGATCCATTGTTGAGAACTGAGTTGAGTGAAATTTTTTATATAGTCATCATCCTTATAAAGTGCGAATTTAAAATTCGACTCCAATTAACTAACGGCTTTTTCCTTTCATTAAGAGGTGCTATTCAGTTGTAATACTCGCTTGATCTTTACAGAAATTCATCAAAAGTTTATTGTTGTAGGAACTCTGTGCCTATCCACAATTTCTCCATAGTTTTGTCTCTTGCTTTTATTTAATATCGTGGTAATGGAGGACCGTAACATAGAATTGTATTACCCTCTGGTTGTTTTTATCCAAGGAACGAGACCCAGTATATGCTTAGCTCTCCAAAACGAATCACAAGGTGTAAGTCCACCATACATTATACCCCTAACCATTTTATGAGTTCAATCAAGTCATGCAGAGCGATAACTAATACAAACTTCTTTGGAAGAAACCTTAGCCGTTATCTTATTAAGACCTTGTTGTTATTTGCGTTTATGTAAGTTAATTGCCAGCTAATTGCTCTTCACATCTTGCAATGACACATCGCAGAGCTTAATCGTTTGTTTTGATATCAAGAGTCCAAGTCTCAATTTAGCGCTTCTCAGTCTTATCTTCATATGATAACCCTTATGCAACTTTTTCTCTTTCAATGGTGATCTTGTGCATCAAAGACGAAATTATACAAGCATTTCTCGCTCCACCATTCGGTTTTTTCTTCCAACGCTTGTGCCTATGTTCCATAAATATATATCGCTGCTTCCAGTACAACATTTCGTGCCACTGTTTAGAGGTTGAGAGAGCAATGGTTTAGGATTGTTGCAGCTCAATCTATCTTTTAGTCCAATGTTGTTCCCTCGCACCTCAGAAAGAATCTCCCTGGTAGACACCTGTACATTCCCCCCTATGGAATTTCACAGTTGTTTAATTTGTGTCGCGATAAAAACCATTTTGTATGTCATCCCCAGGTTTTTGTTGGAGCTGAATTTACTCATTTTTGGAGGCCAACACTTGAACACACCCCTTTTTTGTATAACACCAAGATTTTTCACTTTAACAGTGACCGAAGATAATTTTAGTGTTATTATTTTTACATTTGAATTACAATAACTCATTTATGGTTAATGAGGAAAAATTCCTACAGAGTGGAAAAACTTTTATACACCACCCCAACACACCCAACACACACACACACACACTTCCCCCACACACACACACACACACACGACACACACCATCACAATCACATACGCATACAAACAACACACAGCACACAACACACACACACACACAGCAATTAACACAACACAACACACACAACACACCACCACACACGCACAGCACACACACCACACCACACACACACACACACAACACACACACTTTTGAGGATATTCAATCCATATAAGAAGACATCTCATCTCAACAGTTTAATTAGTGTAATTCAAAACTACGCAAGTGCTTGTCTGATCGCGGCATCGTGATCACCGATCTTCTTCATCAGGAGGAAAAGAATAGAGGAGATTAAGGCAAGTATCTCGTTACATGCCTCCGTTGGGTCTGAAATGGTTTTTCCAATGAGAGAAATAGCAGCCATTGACAAAGCACAAAAGAGAGTTTGAGGGAAGTGAAACCACAGTCTGACTATTTCAGGGAAATAACTGAGGTGGTCGGTGAAAAACAGCGAAAATGAACAGAATGTATCACACAAACCTTAGGAATAAATTATTCCCAGAACCATAAGGCCCCAATGTTTGAACTGACTCACGAAATGACATACTACTAAGCCACAGAGTATGCCAAGAGAAGCATATGATCATTTTTCATCTCTGCTTCTAATAAAGTCTATTTCAACACTCGAACCAAGTTCGCTAATACTGCGATGGTAATACGCACCCGTTATAGACACCAAAATTGATTATTCCCGAAAACTAGACACCAAACAAATATTTACAGGATTCTCTATTGACGACATCAAATTATAGTTGTAAGAAATGATCATACTGAAAGGAATGCGAGAGCCGCAGCCCACAGGGAGTAAGTATCAAAATCGGGAGTGTTTTGATGAAAGTAAATGGTGTTCCAGTTTGAAAAGGAGAAATATGAGTTAAGGCCTAAGATCACATTTGCTCTACGGCGAGGATACGGCGGCGTACGCCCTCTGGAATTGACAGAAACGTGCGGCGGCCGCAGAGTTTCTGCGGTGGCCTCAGGGTGGCCCTACGCCGATTGTGCTATCTCTTACAGGCCCGAGGGGTCGCCGTGGAATTATAACGCGGAAGTTATAACTTTCCATTTCATACGTTGGCCGTAGCAATTCGACATGACATAGTTGTGACATAGTTGTGTTTCCACGTCGACCGTACGTAGTGGCGTACGGTGGGCTTGCGTTATTCGTTGCGGCTGCCGTAGATCTCTTATCAATGAAAATGAATTTTGCCCTAAAAACGAATACATTTTATAAAAACCGAACACAACGAAGCGTTAATGTTTGTTCACGTGTTTCCGCCCACCTGTTCGCGATGCATCTTCGTGCTTTGTCATTCAGTTCGTCGGTGGAAGTCCTCGTGAAAGCATCTCTCGTGTGTCGATCGATACTTTACCTCGTGTATTTCACCTTGATTTTGTGCTGTTTTTTTTTTAACTCATCTTGTGTTTTTAATTAATAACAAAAAAGCAATCCGATCACGGATGTGATAGGACTGTCGGGCAAGGATTTTAATTTCACAGAAAAACCGGTTGTATTTGGAATATCCATTGCATTACCTCTCGCCCGATGCGTTTTGATGAAAGTGAGGTTTGATAGCGACTTCGTGTACGGGGGCCTCATTTTGATGAGCTGCCCTGGGGGCAGCGCTCGACTAGACGGCGCGAGCAGATACGAACCCCAGGCCGCAGCAGCTCGGAAGCTCGCGTGTGGAGCCTTTGAGATGTGGTGATTTGTACCAGTACTTTACCATTTACAATACACCGCCACCAGCGTCATATATACTCTCTTATTTTACCTTAAACATGGGGAAATTTCAGTTTGAAAGTGGGTTATCTTTGAATCACAGGAACAGAATTTATTCACATCCAATTATTTCTTAATTGGGAAAAATAGATTTGGGAATACGAAAACTTATGCAATCCGAATAGGCCTCCTGCCCCGGACGAATTCAAATCGAGATTTCTGTGGGCACCACAGATACTAGGTTATATTCCGAACTGTTAATATTTTTATTTTAGTTAAAAAAATAACTGTGATATATTAATACCCACTCGTCACCGTTCGTCTAGGCGCACGTTCGCCTTAGGGCCCTGCGGAATCGCCTTGCGGGCCAACCTGAAGCCTACCTTGCGATCTGACCTTGAAAATTCTAGGCCGCCGCAGGGACGTCCTAAGGTTCACCAGTTGCCGACATCAAAATCAAAGACCGTACGGCATACCCCCACGTTTATCAGGTCTCCCACAATCTAAATAGCCGAACGGCTTCCCCGGAAAATA
>CM068965.1:70217704-70229792 GCA_035128595.1 Eptatretus atami | reverse complement strand
GATAACATGCACTGCCTCGGTCCGGTTGCAAATTGACTTCTGTTGTCACATCTCTCTATCTGTCTGTCTTCAGTTGTAGCCTGACCTCAGCTGCTTTCTTGACAGCTTCCCATGTTTTATCATCAAACTCTCTAAGGTTAGGTCCACCAGAAGAAGTTTGCATATGATGGCGAGGGGCCTTGGGTGATCATGGGCGCTCATGGTCTCTGTCACTCCCAGTATCAGTCTCCTGAAACATAGTATACATTTAAGACATTATAGTGCCACTCCTAAAAGAATACAGCACATATGAAACATGAAATACAATTGCATATGATGAAAAAGGGTACATTTAAAAAGAAAAACAGCAAAATAATGAAATTAATCACCCATGACATACAATGGTGTTTTGAAACCTCTTATCAAAGCAGAAAAGTAGTTCAACCCAATGTTTCAGACAATTTTTTGATATAAAATTTCAAAAATTTAACATGGATTTCACATGAGTGCCCTATTAGTAATCTGAACATGTCTGATCTTGGCTGTATGGTCAGGTCAGGTCAGGTATGGAGCATGTGCCAGAACAGTGCGTCGTTGCGTCCACTTTCCACCGGTACTCCAGGGCCTCCGTCTGGCCATCCCCCAGGCAGATGCCAGGCCCATCCCTATCTCCTTGAGATGCGGTCAACCTGCTGCAACCACGAGGCACGTGGTCGGCCCATTGGCCGCCTCCACGCACGAGACTCCCTCGCTGAGAGAATCTGGTGAGCAGGTCAGCGTCAGGAAAACGAGCCACATGTCCATACAGTCGCAACTGACGCTCACGGACTATGCAGGTAACAAATCTCATCTGAGTCTCTCTCAGCAACCGCTCGTTGGACACAAAATCCGACCAGCGATAGCCAAGGATTCTCCGAAGAGACCTGGTACCAAAGGAATTAAGTCTCCATCTCAGATCCTTGGTCAGATTCCGAGTCTCGCATCCATAGAGCAGACGTGGAAGCACCAAGGACCTGAAGACTCGGACTTCGTCCGCTCGCACAGGTACCGCAGCGCCACACCCACGATCCAGTGAATCCATGACTCCCCAGGCCCGACCCAGACGTCTATTGACCTCTGACTCACAGCCAGCAGAGACATGACTATCACTGCCAAGTTAAGTGAATCTCTCACGACCTCAACATCTTCATCACAAACAGGTACAGACAGGACAGCAGCATCCAAGATGTCATTGAAAGCCTGGATCTTAGTTTTGACCCAAGAAACCCATAATCCCAGCGGCTCCGACTCCTCATTTAGCACGTCGAGGGCCCCCAAAAGTATATCTAAAGTCTCCGCAAAGATGACTGCATCATCTGCGAAATCATGGTCCAAGATCTTGACATTCCCAAACGATGCACCACAGCTTGATCTCTCCGACATCCTCCCTGGATCCAGTCCATACAAGTGCTGAAAAGTGTGGGGCCAGTACACACCCTGACAAACTCTCCAGTAACAACTGTAAATAAGTCAGGGATGGTACCACTACATTTCACAGCACTCTCAGTACCAGAGTGGAGTTCAGACATCAGATCGATCAGTCTTGGTGCACCCCACGAAGACCAAGAATCCTCCAGAGGCATCCCGATTCACTGAATCGAACGCTTTACAGAGATCAACATAGGCTGCAAGCAGCCCCTGCCGAAACTCTCGTGTGCGTTCGGTGAGAGAAGGAAGAGCAAGCATTCGTCAATCGTTGACCTATTTGGTGTAAAGCCGACTGCTCTGGAGCTGGTGCTCAAGCAGATGGTGGCGAACCCTATCAATATTACCGAGCAAAGACCTTGCCCGGCACTGAGAGCAGTGTCACCCCTCAGTAGTTGTTGCAGTCTTGGCGATCACCCTTCCCTTTCCAGAGAGGACAACAAGGCCCTTCCAATCAGCTGGGATGATGCCTGTGTTCCAGGCAGAGCACAAAACTGCATGCAACGACACAAGTGCAGCATTTCCACCAGCCTTGAGAATTCAGCAGGACGCCACAGATCCCTGGAGCTTTACCCCTTTCAACCGGTTCACCGCAGCCCGTGTTTCCATAAGCAAAGGTGGACAACAGTGATTGGAGGGTTAGCAACAGGGATTGTAACACCCTTGACGTCCAACTCGACAGCTGGTGGATCAGCCTGGTACAACCGCTCAACGTAACCGTCCAGCGGGCCTTCACTTCAGACTCCTCTGTCAAGAGCCTACCACTCTCTGCTCTCACTGCAGTGCTCCGAGAGATGGCTTGATGAACGCAATGCACGAATTCCCCTGTAAGCAGACGAGAATCACCTGTCCACAGGTGATGCTCTACCCCTCACAGATTCCTCGCACATAGGCCTCCTTGTCCACCCTCAGTGCACGTACAGTTTTACGCCTCAGCTCCCTGAACAGCTCAGCTCTGCATTCAGCCTGGCCCTGCGACTCTGGTCAATGTATCCAGTGTCCCTTGAGAGACAAAATTCTTCTTTGCCCTGCGGTGAGTTCCAGACATCCACTGGCAACATCAAGGAAAGTGGTCTTGAAGGCACTCCACAACTCTTCAGAACCCCCAAAGCACCCAGACCCCTCAAATGTCCATCGCCTGTTCGCAAACTCCTCAGCTACCCTCTCATCCTTGAGCTTGCCAACATCCAGCCTCGGCTGGATGGTACAATTCTCCTGGATTTAAGGTGCAGCTTTAGAGTTGCTTCAACAAGCGGTGGTCAGTATTGAGGAACTGAGCACTCCGGTAGACCCTGCAGTTCTGGATCATCCTCCAGCGACCTCAACGAGGCATGGTCAATCTCCTTTGCCACACCGCCAGCATTGGAATACCAGGACCAGCGATGAGCCTGTGGGGCTGAAACCATGAACCAGCCACCTAAGTCCATGACTTCTCGCAAAGTCAAGGAACTTAGTGCTATTCTGTTCATAGTTCCTGACCCATGGGGACTAACACATGTCTCATAACCATCCCTATAAGTTCCAGTCGATGCATTGAAATCCCCAAGATGAGAAGTGTATCTCGTCTGGTGCACTGATCAACCACAGACTCGAGCATGGCGTAGAATGCATCCTTCACGGTGAGATCACTCTCCTCAGTCGGACATAGACAGAGACCAGGGAAATGAACACTAAGGAGTGACAAATCTAGTCACATAATACGCTCGTTGACCGGTGTTACCTCAATAATCATGGGGTCAGCTTATTAACACAGCTACAGCAACCCTTGGGACATCGCATTTATGTAACCTAAACTACAAAAGCCGAGTCTCGTGTTATTAGAAATACATTGGAACTCCTTTGAAAATCTTGCAATGAGAATGAGCCAAATTGGCATATAAAAATAGGCCTTTGCAGCAATATCATTGGAGCTTACCATTTGAGATCCAGAACCTGGAATTTCTCCTCCATTCTCCAGGATAAACAGTGGAATTCAGAACCTTCTTGACTTGTTATCTGCAAGAAACATGAACTACATTTGTGGCATGAAAACTCATATCATTGGAGCTTACCATTTGAGATCAGAACCTGGAATTTCATCCTCCATTTCTCCAGGATAAACAGTGAATTCAGAACCTTCTTGACTTGTTATCTGCAAGAAACATGAATGACATTTGTGGCAGGTGAAAACTCAATCAACTTAATCTTGGAATGGTAACTGATTATTACAGTTTATAGGACCCTCCATGCACATTGCAATCTGGTACAGTTCAGAGACACATTTTGGCCCATGTCACACATGGCAGATAACCACATAACTGTACACATTCATCTTTTGCGTAAATTTAACTTGGGCTTTCAATATAAAGAAAAAGTAAATATTTCTACACATTCTTGTTATGTATAACTACTAGTACGAGCTAGGTTTGGTATTTGCACAGGATAAATTTATGCCTGAACTGCATTAAAAAGCATTTAATGGGAGAAAAATGTGGACTAAAATACTCCCTTCAAAGCTTGTTCCTCCATTTGAATGCAGAAAACATTAAAAACCTAGGTCATCAAAGTAATTTTTTTCACAACCCTTCAATATAAATTACGAGAAAAATGTCATCGCAGTAATTTACCTGGTAAATATTTTGAGTGACTTGCAAAGGTATGATTTTTCTGCTGCAGATATGAACAACAGTGGCCTATCAGGTCATCATGTGGTACAGGTATCTTGAGTAGTACATGTAACTCTGCAATAAATAGAGTGTTAACATAAAGTAAGTGACAAATATTCTTAGATTTCAGTTCTACATTTTGAATTGGCTGTTTATATTTGATGTACAAAATTAGATTGTTCTTTAATAGATGAATATGTTACATCGGCGCAAAAAGATTATAACTTCTGCGAAGAAATTGCAAGGACTAATCTTTGTAATCAACTTACAAGTATAGAAAATCCCTCAGAGCTTCAACAAAACCAAACGTTCCATACTGTTCACATCCCGTCCACCCGATAATTACTCGTTTGGTTCAGGGAGGTAAACCTAACAAACATAAATAACAAATTATCAGTTTATAAATCACTAAAAAATTTAGCAAGCATTTTTCTGAGCTCTTTTCTTGTGCCCACTTCATCACAAAAGAGACGCGGAAGTGTCAAACTGGTTCGCTCAAAGATATTGTAGAGGTGATGTCTGTGTGGATGACCTGGCTGCACGAGTATTTTACCGGGCTAAATGACGCTTTGTCCTTGATGCTTATTCCTGGGCTCTCTCACTTTCTGTATTTTGTCACAGCATTCCTGCAAGCGTTGTGCCACACTACATGATTAGACTCATCGCTGCCACTATATCTGAGGTATCCACTGTTCACATTCACAATTCTCTACGAAATACAAAATCAGGCAGCTCACTAATATGCATTGAGTTTCCTGTGATAATGTTCACGAACCTGTCTGTAAGTGGCTGAAAGTCTTTCAGGGATGTTTCTCTATTTAACTAGATGATGAGGGATCCGAAGTTGGATTTATGAGTCTCGTCTGATTGACAATATAAAACATAGGCCCAGTCCACGATGGCAGGCGTGTTTCACAGTTATCGGAAACTCCAATTTTGGAATTAGGTTCACTTTGAATCTGAAAGTAAAAATATAAAAATTAAGGTCACATAACATAGATACATATGTGAGACTAACTCATGTGTAGTAAATTCAGCAGAGAAAAACCATTTCAGTTGGGTCTGACCTAACTCATCATATAGTAACCATTAAGGTCAGTCTTGTTCTCACAAATTTTTTTCCTCAATACATTTAGATAAAAAAATGTACATTTATGTATTTTTGTCTATGATTGACTTTAATCCATCAGAAAGCATAAATTGTCACCGGAAATAGTTTCAGTGAACCCAAGTTAGCTAGAAAAACATGTATATGTTTTCCAAAAATGGTTCGACGGCAGCCATCTTTGATTTTGAGATAATGACGTGTCTCTTTGGCATAAAACTGTTTCTATGACCCTAAGAGAACTTCCATGCCAAAGGACATTTGCATCACGATTTTTGAAGTCAAATGTCACTCGTAACATGTCTACTAATAGGGATAAATGTATATCGATCGAGGGAGTAGTATTTGGGCACTGTACAGGAAAGTTAGTGAGCACTCATCTACAGGGTGAGTCAAAGTCCCAGACCACGGTTTAGCTCTGTTACAAAGATTGGTTGTATGACCATGGTGATTCAAACCCTAGAAGTTAATACAAATACAGTAACAACAGTAATACATAATAACAAGATAATTATAAAATATTATCGTGATACAACAATTACAATACCTCCTTAGACACCGAGGGCATCCACACGACGTCCGCCGTGTGATGGCACAAGATAATTTTTTCTTCATGTGCGGTGTGAAAACCAATGCAAATACCAGGTGTTTGATGTGGTGCCAAATGCTTTCCTGAATGCGTTGTTTCAGTTCTTCAACAGATGTCATCGCGGTTTCTGTAACCTGAGCTTGACGTACCCCTACAGAGCATTGTCACAACAGTATAAATGCATTGCATAACCAAATCTTGTATAAGCAGCTAAAACATGTCATGGACTTTATGACTCACCCTGTAGAATATTGTGTGTAGTTTTGGTCACCACATTCAGAAGACATCGCTGCCATAGAAACGAGTGCAGCGTTGAGCAGCTCGATTGATTACTGGGCTCGCTAGACTAAAGCTTAATGAGGAACGCTTGAAGGAGACAGGACTTATACACTGGAACAGAAGGCGATTGTGAGGGGATCTGATCGAGATGTTTAAAAATAATGAAGGGTGTGGACAACGATAGGCGCAGCGGAATTTTTCAGCGGAGTGGACAGTATAAGGAACAGGGCCACATCTTGATGGCAAAGAAGATGAGTTAGGACAGTTTAAGGTAGGAGTATTTCAGTCGGAGAGTGTTAATGCTGATGGTCTCCCAGGAAAGGTAGTGCAGCAGAGGGTGGATAGGTTTAAATTGGATGCATTGGAGATAGTGGGGTTTATGGGGATATTGGTTTGTGTGAATGGTAGGTTATCTTATGTGTAGATGGGTAACAATATTGGGGTTGTTAGTGCAGGTATGATGGACCGAATGGCTTCCTCCTGCATCAACGTTCCTTGTATATCCTTGTGTACTCTAATATACACTGCTAATTTAAGTGGGTAAACAAGCACAGAGCAAACCCGCTATCCTTTTTCTACTAAGGCAACCAAAACTGAGCAAACAATGTTCAAAATGCAGCCAAACCAGACGTTGTTTTTCTACACATGATCGAGGCTCATGATAATATTGAGGACAATGGATAAATGGGCCACCAACTGATAGAGGGTTCTGAGTGAAAAGCTCACATCTCATCTTAAATTATTGCAACACTTTCTTTTCTTCTGCCGAATCAGTTGTTTTTTGAAGAGTGCCAAAGGAATAACAGGATTATTATCAACAAGAAATGGCATCATTACTCCACCACCAAAGGTGGATGGAAGCTATGTTTCACCGGTCTGTTTGTCTGTCTGTATTTTTGTTCGTCTGTGAGCGGATATCTCAAAAAGTCAGGACAAATTCGGACGAAGTCGTGGACAGGTTTTTGGCATGACAAGGACGAATTGAATGGATTTTGGTGAAGAACGCACATACGTGATTTTTTTTCTTTCACTCTTTATGTGATTCTTCAGCATTGAAGATGGGGCCAAAAACGATACACAGCACAATATCCAAAACTTGTGGACGGATTATTGACAAATCTGTGGATCAGTTGGGTAAGGTGACAGAAACTAAATGATTAGAATTGATCAGTTACAGATGTATGTTCACCTACTCAGTGGGACACGAAAAGTAAACTGTTCAGCTGGGGAAGGCGTACGCTCTATTGAGTGCGGTTGTAATTAATAACCTCCTAAGGTGGAAGGAGGTTATGTTTTCACGCCTGCTGCCTGTTTGTTATTTGGCGAAATTTTTTTTTTGCCAGAGCAGGTCAGGCTTTGTCTCTTTCTGTTTGTCTGTCCATTCGCACACGATTTTGGCCACGTTTTGAAGCAATCATTCTGAAATTTTTGTGTGTTTGTAGTATACCAGACAGTACATTAATTTGGTGAAGATCCGAATCCGATCCAGATCTGAGAGTTTTTTTAAGTGATCTTCACCATTGAGAAGATAGGCCTATAATGAGAAACAGCACAATCTCTCAAAAGATTATGGATGGAACCAGATGAACGTACGATCGGGGGTGTGACAAGGACAATCGATTCAATTTGGTGAACACTGAATCCAGATCAGAGACAAAATGTTATTTAATTTTTACGAGCTTTTACATCCCGCACTGATCACCAAACTCTCTTCTTATGGTATGCAAGTCAATCTCCACTCATGGTTCGCAGACTTCTTCTTCTATCACAGTCAACATGTAGCCCTCAATGGAATGCTCTCATCCCTTCTTCCTGTCCCAGCTGGAGCTCCTCAAGGCAGTGTTTTGGGCGCTGTTCTTTTTCTGGTTTTTCCATCAATGATCTCTCTGACTCTGCAAAATCCTCTTTATCTTGCTGATCGTTTCCACCCTCTTGCCGTAGAATCTGTCATCCCTCAGATTGGCAAGCAGCTGCCTCTTCACTCTCTGCAGATCTGGATAAAATCACAAGCTGGTGCAACACGTGGAACATGTCTTTCAATACCTAACAAATCTACACTCTCACTATGTCTCTCTGAAAGGAACTCTCTCCATCAGGACACCCCCCCCCCACCTCCCATTTACTTTCTCAACAATCCTCTTGAAGAAGTCTTTTATTCAAGCTTTAGGGACTCATGAACTGCCATGATTCTTTCCTGGAAAGCCACATCTCCCAAGCTGGCCTCCAAAGCCAGTCGCCGACTGGGTATGCTACATTGTGCAAAGTCCTTCCTTGGCAACACCTGAGCTTCTAACCATTTACAAAGCTTTCATCTGCAGTTGATTGCCTACTGCTCTCCCCTTTGGGGTGGTGCTCATACTTCATGCTGTGGAAACCAAGGTTTTTTGGGATCATTCGTATCTCCCGCGGTGAGGCTGAGTCTTTGGGTCTCTCACTCTCTCACCAGAGGCAGGTCGGTGGTCTTTTTGTCTTCTTCTGTCTCCTTTCTGGAGTACTTGCCCCCTGCTCTGTCTGTGATCTGTCTCTCCTATATTTCCTCAGGGAGGTCAAGGTAACCAAAAACCCCTGATGAAACTGCCAAAATAAAAAAAATCACTGCTGACCTTCACTCTTTCATTCCTCTTTTTTCCCCCGCCCATGGAAGCAAACTCGCACACTCTCTTAATCCCAATCCCCCCCCCCACCCTGGTCTTCAAACTGCTGTCACCACCATCTCTTATCTTCCCCATCCAAAAACCATGATCTTTTACTACCCCAGTTAATCCACCCCAAACCCACCTCCTTCAAATTCCGTGTTTTCCTTCCTGAAAGTCCCTGGAGTGTCCAACTTGTTTTCCACATTTACCTCCCATCCATCTCCCTTCCATAGATATCCTATTGTCTTTGTCCCCACAATTTTGTGCTTACCTCTCCCACCCCTCTTGTCTCCTGCCTTACAGCATTATATGTTCCCGTATATTAGCTCTGACACGAGCCTCGACTTGTATATAAAAACAACAAACTGATTCTTCACCATGAGACATGGGGCTAAAAAAGATATTGCATGATATTTCCAAAAGTTGTGGATGGATTCGGATGAAACTTGGTGGACATGGGTGTGTGAAAGGACTAATTGATTCGATTTCGGTGAAGATCCAAATCCAAATCCGGATCCGATTCTAGAAATTTTTGTAGTGATTCTTCACCATTGACAGATATGGCCAAAAATGATATATAGCACAATATCTCAAAAGTTTATGGATAGATGAAATATAAACTTGGTCTGTCATACAGAGGAGGGAGTAACCAGGAGAGATACTAGGGAGTCAGGACATCTTGAAGAGACGAAGTTGTTAAGTAGATCATGTCTGGATTGTCAGTGACAACCTTTGTGGAAAGATATGTCAGGTTTGAGCAAAGGCCCTGGATGTTTGAGGTCCACACTGGGGAGGAGGGAGGGAAGGGGGAGGATAGGCGAGGGAGGAGGGCGGGGGGTAAGGAGAGTTGTTAAAAGAGTGTGTGGATTGCAGAAGAGCTTGGGGTGAAGGCCAGATGAGAGGAGAAGAAAAGGCCGGTGGTGATGGATTGAGGTACAGGGGGAGTCATAAGAGAGAAGGCAGAGGGCAGTTTGAAGATTTGAGGAGGTAGAATGATGAGATGGAATAGAGAGAGTGGGGAACGTGGCAGCTTTGTGGATGTGAGGGTGGCAACTTTGGGAAGGGAGCAGAGGGCGAAAAATTGAGGGAGAAGGGGAGAGGTGAGAGTTGAGGGAGAAATGGTAAGGGGGAGTTTTTGAAAAAGGTGAGAAGAAGCTTGGATTGGGAAAAAGTGTGAAGGGTGCTTTGAAGGAAGGGGAGATGATAGAAAGCAAGCATGGCCAAGATGCAGGAGGGCGATGGGAGAGGTGGGGAAGAGGGGAAGGATGAGACTTGGTCGAGGTATGGTGAAGAAAGGAGCGGGCAGGGGGAGGTACAATATTTGAGGGGTTGGGAAGAGGGGGGGTGTGCTGAGAGGAAGGAGGAGCATGTTTGAGGTGTTGAGGAGTGTTACTGATTGAGAGAGAGAGAGAGTGAGATATCTGTTGGGTTGGAATGGAGCCACAGATGTTCGAACACCACACAATTTGGACAACAAAGGAGGAGCTTGATACTGAAGCCGAAGACAGTGAAGAGTGCCAAGAGTGGAGGTAGGATGACGGGAAAGATGGAGGGGGTAAGGAGAAGGGATAACAGGTGAGAGGTTAGGAGGTAGATTTAAGTTAGGTGGGGTGGGATTGACACTGAAGCTGGAAGAAAAGGACGATTGATGGAACATGAACATTTAGACGGCAGCCCAGAGACATTTGGTTAGATAGACGAACTAGGTACAATATCTGACTATGGGAGTGTGTAGGGGGTCACCTGAAATGAACGGAAATGGGAGTCTGCCGGGTACCACCTGCTGCGTGTAGACCTGGGGGACCCCCCAAGGGGCCAAAAAATGGGTGCTACATAGTGAGTGAGGTACCACTTAAATCCACCACCACGGTGTGCTCACTGCCACGCCTATATCAACAACACAAAGGCAGACATTTTTCCACTGCAAAAGGCCGCCAGACCCCCCACAAAGGGCCTAAAAATTGGGCTAGCATAGACGAGCGAGGTACACACTCAAAAATAATGCCAAATGAACAAGTTGATTCGTAGAGTACAAAATGGGTTATGCCAGACAAATAGTCTGCTGCACTATCGGTACCAGACACCCCAAAAGTGGACCCACTAGACACTGCGGTCCAAACTGCGGGACACCTAGATATTGTAGGTACTAGCTGAAACCAAGTTTAAATGATCTATCACACTTGGGAAATATAAAATGACCTATGACAGACAATTATCTGCTCCCTTGGGCCTACCAGACCCCCCCCCCTATGGGCCCTTGGCCCATCTAGGCTAGCTCGATATTATTAAGGTCAGCTTAAAACCAGGTTTAGATGATCAATCATAGCTAGGGAATACAAAATGACCCATGCCAGAATAATTATCCATTGCCTTGGCCTCACCAGACCCCCCTAATAAGACCTTGGCCCAAGTAGGCTAGTCTAGATATTAAATATATCAGCTGAACAGGTTTATATGATCAACCACAACTTTGGCTAATGAATACAAAGTGACTCATGTCAAAATTTAACCACTGCATTGGCCATTTCCACAACAACCCATTTCAAATGAGAAAAGAGAGACAAGAGGCAATAGTAGGTATAAACAGTTGGAGGTGTCCTTATTTGGCTTTCCATATATTTGGCCATTTGGCTGAATTTGTGACAAGCTCTCTTTAGCTGCAGCAAACAATATATCAACACTGGATTGGATGGAAGTTTGTGCAGTCAAGAATCACTGTTTACGGCTGTTTGGGGTAAGTTGTTTTACTTTGCTACATAAATAGTTTTGCTATTATAATGCAGGATATCATGCATGATTCAGTTATTAGTGCTCAGTTGATAATTTAGGTTAAAACCAATGCCTGGGGCAATGCCAGAGCACATGGCTGCAGAGAGGTCCTGAGTTACATGATGTGGGTTAGGATCAAGTATCAAACACTGCATATATTTAAAAAGACTGTGGAATCTATGGCAATAAACTATGCTATTATAGGCCTAAGTACAATTTAAGCTTGATATGATGTTTATTTGATAGTGCGGTATCTTAACTAAGGGACTTTTAATTTGATAAGCTTACAGAGCCATCTTCCCGCCTTAAGAAAAACTACGGAAAGCCGTATCAGGACATCCTATAGTATGGACATAATTGCAATGTCAGAAGTGATGCAGTTGAATGTAATGCTTAAAATATTAAAATCAATAATGTTGTTTATTGTTCAGGCTCAATTTTGTGCCATTATAGAATGTTTTGTCTGTGGCATGGTCAGCAAATAGTTTGAAGATACTTGTTCTGTACGTTTGATTCATTACATTCAGTCTCGTGTTTGAAATTGTAAGTATAAATTGTGGAACATTTGCATATTTAGTTACCTTTTATCACAGATCAAGAAGATAATTGCTACAGTAATGTT
>CM068965.1:70184894-70202394 GCA_035128595.1 Eptatretus atami | reverse complement strand
CCCCTCCCATCTCCTTTCTCAACAATCCTCTGGAAGAAGTCCTTTCATTCAAGCTCTGGTCTCACTATCTGCCATGATCTTTCCTGGGGGAAAGCCACATTCCAACCTGCCCAAAGCTAGTCGCCGACTGGGAATCTCCATCGTGCCAAGTCCTTCTTGGCCCACCTGAGCTCATGACCACTTACAAAGCTTTTTGCACCTGATAGAGTACTCCTCTCCCCTCGGGCTGGTGCTCCTGCTCTCACCTTTCTCTCATGCTGTGGTGAACCACATTTCGGATATGTATCTCCCGTGGTAGGGCTGAGTCTTTGGGCCTCTCACTCTCTCACTGCAGGCAGGTTGGTGTTCTTCTCTTCTACCATCTCTCTCCAGTCTCGCCCCTGCTCTGTCTGCGATATGTCCCCCCCCCCATATTCGCATTGCACTCAAGGTCTCCGCAACCCCTGCTGGTAAATGACCAAAATCACAATCACTGCTCCCCATCTTTCATTCCTCTTTTTTTCCCGCCTTTGGAATAACTCCCTCATCTGTTCAATCCCATTCTTCCCTCCAGCTTCAAAACAGCTGTTCACCACCTCTTATCTTCCCCCATCCAAACCACGATTCTTTTCTACTCTCGTTAATCACCCCAACCCCACCTCCTTCAATTCCTGCTTTCCTTCCTGAAAGTCCCTGCAATGTCATCTGTGTACCCGTGTTCCCCCACCTATCCCTCTCTTCACAGATCTCTAATGTCTCGTTCCCCACTGTTTTGTCCTCCCTCCACACTCTTGGCTCGCCCCCCCCCCCCTTGTTGTGCATTGTGTGTTAGCTCTCATACGAGCCTCGACAATGTATACAACAAAAAAAAATCGAGGCGGGTGTGCCAAGCCGAAGCTGGAAGCCTGAATGCCCTTGAGGAAACCTATGTGCTTCGCACGCTCATGCCACAGTTAGAGCCTTGCCTCACCCATGTCAGAGACACACGCTTTCCTCTCCTAGCAAGTCCAGACACCGGGACCTAGCAGCACGTTCCCTGCCAGTGTGGCCAGGACCTGACCTTGACCGAGCTGTTAGACACAACCCTATCCCCTACACACAACCCTATCCCCTACAAACAACCCTATCCACATTTTACTCAGAATTTAACTTTTTTTGTCTTCAAACATCTGAAGGCTCAGCTCTCTGATCTTGTGGATGTGTCCTACAAGGTTTCTACCACGTTCCTTGCAATCTGCCTTCTCAAGCATTTCTCACTTGCATTTCTCAGTATTGTTGCAGAGATGTGAATAGAGGGCAACAGTATAATATAAACTAGTTATATCATTAACAAATGTCTCGCATAAGTGTTGGTTTCTGTGTAAAATGATAGGTCACGTGTCAAAGTTTGTTGGACGAGATCATAACCATTCCCCCTCCCCCTCCATATGTGTCTAAACCCCTGATATCCCCCCTCCTTAATCCCTTAATTCATTCCCTTGTAATATGTCTATGTGTTTTCATTACAACAAAGTACCAACAAGCCAGCTCCGCAAACTGAGCAAATCCCCTCTGAAGATGAGCTGGATGTGCCTCACAGCTGCACACAGCGGTAAGAATCACCTCAAGCCACTAGCAGCAGTGGGCATTCTGTGGGCTCGAGTGGCTTGTAGGGAGAGCAGAGGGGCGGGACAGCTAAGGCAGTACATAGAACAGCTCAGCGAGTAGAAGACGAGTTAGTGTGACAGTTCTCGCAGAACGGTTTGCAGAAGCTCCAGCGAGGGAAGAGAGCAGAGAGGTTTGTGGAGCCTGTGTGAGATTTTCGATGGGGACTCCACCAGAGTTGGACATGGGTGCATCCAGAAAGGGGCTACAATGCTGAGATGTGATCCACGAAGCATCTCTGTCCCTCTTGTTCATGCCATGAAACCAGCCATTTTTGCTCTCGTCTTCCCGCATCAGGCATCTGTGGACCTCTCGCAAGCATAGCATGGGGAGAAGATTCTCTCTCTCTCTCATCGTCTTGTCCTTCTGCCCTGTCTTAACAATTCATGGTGTTTTATAGTTGTATTGTATGGAAAATAAAGTGATATGTACTTTCTCTCTCCTGTTGTTTTCCCAATTCCCTTTTGATAATTATTCATCAAACCTGTTTTCACCATCGGTGTGTTGGCTTGGCATGCAGTTTGTGAATTATAACCATGGCATGAGTACATCCAGCGTTGGAACGGGATGCGGACTCATAGGGTTTGGACAAGATTGATTTGGTTCGCTGAGCACATAACTTGCACCCCCCCCCCCCCCCCCCCCCCCCCGTTAAATGGGGAACCTATGCCAGGTGACAGATTCGTTAGAGGTTCTGTAAGCCAGAACCAATGCAATATCTGTTAGCTTTCCTGGTGGCAACATATGGTCTCTGGGAGCACCATACTAAATTGGTGATTGTGTGAGTGGGATCTGATCGTCACCCACAGTCCAATGTAACAGTACACATGTTCCTGTTCTTTGCTTATCTTTTCTATGCGATATTATCTCTCTTTTACAAACCCTATGGGCAGTCCATAATATCAATAAATCAAGTCTACCAAATAGTGGGGACTTAGCATAACAATTGTGCTTTTTGTGAGGAAAGCACCAATTTGGCACGCGTAGCCTATATATGTATGAACAGATTTGGATATTGGGCCATCTCAAATTTTTGATGGCAGTGGAAATGGCTGCCACAGCCATCAGCGGCTGATTTGAGATGGCCCAATATCCAAATCTGTTCATAATACGTTAGGCTACTAGTGTGCCAAATTTGGTGCTTTCTCACAAAATGCACATTGTTATGCTATATTTAGCTAAGTGCCCACTAAAAGGTAATATTTCATATTACCTCTAATCCTGGAATGTCTCTTGGCTTTATGTCCTTCTTGTTTTTTTATTGCCAAATCATCCTGTATGATTCGTTCATATACAAGACGTCAATTCATGGAGCTCTGGAGTCGGGATTACGGTTAGGTGGATGCTTACATTATTAGGTCGTCAGTTTGGCACCTGTCGTGCAGTTTAAAAATATGCCAGCTGGGTTGACTCAGCTGTCATCCTATGCGGTCGCCAATGAAGTACCATCTTATTGGGAAGAATGATCAGTCATTGACAATGTTGAGGGAGTTCAGCTAGAACTATACTCCATGGTATGTATTAGAAGAGAAGCTGAATCTCTCCAGACCAGTGCACGTGAGGTTAACTGGATCCATCATAGAAGCGATACTCAAGGGTTCTGGATACAGAAGACCCCAATCTCTTCACTGGGTAGGTCTGTTTAAATGATATGCACCCCTCAAAACAGATTGTGACATCTCTGGAGAAGTCTCAATGCTTCTTTCTCTCCTGCCGCCCTTATCTCTCCCCTTCAGTTCTAAAACTGTTTCCTTTTTTCCTATGTTGTTGTTATTGGTGGTGTTGTTTGTTGTTGTTGCTCTTAACAGGAAACTTAACAGCAAAGGTAACCTTTCCAAGCACAATTAATTAATATAACTGTCTGTTACAGTTATCATAGTCTTATATACTTTCACTTGATAAAATACATTGCTTTTTTGTTCACAAATGCAGACATCCATGAGCATTCACAGAGACTAATTATTCCGTCATATCTTTTTGAAACAAATGACATTCTGGAATGGCTCGACAAAATCTGACTGATTTCATCTCTTTCCTCTCATTTAATCTCATTTTGCTCTTCTACACCTTCCCCTCCATCCTTGTCCATGCACGTTTGTAGAGAGGGAGTTGCAATGAACAATTCGGCATTCCACATTCAGAGGTCAATTCAAGATGGATAACCTCAGGTATTTGCTAAAGGATACTTCAAGTATAGTCTGTGCTCATTTCTGGTTTCCATTGAAGTGATAGCAATTTCTCCTTTATAGTTGAATGTTTTCTGGTTCAGGTAAACATAAAATTATCAATGCTGAATGAACAAAACTTTCCTCACTCATTCACTGAACTCTCAACCGCACCCACACACTCAAATCCTTACCTGCACAACACCACTCAAAATCTTTCCCACACCCCACACTGAAATCCTAACTCACACCACACACTCAATCTTCCCCCAACACCCCACACTCAAATACCTTACCTGCCACAACACATCAATCTTCCCACACCCACACACTAAATCCTTACCTGCACACCACACCACTCAAAATCTTCCCCCACACCAAACACACACTGAAATCCTTAACTAACACACACACACATCAAATCTTCTACACCACACCCAACAACATCAAATTTCCCCACACCCCACCACCACTGAAATCCTATCTGCACCACCACACACTCAAATCTTCCCCACACCCACACACTAAATCACTTATCAACTGACACCACACACTCAAATCTCACCACACACCCCACAACTCATCTTTCCCCCCACCACACACTCAAATCTTCCCAGCACCCACACACAACACTTCCCACACCCACAACTCAAATCTCCCCACACCACACAAATAATCCTTCCTACACACCACACACTCAAATCTTCCCCACACCCCACACACAAAAATCTTCCCCCCCAACACTCACACACTTACCTCACACCACACACTCAAATCTTCACCACCCACACACTCAAATCTTCCCCCACCCACAACACTGAAATCCTTACCTGCACACACACATCAATCTTCCCCACACACCCACACACTGAAATCTTCCCCACACCCCACACACTCAAATCTTCACACCCACACACTCAATCTCCCACACCACCACACACTCAAATCTTCCCTCACACCCCACACACTCAAAATCTCCCCCCACACCCACACACTCAAATCTTCCCCACACCCACACACTCAAATCTTCCCTCACACCCCACACACTCAAACTTTCCCCACACCCCACACACTCAAACCTTCCCCCGCTCCCCACACACTCAAACCTTCACCCTCACCCAAACTCCCCCCCCCCACCCCAAAGCCATTACCAAGTCACCCATGCTCTTATATGTTATTGTTGTTATTGTTGTGTCGCCCTGGACAATTTCTCTGATCAAGCCCAATCACGGAGACAGCCAATCACGGACAGCCGATCGATCTACCTGGAGCGACCAGAGATCCCCACATCCAGGATGTTGTTCATGATATGGTTCTCTGAAGTGTACCCCCACATCATGAAGTCAGGGACAGAGAGGGAGAGAAGAGAGAGAGAAGAGAGAGAAGAGAAGAGAGAGAGAGAAGAGGAGAGGAGAGACGAGAGAGAGAGAGAGAGAGAGATGAGAGAGAGAGAGAGAGAGAGAGATGAGAGGAGAGAGAGAGCGAGAGAGAGAGAGAGAGAGAGAGAAGAGAGAGAGAGAGAGAGAGAAGACAGACAGACAGAGAGACAGAGACAAAGACAGACCCAAGAGAGAAAGGGTCAGTCCATTGGGCCCGATCGGTACTCCGACAGTGACCGTGATGCCCTAACAAATCCGGGCAGCAAGGAAGAATAAGGAAGATTTGGTCCCGACTTGCATTAGGCGACTTGAGTTACAACTACCGCGAAGAGGCGTCCCCGATAGTTGCAGCTGCTCTTAGTGGTTTCATGGGCTGACAGGATAGTGCAGAGGTGATGCTTGAGTTGTGAAGTCTGGATTTTGATTCCCGACATGATGATAAACCGCTGTCCTTGTGCTTTGCAGGCAGAATGTTGCATTAACTAGTGTGCTGTCCAGGCATTCTATATGCTGGCATTTGCTGGTGGACAGGTCAGGTCATGTATGGGAGCATGCACCGGAGAAGCACGTCACTGCATGCACTTTCCACCGGTACTCCAAGGGCCTCGGTCTGGCCATCCCCCAGGCGGGTGCCTGGCCCATTCCCATCTCCTTGAGATGCCTGGTGACAGGTCAGGTCAGGTATGGGAGCATGCACCGGAGAAGCACGTCACTGCATGCACTTTCCACCGTTACTCAAGGGCCTCGGTCTGGCCATCCCCAGGCGGGTGCCTGGCCCATTCCCATCTCCTTGAGATGCCTGGTGGAAGGTCAGGTCGGTATGGGAGCATGCACCGGAGAAGCACGTCACTGCATGCACTTTCCACCGGTACTCCAAGGGCCTCGGTCTGGCCATCCCCCAGGCGGGTGCCTGGCCCATTCCCATCTCCTTGAGATGCCTGGTGGACAGGTCAGGTCAGGTATGGGAGCATGCACCGGAGAAGCACGTCACTGCATGCACTTTCCACCGGTACTCCAAGGGCCTCGGTCTGGCCATCCCCCAGGCGGGTGCCTGGCCATTCCCATCTCCTTGAGATGCCTGGTGGACAGGTCAGGTCAGGTATGGGAGCATGCACCGGAGAAGCACGTCACTGCATGCACTTTCCACCGTTACTCCAAGGGCCTCGGTCTGGCATCCCCCAGGCGGGTGCCTGGCCCATTCCCATCTCCTTGAGATGCCTGGTGGACAGGTCAGGTCAGGTATGGGAGCATGCACTGGAGAAGCACGTCACTGCATGCACTTTCCACTGTACTCCAAGGGCCTCGGTCTGGCCATCCCCCAGGCGGGTGCCTGGCCCATTCCCATCTCCTTGAGATGCCTGGTGGACAGGTCAGGTCAGGTATGGGAGCATGCACCGGAGAAGCACGTCACTGCATGCACTTTCCACCGTTACTCAAGGGCCTCGCCCATTCCCATCTCCTGGAGATGCCTGGTGGACATCAAAGGTTTAATTGGAAAATTCAAAAGAAAAGCTTTCAGGCCAGGTCACCCTTTTTATACTCGAGTCAATGACAGGAGAGGAAGCAGAGTACTCTAGTCAACTCTGCATTCCTGTCCTAACCTACAGAACCTCGCATATTGATGCAACCAGTGTGCTGATTGTTAAAATAAGCGGTTTGTCCATGAGTGTCACAGGAGTATTGTGGTTAAGGCAGTTGCAGAAGTTTTATTTTTTGAAACAAGGCATTAACATACTCAGGTAAACGTGGGCATAATTTGAACAGGAGAACATGCTTATTTGACAATATGATTTTGTTTCTCATTTGAAAGGAATACTTGTGACATGTTTTTGTAGAAACCTTTGTTTTTATGATTGCATTTAGATTCTGAAGATGGAAATAGAAAATGACAATGTTGAATTTTCGAAAATCACGTACACATTCCTGGACCTGGTACGAACTGCAACTCTGAGAAAACGAACTTTCATAATACTCTTTGTTTGGTAAGTATATGTACTTTGGAAACCTCCATCGGAGTGGGTATTTGCCTCTTTTTTGTGTACATCGTCGAAGCTTGTGGAAAGAGCTAGTACACCCAACGCATCAGGACGTAACAGACAAAAACACGACTCAAAGCACACATCCATGGAGAAGGAAACTCCAAGGAGAAAAAAAAATGGAAAATTGGGAGGGATTTGGGTGGGGTTAACGAGGGCAGAGAAGATCATGGTTTTGGATTGGGGACGAGTTGAGATGGTGGTAAACAGATATCTTGAAGACCTGGAGGGAAGTGTGAGATTGAAAAAGATGAAGAAGTTGATTCCACAGGCAGGAAAAAGAGGAAAGATGAGTGGAGGTGAGCAGTGATCATGGATTGAGGTAGTTTCACCAGAAGAGCGTTGATGGTGGACCATGTAAGCCTGGTAGAAACCTGGGGGTAGGGGGACAAAGCACGGAAAAAGCAGAGGATGTAAGACCAGAAAAGAGGTGGTAGAAGACAGAGAGACCACTGACCTGTTTGCGATGGTGAAGTGTGATAGACCCATAGATTCAGCTTCAGTGTGGGAGATTCCAATGATCTTGAAAGCTTTGGTTTCCATGGCATCAAGCTGAGCAACGTGTGAAGCAGGGGAGCCAACCCAGAGGGGGAGAGCAGTACTCCATCAAACTGTGGTTGAAGGCAACAAAGGTGGATAGGAATTCAGGTGTGCCAACAAAGGAGTTAGTACAACAGGATGCCAATTGGCGGCTGGCTTTGGAAGCAAACGTTGATATGTCGTTTGCCCAAGAAAGATCATGGCTGATAGTGAGACCCAGGAATTTGAATGACTGAACTTCCTTAAGATGATTGTTAAGAAAGTAGATGGGAGGGTGGGGTGGTCCTTTTGGAGAGAGATAGTAAGAGTGTGAGATTTCTCAGGATTGAAAGACATATTCCAAGTGTTTGACCAGCTTGTGATTTTATCAATGTCTGAAGAGAAGGAAGGGGCTGCAGCCTGCCTGTCTGAAGGATGAGGGGTGTCACAGCAATGGGTGACATCATGAGCAAAAAGATAAAGAGGATTTTCCAGAGTCCAGGAGATCATTTATGAAGATCAGGAACAGGACTGGGCCCAAAACACTGCCTTGGGGCACTCCAGCCTTGACAGGGAGAGCCAATGAAAGGATTCCATTGGGTGCCACACATTGGCTTTGAGAGTAGAGGAAGCCAGAAAGCCACGTGTGGTGTTGGCCTTGGATACCATAGGTAGAGAGTTTGGAGAGTAAGGCAGGATGCCAGAATCAAAAGCCCAAGCTCAAAAATGTGTCAAAAGTCCAAGATATATCCAGAGATGGCCTTGATCTCATTCGTATCTGATATTGAGGGCCTCCATCCATTGTTTGGTGAGTACAAGCAGCATATCCAAGGTGGAGTGACCTGGTCTGAAACCAAATTGTTGATCTGAGATGAGGTTGTTGGAGAAAAATAATCCATCGGGACCATACTCCGTGCAGAGCGTTGGTGCTGCCGAAGCAGTCTCCTTGGCTATTGGACACAATCCTGGATGGGTCACCACTCGGACACAGGATGCCAGGCTAAGTCAACCCCACCTGGTATTAATTCAACAACCGAGTGGGATTTGAACTCAAGATCCAAGGATTCCAAGGCCAGCACCCTAACTATTAAGCAAACACCAGGCATGAGAAAAAAAAATGATTTCATATCAACTGTGGTGATGGATTCCATGACCTTGCTGATTGGTCTGTGGTTAAGGGGATCAGTTTTTCCATCTTTTTTTGTGTGGTGCAGTGATGTGGGCAGATGCCTTTTATAGGACTGCAGTATCTATGAGAGCCGGTTAGACAGTTAACTGGTAAGATGCTTGTCTGAGAGCTCCCTGATTCGTGGTTTAATCATTTGCTGGCTCGTATCAAATGCACAACCCCGTTTGCCATACATGCCATTACATTTTGAGGGGGTGATATTGATCCATGGTTGAGCCGGGCCACCAGTCCGTGTGACATTTCCATATTCCCAGGATTGCTAAGGCCACACAACCACAGAATTGTAAACGTGCATGACACAATTATTTCAAGATGTAAACTACATGCTCCTGACCTGAGGCAAATACAATTGCTTTTTGCAAGCTTTGACTTTGCTCTCCCATGACCCTTGACCTCTGTTAAAAAAATAACGGAAGGCCAAAAATTCCTTGCTCTTTGCATGCTGTAAACCATGTGGAACACGATTGACATGTTGGATGAAATACAGGACTGGAGACTGGAGAGACGTGTATAATAAGGAGTGAAACCAGAAACGCAAGAAACTGTTTATTCCAATAATTTAGAAGAAGTCTGTTTTTTTACTCTTTATATCTTCAGAGCACCATTTCATTCCTAGAATGCTTGCTATTTATTGAGCAGGTGAATCATAAGCCAATCACACTTTGTTCCAAATTATAACAACTCACAATCCAAGTTTTAAACAGGAAATGAATAATATGATAAAATAAGTATTTATACATAATTTGGTTAAACACAAAGTATTATACACTCTGTACCAAACTTTAGGAACACCTGCTCTTTCCATGAAATAGACTTATCAGGTGAATCCAGGTAAAAGCTATGATCCCTTATTGATTGCACCTGTAAAATCCACTTCAGTCAGTGTACTGTAGATGAATGGGAGGAGATGGGTTAAAGAAGGATTTTAAAGCCTTGAGATGATTGAGATATAAATTGTGTTTGTGTGCCATTCAGAAGGTGAATGGGCAAAACAAAAGATTTAAGTGCCTTTGAACGGGTTGTGGTAGTAGGTGCCAGGTGCTCCAGTTTGAGTGTGTAAAGAACTGCAACGCTGCTGGCTTTTTACGCTCAACAGTTTCCTGTGTGTATCAAGAATGGTCCACCACCGAGTGGGATTTGAACTCAGGATCCGAGGATTCCAAGCCTATCCCAAAGGATATCCAGTAATGGGCAGGCGAGTGGTCAAAAACGGCTCATTGATGAAAGAGGCCAAAGGAGGCTAACACAAATTGTTCAGAGCAACAGACGGGCTACAGTTGGTCAACTGACATTCCAGCACAACATTGGTGCCGAAAGACCCATAAAATAATGCTAAACTTGTCGTACCTTGACGTGAATGGGGTATGGCAGCCGACGACCGTACAGACTTCCACTTCTTTCAGCAAAGAACAAGAAGGTCTGTGGTTGCAGTGGGTGAAGGAACAAAAACACTGGACACTGGAGGATTGGAAAGCTATTGCCTGGTCTGATGAAACCTGGTTAATGCTGTTTCACGCTGATGGGAGGACTATGGTATGGAAAAAAACCCCACATGCGTACATGCATCCATCTTGCCGTGTGTCAACATTGCAGGCTGGTGATGTGATGGTGTGGGGTGTGTTTTCATGGCACATAATGGGCCCCTTGATAAAAGTGGAGCAACGTTTGAATGCCACAAGATATCTGAATATCATCGCCAATCAGGTGCATCCCTTCATGGCAGCAGTGTATCCATCTGCGAATGGGTTTCTTCAGCAGGGTGCCCCGTGTCACAAGGCTAGTATTATCCAGGAATGATTCCATGAACATGACAGTGAATTCAGCTTACTGCATTGGCCTGCTCGGGCACCAGATCTCAATCCAATTGAGCATCTGTGGGATGAGATGGAACGAGCTATTCGGAGTAGAGATCCACTACTTGACACACTTGTGGGAAGCATTGGAGTCAACATGGACCAACATCCCTGTGGAACGCTTTCGACACCTTTTAGAGTCCATGCCCTGACAAATTGAGGCTGTTCTGGAGGCAAAAAGGGGGGGGGGGTGAAACTCAACATTAGGAAGGTGCTCCTAATGTTTTGTACACTGAGTGTACATTAAAACACAAACAATTGACATGAACTAATAAAACATTTAAGCAACGTCATTTTGTAAATCAAATCTGACTTTACTGTATTTGACATGTACAATATACTAACCTGATAAGACCTGCAAAATAGGTCTTCACACAATATTTTGTTATAAATATGTAAAGCAGCCTTCAGAATCTGCAAATGACAACCAGAGTGAATCTGAGTAGAATTGTACTGGTAATGGTGCCCCATGCTCGATGTAGAGCATCGCTTCTGTCGAAGAAGTTTATTGGTCTGGGTTCCAATCCTGGGTGGGTTGCCATTCCGATACAAGATACTCAACAGGGGTTGCTGGAAGAGGTAATTTGTTCAGGATGCCGGCGATAGATCGCCCACTCTTTGCGAAGGACACCGTGAGATATTTAACGTTCACCAACTCATGCTGTTACAGGGTGTCCCAAAAGTAGTGTAGTGATCTGTCTGCAGGCTCGCTGCGCTTGAACAATTTAATTTCCATTTCTAAAGTACAGTTCAACAATTTCAGCACATTCTTCAGATGTCGATGTATTCATGGTAAATCTCTGGGGTTAGAACATCGATCTGGAAAAAAAAATAAAACATCACGTTGTTAGGCAGTAGCATTTACAAAATATTCAAAATCAAGATCACTACACTACACTTGGGACACCCAGTAGACGTGACACCAAGTTTCGTGTCCATCCGAGAGATGGCACACAGTTTAATGCCTTGACCTGCCTGTGAAACACCAGGATGACAGATTATATCTACTGTATGCCAACATTTAAACCCTGGTAAGACAGCTCAAAAGCAAGTGTGCCTGTCTCAAGACCATCCTGCCAAACCAAAGTCAAATTAGGAAACTGGAAAACATCTCAAAATGCAAAGCTCATTCACGTCCACCTGTACTCAAACTAAACTTAACGAAAATGACAGTTCAAAAAAGATGTACATTTCATTCAATTGTGTTTTCCATATTATCATAATAAAGGTTTGTTGAAGATTTTATGACAAAAGCTCGATTGGTGAAAATGTTAAAGCCTGGACGGACACACTGAATCTCAAAAACAAATAAATAAATAAATATAATAAATAAATAAATAAATAAAAACGATTAAAAAAAAACAAAAAGCAGGACGTCTCGTGCTTGACGCGCTGTGGCGGGATTAATAAGGGCTATTTATAGTCACTATGACTTTGCCCTTTCACATTTTGACCCAATTTGTAATTATTTTCTCCATATTCTCAAAATAAAGGTTTGTTGAAAATTTGATGACAAAAGCTCAAATAGTAAAAAGGTGATAGCCTGGACACACACACACACACACACACACACACACACACACACACACACACACACACACACACACACACACACACACACACACACACACACACACACACACACACACACAAAGACACTCACATATGCACACACACTGACACAGACACACACGATTGCAAAACCCCGTCTCCCGCTGCATTGGGAGGGTGGAGGTTAATAAATAAAGAAACACGGATTCGATTTGAAAAAATAAGGGCAATGACTCTGGGCCCACCTGGTCGAACCAGGGAACCACTAGAAAGCATGGATGGCCCACAAAATATGTAAATTAGCTCATGGTTTGAACCAACTTGTGAAAGCACCATGCCGAGATAATTCCTACCAAATTACATCTAAATTGGGTGGATACTTTTTGAGAATAAGTCAAAAGTAGCAATCCTGGAACGTTAATGACCTTTAAGTTGACCTACATAACATGTAATTTTTGATGGAATTTGCAAGGCATGAGGACTGAGGGGGTCTCAGTTCTCAGAAGTTATACAAAGTTTGGTGAAAATAAGTACCATTCGTTTTAGCATCACAGGTGATAAAGGTTGTAGTCACGTTTCATCGAAATCTAGTTTATGGTTTTTGGAGAAGAAAGCAAATACCTATTTTGGTTGGCACCCCCCCCCACAACAACACACCTTTCATAGACCCTGATTAAAAAAAAAAATATATTATATATATATTATATATATATATATATATAATATATATTCCATGAACAAACTTAGTACATCACGGGTGATGAAGGTTGTAGTCAGGTTTCATCGAAATCATGAGTGTACTTTCAGAGAAGAGAGCAAATACCTATTTTTGGGGAGGGGGAGGTCAAATCTCCTGTAGACCCGCTTAGAACCCTGATTTTTTTTAAACGCCATGCAAAAGCCTTAGTACATCACAGGTGATGAAGTTGCAGTCAAGTTCATGCGAAATCGTGTGTGTAGTTTCAGAGAAGAAGTTCTGTGTGTTTCCATGCAGCCTAACTCACTGACTAATGCACACCGCATGATGCTAATTAATACCTCATCTGAACAGTTGTTCCAGGTGAGCTAAAAACAGGGTGTGTCACATGAGAAATGCTGCGGTGGGGCTAAAAAGGGCTATTTATCTATATATTACTCATACTCTCATCTTGTATATATATACATACGTATGTATGTATATATATATATATATATGTATATGTATGTATGTTCCCGAAATACAGCCAAAACGGTACACGATATCGCAAAAATTTTAGGGCCACCTTACGCACCATTCGCCTGCGGTGTGCAGTATAAAGTTTCGTTCAAATCGGGCAACGAAAAAAAATATTAAAAAATCAATTCCAGATTCAGTCAAGTCCTCTTCGGGAGAATTTGATCAATGCAAACAACCTCAGCGGAATAGTTTGCTGGAGCTATCTCTTTTTTTTTCTTGAAATGATTTTTTTCATCAACCGCTGTCACAACGGGAACCAAAAAAATAGGTATTTGCTCTCTTCACGGGTTGTATAGTTGTCACTATATGCCTAGTGTTAGCTTAATGGTGAGGATGGTGGGCTTGGATCCTAGGACTCTGAGTTAAATCCCCTTCGCGTTTGAATTAATACCAGGTGGAGTTGACTCTGCTGTCATCCTTCGAGGTCGGAAAAATGAGTGCCAGCTAGCTGGTATCCTGTGTCGGAGTGGTGACCTGTCCAGAATTGTGTCCAATAGCCAAGGAGACTCCTTCAGCAGCACCGACGCTCTGCACAGAGTATGGTCCCAATGGATGGATGGATAGTCACTATGACTTTGCCCTTTCACAATTTGACCCATTTTGATTTATTTTCTCATATCTCATAATAAAGTTTTGTTGAAAATTTGACGAAAAAGCTCAAATGGAAAACATTATGGCTGGACAGACACACACACACACACAAAACACACACACACACACACACACACACACACACACACACACCACACACACACGATTTTCGTAATGGGGGACGGCCTAAAAAGCAAAATTTCTTCATCCATGATAAAGTTTCACCAGCTAAACAAAACTCACATCACCCTCCACCCTTTAAAATCCCTCCAGAATATACTTTGTCAATCCCCTATAATACCATACATACGTATGTTGCCATATTCACAGGTTCTGTACAAGTTTCTCCTACTACGGCATGGCTCTGAACCTTCAGGGATTCAAAATCAACATTTTCCTTCTTATGGCATTGTTTGGACTCGTGGACTTCCCATCAATCCTTGCAGGAAATGGCATTGCCAAATACATTGGCCGACGGGTCGGGCAAAGTGGTTCACTTCTTCTTGCTGGTTTCATTTCTGTCACACTTATCTTCATATCAGAAGGTACTTCTGACATTCGTGTGGGGGGTTCAAAAAGGTTTAATCAACGAGACACTGACAATTGTGCAAAACACGCTATGAAAGTAAATTGTAAGGTGTGTGTATGTCTATACTAATAAATGGCAGTGTGTGTGTGTGTGTGTGTGTGTGTGTGTGTGTGTGTGTGTGTGTGTGTGTGTGTGTGTGTCCTCCATAACTCCAAAACCATTAAACCTAGCAGCCTGAAACTTTGCATGCATCTTAAGAAAACTCCAAGGAAGTCAAGAGTGAAAATTGGGTTTTTGGGTTAATTATAACACCCCTTTTGAAGATAATTATATCCTTTATCAGGCGATCCTTGGCCACCTTGCTGTTTGGGGTCTTAAGGCGTTTCCTGGGTAACCTCGCTGGGGTATGAAGCCGCCATGTTTTTATGGCCTGCTCAACCATGCTGCGACTTGGAACAGGCTGTTCATCATAGCTACGAATTGCTGGGTACATTGAAATGCTTATAAAAACCCAGAGACGTCAGCATTTGTTATTTTATTTCATTTCCACACATGCGATCGCCATGAGTGTCTCTTAAACCAAGAAGAATTACAAAATTTAAGCTCCAGAATCGAACTTACAAGCAGTTCCGACTCCTAGAAAAGTGACCATTTGTCCAATTCGGACATATGTGACATTATGGGCATCTCCGGGAGGTGTAGGTTGAACATGACGGTTCCGCGATTGCCAATTGCGTGCCAAGTTAGCCGTTTCTTGTCGACTGTTTCGTTGGAGTGCTTGCTTGAATGCTTTAGCCACTTGGTGAACGCTCTCAAGATGTTTGGTTGTTCGTTTCGGGGAAAAAGTACACGTGCTTTCAATCTCACATCGATTAGTCGAACGTTTCCGCCTTTGTTGGGTCCCACGCTGCCGTGTGGTGGGTGCCTCAGGAGGCGTCTCATCCACTGAAAATGTGAAATTTTATTTTTTACAGGATATCGCTTTGTTTAACCTTTTTGTGCTATCTCCTTTTGTAATCCAACTCTCACTTCGATATCGATATGTATTAAAACAAGGACAAATGTGTCCAAGAGCCGCGTCCTAAAGGTTTTGTCTTCACCAGAAGAAGAACAAGAAGAGGAAGAAGAATTAAAAAAAAAACAACAAAAATACAACAACTTCCGAGATTTTGTCACGTGCCATCACGTCACGTCCATCATGGACGATCTTCGTTCATGACGAGAAAATAGTGTATTTACGAAATTACAACATATCAAATGGAATAATCTTTAAATAGTAACATGAACTTTTCGAAACTTAAAAGCAAATGTCCGAATATATTTAAAAGTTCATGATAGACGCTCTCAAAAGGCACCCTCAATGCGAGGATGTGTACAGGTGTTTATTATTTAAGGAGATCCGGATCCTGTATATGAAATAGCCGAGTTCTAAAGGTTTTGTCTTCACAAGAAGAAGAACAACAACAACGCCGAGCTCTCTTTGAGCCGCGTCTCGCTAAAAACAATGAGGTCCATCCGACCAGGTGTTCGCCATGTTTGTTCTCGCTGTGAAGGCATGGAGTACAGATTGACATTTTGTGTTCTCTGGAATGATACATTTTTGAATTGAATTTCGCTAATTACCCACTTTAAATCCTCTTTCAAAGAACGCTGTTTCAAGATAAATCTTTGTGTTTGTCGTAGTTATTTACTTGATACGTGTGTACATTTGCACGTGTATATGTATATAAACTGTATTACTCCAATGGTGCTTAGCACCGTTGTGTGTGTGTTATTGGTTGTTGGTCGTTGGTTGTTTTCTCCATATAGGGTTTCCAGAAAGTGTAATGGAGCCCTCCCAGGCCTCAAAGTATTTGTTTGTGTGTGTGTGTGTGTGTGTGTGTGTGTCTGTGTGTGCGTGTGTGCGTGCGTGCGTGTGTGTCTGTGACCGCTGCTTCTCGACAACCACTGGTCCGATCTAATTGAAACTTGCCAGGTATATTGCTGGGGCCCTGAGGATGTGCCTTTTCAAGGTTTGATATTAATCGGACAAGTGCTTCCCAAGTTATGGCCATTTATTTACCAACCAATGAAAGGACACGTTGCTGCATAGGCGTGGCTGCGTAGGCCGGTGTGCGGCCGGCCGACGATGACGTCATGTGCCGTGCCAGTTACGATGGGGATCGGTGCCTTAGTTACTGTGGCGTAGGAGTGGCAATGGTCAATGGCAGCGAATGTCATGGCAAGCAAAGACGGGGAGGTAAACTTGATTTTAATTTAGATTTTAATTAACTCTGTGTGTGTAAGTATCACTGCAGTTGTTACTTCAATGCAAGCGATAATTCGTGGAATGCATGTGAACATTCCGTAACGGCAACGCACCACTTCCGGATAGTGATGACTTCCTGTATTCTAATAATTTCTCGATTTCTTATGCGCATTTATAGATAAACACAATGCCCCAATCCAGTCCGTCGTTCACGAGAGCGAAGGAACGGCCTGTGTGGTTGTTTCTGGCTCGCGGTTTGAAAGTTCTTTTTGGGGGGGGGGGGGGTTGCACGTACGGCCACGCACGTAAGGGCATGCGAGAGCAGAAGGAACGGCCTGTGTGGTTGTTGTTTCTGGCTCGCGGTTGAAAAGTTTTTTTTTTTAGTTTTTTTTTGCACGTACAGCACGCATGTACGGGCATGCACGTATAGGCACGTACTAGTATACATACAAGCCGGTAGGCGACATGGGTGGTCGCTATATAATTGCATACTAGTCATACAGTTTTTGACAGATCGTGCTGAAATTTTTTGACAAAGAGGTTGATTGTAGTGCGCATAAAAGCGCGGAAGCTGATTTTTGATTTTCGAATATTTTTTTTT
>CM068965.1:70138307-70152553 GCA_035128595.1 Eptatretus atami | reverse complement strand
TAATATATGTAGTTGCTGTCATGTTAGTGAAGTCATATGACATTATGTGTTGGACACCATGGGCCTCTCCGCGCAAGTATTTTCTTCCTAAAATCACCAATAACTCAAAAAATAACAAATACCCAGTTTTCTAGGCTAAATTTCTGAATTGAGCATCCTCTATTTACATGTCTCTCAAGCCATAATTTGGTGGGTACCATAGTAGTATTTCTAAAAGCGGAAGCCATTTGGCGCCATCTGGATTTCTCAAAATGCCCAAGGGTGAGAGTTTCACACCCACGCTAGGATGTTAACTTAGACCCTATACTATAATAATCCACAGAGAAAAAAAACTTTATCAGAGACTTTGAGGTCACCTCATTCGGCAGACAGACTAGAAGTATTATCTTTCATTTCATTTCCCTTGTCTGTATTTAAGTCTGTGTGTCGAGACGCCTCGACTTTAGATTTAATTTATCTCACATTTATCATTACATTTTGCATTATCCCCTTGTAAATATTTTTGTTGTCATTAAATTCCCACGTTTATTTTAAGTTGATGTGCCCGTGAATTTGTCGTGGGGTTCGAGTATAAACCCCCATGTGCTTCCCTGTACCTCCCTGTATTCCGCCAGTGCTGCGCCCCACCCCTTCCGTGCATGTTTTTATCCCCCGCCGCGTGGCGGAAGGGGGATATTGTTAATCTCCTAGGATCAACGTGTCCGCCTCCTAAGGAAAAACCGCTCGGCAATCCATGCTGGCGGTGTTAACCGCCCATCAGCACAAATTTGGGCGGGGGGATTAACCTTAACGGCCAGCACCGCGACAATATCATGAGTATGCAGTATGCACACTTCCCTTTGTCTTATCTCAATAATGGAGTTATGGATTAGTGTAAGGTGAGGGCCATTGGTGGGCAAGTGTGACAAGACAAGGTTACGGTGAGGCGTCATCTTAAAACACTGCAGGAATGAATAAGATTGAATCATAATATAATGGACGTAAGCCTGGAACTTCTAACACACTTTTCTCCAAACATATTCTGTTCATACTTCTGAAATCTTTCAATTCTGGTTGCCATGTATTTACACAGGTGATTAACGGATTCAAAAAAAATCGAATATAGATAGAATTTTCAAAGAAGGAATCGATGACGTCACAATCAGCAGCGTTCGGCTGCAAACTGACAGCCGGGTCGCAGATGACGTGCTTTACTTAACTAAGTCCATGAGTTCAGGACGTTTGTTCAACTCAGCATTTATGAACTTTTATCCTGCCATGTTGTTCATCTGTTGATGGATGGTAATATAGAAACGTATCAAATCGTTCGTGTTACTCATCCGGCACTATGTGTCAAGGCCAACAATCTAAAGCGACCGGACTCAAACTCTACCATGGGCACCCAGACATGCCATCAATATGAACTGAGCTTTATGAATGCGGCGCAAAACATCCAAAGAAACTACCGTAACTGAGTATTGTGATCCGTCCTGTCCCCCATACCCGTCATAGACGGGTATCTGCTAGTTGACTTAAGAGAGGATTTCACAAACGAGAAAAAAGGAGTGAAGGTGAACAGAGAGACTAGATTTGGGGAGGATAATTCAAGATATGAGTTGATTGATGAGTGTGTGTGGCAAGGCAGGTCTTGTGAGGAACGAAAGTTAGAAGGGAAGAGGTGGTAAGACAAGATCTGATTCATTATTACCCCAAGCACATTAAGCGAAAAGTGGGGTTAAGCAATTGATTCATGTCCGTCTGTTCATCTGTCCATCTGTCTGTCTGCAAACGACAGTTTATGATTGAGGAACAACTTATTTAAATTGAATGTTATATTTTGAACACTAATCGGAAAACAAACCTGTAGTTTAACAGTAATTTGCCTTGGCATTCGTCCCGATCGCACATGTGCAGAGGAGTAAGGTAATTTTTTACTCTTGTCTGCCTGGCGGTTAAAAACAAAACTGAAAATCATTCCAAACAGGAAACTTACTGTTTTTAAGGATGATTTTAAAAGACACAAGCAACAGGCATGGATAACGAATGCAATGTGTTAGATAGGGTGGTGTAATCGACACTGTGTCAACAATGGTGAAAATGGCAGTAAATTCCGGAATTAATTTATTTATATGACTTTTGCAATCTTTATTTTATTTAAATTAAATTATTATATACTTGAACACTGCAGAACACAAATCGCCTTGTTTGCACTTCCAAGAACCTCCAGTTTATCACTACTTGAACATATTAACTAACGTGGTGCATAAGGGTGGTGTATAAATAAGACTGTGCTTCAATAGTGCTAAACTTCCGGAATTTTTTTTAACAATCTTTAAAATTATTATTGGAGTCCAACACGGGGGCTTATGGATTCGGTCTCGATTTTTGCGTGCTTGCGTGCGTGCACGCGTGTGGCGTGCGTGCGTGCGTCCGCAACCATGTCTCGGACATGTATGGACCGATTTATTCGTACTTGGCACAAAGGCAACACATGATGGTATACATGAGCAAGTAATTTTTTTTTTGACATCAGATCCAAGATGGCTGACTGACGACAATTTTGGTTGCTAAAAAAAAAAACAAACAATGTTGAAAACATCCTCAACCATTTCTCAGACATACATTTACCAATGTTGTTTAAACTTGGCTTTGTCTGCTGGACATATGCATTTCAATTTGTTTCGAGATGATGTCCAAGATGACCGACTGGCGGCCATTTTGTTACTTAAACATGTTCCCAACCATTTCTCCGACATGCATGGTCCGATTTTATTCAAGCTTGGCACAAGCACAGTACACAATGGCATACACTTGTACCTAACTTTGTTTTGTGATCAGATGAAATATGGCCGACTGCTGGACTCATGGGCATTTTAGCTGCAAAAAAAACCCGATGTTTAACACTTCCTCAACCATTTCTCAAACATGCATTTACCAATGTTGTTTAACCTTGGTAGACAGATAATGAATGATGGCTTACATTAGCATGTCATTTTTTTTTCAACATCAGATCCAATATGGCCAACTGGTGACCATTTTAGTTGTACATAAATATGGGCTGTCCCTTTAACTCCATCCAGCAAAATTACTAAAATAATGGGGGCTATGACATTTTATGTCTATTTTACTTGTTTTATTTAAATTGAAGTATATACTTAAACACTGCACAGGGTAATGTGTTCGATAAACTCTGTAGTTGTTACTGAGCATATATGTCATAGCTACATTTATATAACAGAATATTATTTCCTGTGTGTTTGTTCTTAATTACCTCGTGCCATCTTTATCTCCTCCTTTTGCGTCTTGTTCATGTACTCTGTATATCTATATTAATTATTCACATTGTCAGTCTTGTGACAATCCGAGAGTTTGCTTCTTTAATCAGCTGTAGTCTTGTTTTTCATTACTTATGCATCCGTTTTCTCGTACAAGGTAAGTAAAAAAAAGCAACAAGTTTGTCCTGTTACTCACATTTTCAAGTTTTAATTCGAAATAGCCATCGCATCACCGCTGTCTTGCAGACAGAACAGCATTGGTGCAGGATCGACCATGGCGCGTGTCGGAGCCATGCTGGCACCCTTGGTCATTCATTCCGGAGACATTTACCCCCTGATTCCACAGATCGGATATGCTGTTGTGTGTTTGTCTGCTGGACTTGCGGCAATGATGTTGCCTGAGACACGGAACACAAATCTACCTGACACTGTTAACGATCTGCTGCAGCAAAAAAAGGGGTAGGATTTATTGTTCTGGTTTGGGTAAGGGTTAGTGTTAAGTGTTCATTCAAGGTGAAGATTGCTTTCTTTGAACACATATCTGCATTTGAGACCAATATTGCTTTATTTATCCAGGAACATACATTCATATCTACTTGGCAAACACACAAACATAAAACTTGTGTAGTCATCAATCCGAGTCAACCTGTGAAGCAAAGTGTTTATTTATAAAACACATTGCACATCTATAATACGAAAAGGATATACAGCTTATGTGCCACGCCATCTTTCCAGAAAGCTGCGACTGCGCTCAGGCGTTTTCCCCTTATTTGCAATGTAAAATTATTTTCACACGGACGAAAGCCAATGTCACAATGAAAAGTTGCAATTGTTTCATCAAATTGATATAAAAAGATGAAATACGGATGCTTTCAGTGAGGTGAACGAGTTCCGAGGAGTATGACACACGTCATGTGGTAAAGACAAGTCCTGATGTAAATACATCAGTTAAATACGCCAACTATTTTTTTTTGTAGAGGTAAATCTACTTATGACTGCTTCATTATAATTGGGCATCCAACTTTCTATCTTCTATATATATATATATATATATGAGGGCATGTTAAAAAGTAATGCCTCCTTTTGTTTTTCTCGAAAACAGGTAAGGATATTTGAATGAAACAGCGCAGTCCGCATATTAGGTCTTCCCACCACTGGGTGGGAAGTTTCATGATTCGGACACTCGATATGTCATTGCTACATTGGTCAAGATGGCAGAGGGCAGCACGATATTGTCAGTGCTGTGAGGCATGAAGCGCTGGAGATAAGAGTTGGGATGTCTGAATGGAGATGAGATGACTGGAGATTAGAGTTGGATGAACCATTACTATCCTGAGAGTAACAATCAATGGAGTACCACCACAAAGGATCACCAGCCCTGACTTGGCTCGATCAGACTTTCATTCCTTCCCCAAACTTAAGGAACAGCTTCATGGAGAACGTTTTTCTTCTGACTGTGATAATAAGGCCACTGTGAAGTAAGCACTGGTTAAGTCAGCAGGACACACAGCTCTATCATGATGGCATCACAAAACCACTTGAACGTTGATAGAAATGTGTGGACAGCAGTGGTGATTATGTTGATAAATAAATATACACCATGGTAGAATAATGATTGATGTTAGTATCTGTCCTTGTTTCATTCAAATATCTTTTCCTGTTTTGGAGAAAAATAATAGGAAGCATTACTTTTCAACATGTCCTCGTACTTCTCCTTCTTAAAAGAAAATAGAATGATCCTGCACTTCACCATCTTGCTACGTAAGCATCCGTTTTATGCATGCAAACAATTTCTTTATAACTGCCTGAGTGCTGACCTTTGACAAACATTCTGATTTAAAAAAAAAAACAAGAAAAACTCTTCACTTCCTACTGTACATTGTGCGTTCAGTTGGCAATTGTCGTTTTGGTCTTTTTTTTTTTTTGACAAGGTATTTGTTGCATAGTTACATCATCCCTGAGCTGTTTCCAAAAAATTCGACCACACCATTTCAGTGACATCGTCGCCAATTACCAATTTGACCAGCATTTGCCATGACAATAAGTAAGGCCCAAGGAAACTTCCATCCTGACTACGAGGCACAACATGGTCAGTGATAATGACAACTTTAAAAAAAACTTGTGTGTATCAACAAATAATCAAATTCACTATTTTCAACACTTGGTTCTACAAAGTTTAAATATCGCTGAAAAGAGAGACATTGTTTAAGCTTTTCGTCTTGCATTCATAAGGACAATCACAAGAATACCACAAGTATTGCAGCAATGTGGGGACTTGGGTTATCCTATCCTCTCTGTCTCGCAGCTGTGATATGCATGAAGGTTAGCCAATCAACATCTGCCGCATGAACAAATCGGAAAACACCAGTGAGCATAAATACCTTTGATCTTTGACTTATGGTATTCTTGCGATTGTGCTGATGAGTGCGAGAAGACAAGCTGAGACAATGTCTCTTTTCAGCGATTATGGCCATTTCACCGGGCCCCTCACTAGTATTGCTAAATAATTTTTATTAATAGGGAAGCACCATATGCACCAGTCTGCATATGTTGTATTTTCTTATTAAGCATAGTAGATCTTTTCAAACTATTGTACACAATTGGCAATAATCAATACAATAACAGTTCTGATTTAGTTTTTATGATGGGTCCATCTCTAAATAAACATGCTATACACACAATGCCAACATTGAAGTGCATCCTTTTGCAATGTTGTAGCTCATGTGTTATTTCGTGAATTAAATCCATTTTATCAATATTGATAACTTTTGTCTCCCTCCCATTTCCTCCGTAGAGAAAAATCGATGCACACAATGGAGTCATTCTCAGAAAACAGCGAAGTCACCAATAAAAGCACATTCTTTTAATTAAGGAACATCAAGTATTCCTGTTTACTTGCAATGTAACAATGCCACAATTACACCATAAAAATATTACAAAGAAAGAAAAGGTGAAGATTGGTCAAGTTATTTAAACAGATACTGTACATTCCTTCAACACATCACTTACTTTTCATGTTTTCGAATGAACTAACAATTATCATCTACGATAATTGCATAAAATGATTTTTTTTTTTGTTCCCCTTTTAAAGCAGAATCTACAAATGAACACAAAGGTGAACACATTTTTTTTTTAATCACAATTTGCAACCTCAAACGCAGTGCCGTTACCGATTCCTTTGTCGTGCTGTTCCTGAAATTAAATGATCACTTCTTCCACAATTTTGACTGAATTTGTTGATGTTTCAAATGAGCATTTCACATCTTTGTTCGGTGGAATTTTCTGCAACAGTGAACTTTCTTTTGCACCATCTTGTTTCTCTCCAGCAGACTGATCGTCCTGTCGCTTCATGTGGCTGTAATAAGGGAGCAAAATTTAAAAGTCATTAAACAAGATAAACAGGGAAAAGTTTGATAGTTAAAAGGAATAGATGCCTCTGAACTATCTTTTGCAATGAATACTATTATTGAATGAAAATATTTAACAACAAAAAAGGAATGATGATGCAATTAGCTTCAGATATTTAAACAATTGCCAATAAGCTTTTCATCAATCTTTCTGAATCTTACCCTATCCTCTCCAAATAAAAATGCACAAATACCTCTTTTAGAAATAAAATAATTACCTCCATCACCAAAGGTACATAGATGGAGGTTATGTTTTCACCCCTGCTTGTTTGTCTGTCTGCAAGCAGGATATTTCAAAATGTTGTGAAAAGGAAGAATTGATTAGATTTTGGTGAAGATCTGCATCCGACTACTAGAATTTTTGGCCAAAAACGATATAGCATAATATCTCAAAACATTATTGTGCCGGATATGTTCTCATGATCAGGCATTGTGTGGCGGAGGTATGCGCTCTACCGAGTGCCCTTCTAGTTTGTCAGATAAGTTCCCTTTTTCAACTCAGATTGACTTTTCCCTTTTCAGGTCCTTTAGTGTGGGAAGATTAAAAACAAATATCCCTTTTCAATTTTTTCAACTCACGTTGACTGGCAGGGACTGTAAGCTGCCATCTCATTTCAGGACTGGTCCCCTATTTTTGCTGCCGCTGATATTAATGTGGCATGGGAAGTCTTCCACAGCAACCTGTTCTATCTAATGTACAGATTCATCCCATAGAAGGTACAGTTACCATACTCTTCTCTCACCAATGGTACCCCGAATGCTGTGGTGAGACAGTTGCCTTGAAGCTTAGCTTGCCTTCTCTTCCTGGAAGGCATACCTGAGAAAAAGTAACCTCATATCCCTTACAAGACACTTCAACGCAGTCGGCCATTAGGACTATCAACCTTGCACGATGATTGCCCAACCCATAGGTGTTTGTCCGTGCTCTATCCTTTTTAAATGCTGAGCATCAAGTGAGGAAGCAGCACATACCATTTTTATAGTCTATGGTATGACTTGGATAGGGTTTGAACCAATGACCTCCCAGAGTTAGAGTGGACGTTCTCACCATTATGCCACCGGTGGAAGGTGGTTGTCTTTTCGAAGTTGGGAAAAGGAAGTCAAGGGGTGGAGGGAGAGGTTAGGCCAATGAAAACAATGGAGTTGAGGGTGAGATTTCAGCTGTTATTGCAAACATAACAAACAGCATGGAGATGTCATCATGGCATTCATAGTCGGCAATGATTCAGAGTGCGCTAATAACTTGTTACCATCCCCAGTCCCACTCTTTCCTCCAATGTTTCAAAGTAACAGTGCATCATCATCCTAAATCTTTACCAGTGGTCTTTTCTATCCCCAAGAACCCTCCCCTATCCAAGCTCTCTTCCGCTCAGGTTATTATGTTCTTCCCCTCTCCTCTCTCTCTCTCCTGCATGTTGCCTTTCTCCCCGACATCAATCATTGTCCCTATGTTGCTTTGCTTCTCCACATCACATTACGTGCCTGCCACCTCCATGAGCCTAACACTTTGTAAACAAACAAATTATTAAAATATACTCACCATGATTTTAACATCACATCGTCCATAGTGTCTGGCAATGGAACGTTAAGTGTCTCAGGCAGGTAGAAAGTGGAAAACCCTGCTATTATAGAAATGGTACCATAGATGATTTGGGGGAGCAATGGGTAAAGTTTGCCCATGATGGTCACCAATGGTGCTATCATGGCACCCATTCTCGCTGTTGTTGATCCACTGCCAATTGCATTCTGCCTGGAAAATGGCAAGTTTTTACTAATTAACAATACAAATTAAATTTAAGGAAAAAATACAATTCATGGCTTAACGACTCATTTAAGAAAGATGTTCTCACACCCTGAGATACATGTGAGCATCAGATCTCTTTTCCTTTCAAATGCAAAAATAGCTGCTGATTGCATCACTTGCTGGAATCACGGCTGTGCCGCTGATGCAGTGGCCCATGTAGGTCAAAGTGAGAATTTGGAGCTTAGGGTTCAAGCGATAACTCGCCTATTCTTCGCGAAGGATACAACTAATCCTGGCAGACGGGATGTCCAGTGTAACGTCCAACCTAGGGATGCACACACATTGATGACTCGCTCTGCCTGTGAAACACCAGGGTGACAGTTTAGAGCTGGGCTGAAATTCGAACCCAAGCAAGATAGCTCAGATGTGGAGGGTACATACCTCTTGTCTATCCTGCCAGGCCAGCATATAATTTATTCAAAGCTGTGAGTGTTTCAAACAAAATTGTTTCCAAACTTGACACATAGGTAACAATATTTGACTGCTGGATGACTGTCATATAGAAATGTGTCTAGTTGGGCCCATATGTACTCAAACGAGTATAGGAGCTCATAATCTACAGTAAGTTCCCAGGGAAGAAAGGGGTGGTGGTTGGTGATGACAGCAAATAATTGCTTTATTTTTTAAACCAAGGGGCCATCGTCATATGATTTATACAAAATATAGTATAATATTGACTCCCCCACATAATTTGTTCCATATCTGCCATTTTTCATTCCTTCTCCTGGCTTCTATACTACCCTCCAACACCCTGCCCCCACCTTTTCTCCAGACTCCTTCCCTAATATGTACCTCATAAGTGTTGGATACATCTCTCCAGTGAGTAGCAGTACAACATTGAACGAACCCCCCAAACTTCCTTTTCCAATCACTGCCATGATGGTTCTTAATATTCTCAAATCTGGGTAAGTAGCATACATGGAATGTTGCGTTAGTGTCAGCACCATGCTGTGAAGTTTTCAAAAAAACACTCGTAAGTCATGACATGATGGTAACATCCATAATAATGACTGCAAAGATCCGAATGTTCAGACAGACCTTGAGGAATGAAGACCAGTGCCAGACACGCACTACCAGCAAGGAACAGCAATGTTGCCAGGGCAACACGACGACCAATATAGCAAGCGATAACAAAAGCTCCCAGTTTTGCTGGGAAATCTGCCACAGCAAACATGAGCATAACAATATAGATCTCAAAACCAAAACCATGCAGATTCATGGCAAGGCCGTAGTAGGAGAAGCTCGTGGCAAACCTGCAACAAGAAAGAAAGCATGATCTTTTTAAACATTACCAATTAAACTATTTGGATTACTCAGAGGTTTTAACTGTTTAATATAGGTTTGATTCCTTGCGTGACGATAAACTGCCATGCTGGCGCTTCACAGGGCTTAGGGTCAATGAGCAGAAGACTATATTTTGAGGTGGTGCAGAGGAGGGGGTGGACCCTGTCTGCTAGCATTCCCTGATGGACATCAAAGCTGCCATGGTACCTTTCAAAACCAGTTGGCCATTGTGTCCTGGCATCCCAGACAAATTCCAAATTCCGATCCTGACATCTACATGGGAGTTAGTGGCATCTCATAATGGACCATATGTCTCGGTTTCCAGCTTCTGGGTATAGTCCAGTTGCCAGGTTGAGTACCTTGTTGTTGCGAGAAGTGTATTGTTTTTTTATGGTTTCGTACTCGCATGGGTCTATAGAAAAAATTTAGCTTGGTTGCCAGAGTGGCAACCTTGGGGAACTCCGATAATTTGTATAAATCCAAGATGGCCACCGCAGACGGAGGTGGAAAATAACTTTTCAACCAATCAACCTACAATCACGTATGATACATTTTTTTCCGTATAATTTTGAGGTGAGGAATCGATTTCTGAGGTCAGTTGTGTGGTTCGGGGGTCAAATTCAGGGTCAAAGGTCAAGTTCAATGTCATTTTTGGACTATTGAGGGGTTTAAAACGTTTTGACCCCTGCATCAACTGCAAATCACTCCTACTCGATAGTTGATGAACGATCCCATTGATTCTAATCTCACCTCTTCTTCTTTTCAGAGAAACGTATGATGGCTGACTCAAGGTGTCTTCTCCCAGTGTGTCACGGAGAAGAAACGAAATTCACTGAGATCGGGATCAAGAAGCTCATCTCATGCACCAAATCCCGTGGAGATGGGGACCTGCAGGCTCAGCTACAGAACATTAGTGATGTTGGTGGAGATGCGGCAAGCATCGCCTGCCACAAAGGTTGCCACTGTACTTATACATCAAAAGAGAAAATTGAAGAGTAGTGAGAAAGTCACAGAAAAGAAGGCTGAAGATGAGGGTGTAAGGACAACTACAAGAGGCCTCAAACAAAGGTAGCTGACAAAGGTGTGTTTGAATAAAAACGTGATTGTATGTTCTATAGTGAGGAATGTTTACCCATTGATGATAGACACCCAGAAAGATGGGACGAGGCGTTGTGAGTATATGACCAAAGAACATTTTGACACAGAACGTAACCCACTCCCAACTATGAAAGATATGCTCCTTGATGTTGCTGAGCAGCGTAATGATGATGTCGCGTGAAGGGTCAAGTTGCACCTTGCTTTTGTTTCTGATCTACCTTCTGCTGAGTGCAAGACCACGTCCGCTGCTGTAACAGTTTCACGAAAGTCCCCACATATGCCGATTTGCCAACTGGTAGTGCAGATGAAAATGCTCTGAAGGAAGTCATTGAGTACATGAACCGAGACAGGTCCAGAATATGGAATAGTGTTGAACTGCATTCCCTGTACTCGGATCTAGGTGGCAAGCTCGCTCGACGTGACATGTTTAGCAAGTTGACTGACTGCATGAGTAAGGATGTTATCGTTTGTTCGGGTAGATGGCTGTGCTGCCATTGTTGGTTCCGTGAGTCCGTTGCTAAAAGTCTCAAGATAGTTAAGGTAGATGATACGGATGGAGGAGCATTGCTTCCGTGGTGAGGCAGATCAAGCATGAGGTCGGTCGGTCAAGTACAGCAGTGCCAATTATGACCTATCAGAGTTTACACAGGCAACACAATCAAGGCGACCAGCCCAAGTTTGTTGAAGTTGGTTTCGGACCTGGTCTCCGGTGGTAAAGCGACCAAGAAATCTCTGAGCCTGAGCCAGTCAATTCGGAGTCACGTTACAGGAACCAGAAATCAGACAACATTAGGACTGGCCGTCAAACTGTTGCACTGGCACGGCAGTTCCGAACTTCTCAAACAGCTTCATGAACATGGCTTCACGACCTCGTACGATGAGGCCCTGAGATTCCGAAAATTGGCCGCTCGTCTACTAGGTGACAAATGCACAGGTTCTCCACCAGTTCAGGGGTTGTGTAGAACCGTCGGCGCCATCTTCGCGTGGTTTGACAACTTAGATCTCCAGGTATTCACACCAATGGTCGACGCACTACCATTGTCCTCTCACATGAATTCCAGCAACCTCACCCGCAGGTATGCTGGAGTATGGCCGCGCTAACCAGGGATGCGACCATACTTGCAAAATCTGCTGACCAGCAGGCTCCACCTGAACTTGACATCACAAAGTATGGGTGGGAAATAAAAGATGGCACCCCAGTAGCAGCAACTCCGATCAGCCCCAGGACCCCAAGATCTCATGGATGTAGTGCGGTGCGGCTGTAAGGCGGCGGTGAAGGCGTGCGGCACTGAACGTTGCAGCTGTCACCATGGAAAGATATCATGCACTGTGTATTGCGCTTGTGTTTGTCGTGACGCCTGCTTCAACCCGTTCAAGACAGGAGACGAAGACCAAGATGAAGTGGAAGAGAAGGAGAAGCAGATGTGGAAGATGACGAGGAAACTGAACATCTTGATCTTGCATTCGGCTCTGATGATGAATGGAGTGATCGACTGTTACTGAATAAACGCTTGACCACCATCGCTCTGAAAATGTATTATTATTATTTATTTCATTTTTGGCCGAAAAAGACCTTAACTCACCTTTGACCTGAATTGACCCCAAATCACAAATTTGACCTCAGAAATCGATTCCTCAGGTCAAAATTATACAGAAAAGAGGTATCACGCGTGATTGTAAGTAATTGGTTGAAAAAGTTATATTCACCACCCCCCCCCCCCCCCCCCCGCCCGTCCGTGTTGGCCATCTCTGGATTTATGCAAATTATCGGAGTTCCCCAAGGTTGCCCTTCGGCAAACCAAGCCAAATTTTCTCTATAGACCGCAACTGGGGAAGTACGGAACCATCAAAAAACAATACACTTCTCATTACAACAAGGTTGAGTACAGAACATATACGGGTGGCAAACGGACTAGTATGGTAGCTTTATCTCACGATTTCCAAAGTTAAAAGTATTTTTTTTAAAGTTGAACAGCTCGGATTTGTCTTTGTTGCTGTCGATTGTTGTCCACTCTCGGTTTTGTTTCATATTTGTATCGTGTGCTCATCGTCACGTCTGCTTGCCTGGTTGGTTCTTTGATCTTGAGCATCTGCCTTGGCTGGTTCAGCCTTCCCAGTGTTAAACAGGCATTCTTTCTTCCTTCTCCAAACAACAACAAATAAATGATAAAAATGTATTCTTCCTTTCAACTCATTCTGATCTTATTTCTTAAGTAATTCAGTCACAAACTATTTCTTTCTTAATTCCCCCCTTTTCTTCCTCCTCTCTTTTCTCTCCATGCATATACATCCTTTAAATGACAAATTTCATGTTTAATCTTCACACCCTCATTTGCAAATGTCCTCCCAATACGACTTCCTCTTCTCCCCTTTTCTTTTTCACTCCCAGAGAGCGACAAAAACTGTCACATCTCTCATCATGTTCACACAGCGCTGTCTTTCTGTGTGCCCTAATTCATCATTCCCACCACCCCAATCGTGAATTTGTCTTCGTCTTTCTGCCCTTCGAACCCTCAAACCAAATTAATTTTATAATGATTGTGGGATAATAGCGTTATACCTCTTCACAGAAGTACCCCCCACCATATAATCTCTTTCACACCCCACCCACTCCCACCACAACTGCTTCTCTGTGTCCCCTGATTCAGCATTCCTCCATCCCATTTTCCACCTCTCTGCATGCCCCTCAACCACTCTCCAAGTTCCCCCATCACCCTGCCCCACAATTTTCAACCTCACCCCACCCTTCCATCTTCCAACTCACCCTACCCAATTCCATCTCCCCCCTCACCCTGTCCATTTCCAGTCTAACTTTTATCCCATCCCCCCCCAAGCATCCCCCTCATCTCACCACCTCCCAGCATCCCCTCATCGCGTCATCTCCCAGCATACCCCACATCTCGCCACCTCCCAGCTTCTCCCTCACCTCACCCTACTTCCCTTCCACCTCACCTCCTCTCTACATTCCTGCACGCTTCCAACAGCACCTCCTCCCCTATTTCTAACTGTGTGTACCTCCAACATCAAAGGCCTTCACTCCAACCCAGCAGATCTCTCAACTCAGGCCACTGCTGATAAACGAGATATGATCTGCTTAACAGAATCCTTCCTCCCACATGATATCCCTCACTCTTTCACGTCTCTCCCTGGCTATTGTCATCTCTGTTTTGACAGGCCTGAACGATGCCCCAGTGGTGGAGTTATACTTTACATCAAGAACTCTCTTTCTCGCTGCCATGATTCACATAACCTTAAAAATCGATGGTAGGAAATTGTATATGTGCTGTTCCATCCTCATAACAGAGACAACTCCACTTACATCTCTCTCTTGGAAAACAGGGACCAACTTTTAACCACCCATCCCATCTCTCTCCCTCTCCCTCTCCCTCTCCCTCTCCC
>CM068965.1:70121120-70131216 GCA_035128595.1 Eptatretus atami | reverse complement strand
CCTCTCTCCACTCACGAGACTCCCTCTGCTGATAGAATCTGGTGAGCAGAGAATGTACTGAACAGGAAAAACGAGGCGCACGTGTCCCGATTACATGCCGCAGCTGAATCGCTCAGGACTATGCAGGTAAAAATCTCATTTGAGTCTCTCTCAGCACCTGCTGTTGGACACAAAAGTCGCAACAAACGATAGCCAAGGATCTTCCGAGAGAGAATGGTAGCCAAATAGGAATTAGTCTCTCATCTCAGATGCTCCTGCAGAGTCCCAAGTCTCACATCCTAGAGGCAAGAAACGTTGGAAGACAAGACCTGAAAGCCTCGGCTTTCTCCTCATCCGCACAGGTACCGGCAGCGCCACATCCCCATGACCAGTGAATCCATGACTCCACACCCGATCAGACATCTGTTACCTCTGATACAGCCAGCAGAGAATGAATTGACACTGCCGAAGGTAAGTGAATCTCTCCTACGACTCAACATCCTTCACCAAAAAGTAGCAACAGGACAGCAGCTCACAGATGTCATGAAAGCCTCGATCTTAAGTTTGCCCACGAAATCCGTAATCGCGTGGCTTCGCTCCTCATTCAGCACTCGAGGGCCCCAAAGGATATAATAGCTCTCGCAAAGTGATGCTGCATCTGCCGAAAAGTCAAGGGTCAGAGATCTGACATTCAAACAATGCCACAGTACGCTTGATCTCTCCGACATCCTCACCAAGAACCAGTCATACAAGTGCGAAAGATGTGTGGAGCGCCAGAATAACCCTGGATGAACCTTAACATACTGACAGAAAGTCCGAGATGGTACCACCGACAATCTCGACGCACTCTAGTACAGCGTATAGTTCAGACATAGATCGATCAGTTTTGGTGGCAACCCATGAAGACCAAGAATCCCTCCAGAGGGCATCCCGATTTCACCTGAAGCGAAGTTTACAGAGACATCATAACTACAACGCAGCCCTACCGAAGATACTCCGTATGCTTCAATGTGAGGACTCTGAAGAGCAGGATATCGGTCAATCTTGACTCCTTTGTGTAAAGCCTGACTGTCTTGGGACGCTGGTGCTTCAAGCATATGGTGGCGAAACCCTACTCAAGATTATCTGAGCAAAGACTTGCCAGCAGCTGAGAGCAGTGCACCTCGGTATTTTGCAGGTCTTGCGATCACCACCCTTTGCCAGAGAGGGACACAAGGCCCCTTCCAGTCTGTTGGGATGATGCCTGTGTTTCAGGCAGAGCACAGAACTGCAATACAGCGACACGCAAGTGCAGCAGTGTCCCACAAGCTTTGAGAAGTTCAGCCATGATGTCATCAATCCCTGGAGGCTTTACGCTTTTAACTGGTCACGGCACAGCCTGTTTTCCACAAAACGAAGGTGGACCACAGTTGATTGGAGGTTGGCAAACGTGATTGTAACATCCACTGACGTCCAACTGTCGACAGCTGGCTGGATCAGTTTGACCATATGCTCAAAGTAACCGGCCCAGCGGGCCTTCACTTCGGACGTCCTCCTGTCAAAGAGCCTACGACCTCTGCTATATAACTGCAGTACACAGAGGGATGGGGTTTGCATGAAACATAATGCGTCGAATTCCCCTGTAAGTCAGGACGGAATGCACTTTGACCAAGGGATGCTCCTCCCTCCACAAAATTCGTTACGTCATAGGCCTCTCTTGTCCACCCTTAGCACACATACAGTTTTACGCCCTCAGCTCCCTGACAGCTCAGCTCTGCTCCATCAGTCTGGCCCTGCGACTCTGGTAATGTATCAGTGTCCTTGAGGCAAAATTCTTCTTCGCCCTAATGGTGAGTTTCAAGACAAGCCACCGACAACATCAAGGATGTGGTTTTGAAGGGCATCACAACTCTTGAGATCTTCTCAAAGCACCCAGGCACCCCAAATTCTCCATTCAGTTTGTTCACACGTCCTCAGCTACCTTCTCATCTTGAGTTTGCCAACACCGCCTAGCTGGGATGGTACATCTCCTGGATTTAGGTGCAAGTTAAGAGTGCTACAAACAGAAGCCGTGGTCAGTGTTGAGGAACTGAGCACATTCCGGTAGACCCTGCAAGGTTGGAATCATCTCAGCACATCAACTGAGCATGGTCAATCTCCTTTGCCACACGCGCAGCGTTGAATACCTAAGTCCAGCGATGAGCCTGTGTGGGTGCTGACACCATGAACCAGCCACCTAAGTCTATGACTTCTAGCAAAGTCAAGGAACTTACTGCTATTCTGGTTCAGCAGTTCCAGACCATGGGGACGAATACACTCTCACAACCATCCCAATCAGTTCATCGATGCAGTTGAAATCCCCCCAAGACTAGAGAGTATTCACCTGTGCACTGATCAACCACAGACTCGCAACGTGCATACATGCGGTCTTCAACGGAGATCACTCACTTAGTCGGAGCATAAACAGAGGACCAGGAAATGACAACCCAAGGATGATGATATTACGTCCATAATCGCTCGTTGACCAGTGTTTACCATCAATATTCATGGAGTCAGCTTATTGGACACACTACAGCAATTCGTGGGCATGGTAACCATCAGAGCGACCAGACCAATAGTTAGGTAACGCCGCATGACTTTCACGCATCCGGTCACCGAACCCTCAGAGAGTGCTGCAATAACCGATGTCCAACACGCTTGAGCTCAGATGATAAAGAGACAGGTGAATCATCCCTTTTAGGGATTAAGACATTCCGGCATCACCCAAATGGGAGATCTCAGGTTTAACCCAAGGAGACTGCGTCTGCTGGAGCGACACCTTCAACACCACTCCAACAAAGCTCTCCCACAATCTGACTTGGGAGTTACCGCTGTGTTTCCCTCCTATAATCAAAGATTGGGGTCCCAAAGCTTTTCCCCTATCCCGTTCATCCGTGACGCTGCCCTGCGAATGAAGCTGCACAGGAGTACTCCACGAGATGGCTTTTCAGATTTTTTTATGCTTCGAGAAATGTTTTGTGGAATGACAGGGTTTATGGTGCCGAGTGCAGAATCTGCACAACCTCCTTAATAATAAGTAAGCCAATGCAGGAGGATGTCCGCAGACACAGCTTGGCACTAGATAGGATGGCTGTTGCTGCAATCGGAGCTCCTCCGCCCTTTGACAGGTGTTGCTTTTTGATCCTGCTGGGTGTCCATCACCAAACACCCCACACCAGGAAACCTGGTGGGGGAGATGGTTTCGTCGCTGACACTCGACCATGGAACAGGTTAGTACAGCTTTACATGATACACTATGCAGTTAACAGGATCTGATCTGGCTGACCTGTGCATTTGGTGGAAATGCAGGCCACAAAGTGCACAGATTTGAGTTCAATGCCCATGATTGAATTGCCATGGAGTCACAAAATTATTTTTGCTGCTGTGCTGGTGAAAGAATAACCAACACCAGCCATTTTTCATAGTAACTATTGAATCTTAGAGGGAGAGGGTAGAGAGAGGAGGGAGGGAGAGGGGAGGAGAGAGAGGAGAGGAGGCAAGTGGGATGGGTGGTTAAGTTGGTCCCTGTTTTCCAAGAGAGAGCTGTAAGTGGAGTTGTGTCTTGCTTATTGAACGGATGGAACGCACAGTATACATTTTCCTACGCATCGATTTTTTAAGGTATGGAATCAGTGGGCAGCCGAGAAAGAGAGTTTCTTGATGTAAAGTATAACTCACCACTGGGCATCGTTCCAGGCCTGTAAAACAGAGATGAACAATAGCCAGGGAGAGAACGTTGAACAGAGTGAGGGATTCATGTGGGGGAGGAAGATTCCTGTTAAGCAGATCAATATCTCGTTATGATCAGCATGGCCTGAGTTGTAAGATTGCTGGGTGGAAGTGAAAGGCCTTGATGTTGGAGGTACACACAGTTTGAAATAGGGGAGGGACGGTGCTGTTGGAATCGTGCCAGGAATTAGAGAGGAGGTGAGGTGGACAGGGAAGTAGTGCTAGAGGTGAGGAGAGCTGGGAGGTGCGGAAGGAAATGTGGGTAATGCTGGGAGATGACGCGATGAGGGGATCGCTGCGCAGGTGGTTGAGATGAGGGGGATGCTTGGGGGGGAGGATAAAAGTTAGAACTGGCAATGGACAGGTGAGGGGGGAGATGGAATTGGGTAGGGTGAGTTTGGAAGATGGAAGGGTGGGGTGAGGTTGAAAAATTGTGGGGCATGGGGATGGGATACTTGGAGAGTGGTTTTGAGGGTGCAATGCGAGAGGTGGAAATCGGATGGAGGAAGCTTGATTCAGGGGACACAGGAGAAGCAGTTGTGGTGGGAGTGGCGTGGGTGTGAAAGAGATATAGTGGTGGGGGTACTTTCTGTGAAGAGGTATAACGCTATTATCGCCCACAATCATGTATAAAATTAATTTGTTTGAGGGTTCGAAAGGGCAGAAAAGATACGAAGACAAAATCATACGATTGGGTGGTGGGAATGATGGAATTAGGGCACACAGAAAGACAGCGCTGTGTGAACATGATGCAGAGATTGGACAGTTTTTGTCCTCTCTTGGGATGTGACAAAGAAAAGGGCGAGAAGAGGGAACTCGTATTGGGAGGACATTGTGCAAATAGGGTGGTAAGATTAAACTATGAAATCTTGTCAGTTAAAAGGATGTATATGTCATGGAGAGAAAGAGAGGAGGAAGAAAAGGGGGAATTAAGAAAAGAAATAGTTTGTGACTGAATTACTTGAAGAAATAAGATCAGAAATGAGTTGAAAGCGAAGAATACATTTTTATCATTTTATGTTGTTGTTGGGAGAAGGTAAGAAAGATGCCTGTTTAAGACACTGGAAGTGTCTTGAGACCAGCCAAGGCAGTATGCTCAAGACGAAAGAAACCAACCAGGCAAGCAGAACGTGACGATGAGCACGACGATACAGCAATATGAAACAAAACCGAGAGTGGACAACACATCGCAGCAACAAAAAGACAATCCGAAGCTTGTTCACTTTAAAAAAAAAATACTTTTTTAACTTTGGAAATGTGAGATAAAGCTACCATACTAGTCCGTTTGCCCACGCCTATATGTCTGTACTCAAACCTTGTTGCTAAATGAGAAGGTGTTTGTTTTTTTGATGGTTTTCGTACTCACATGGGTCTACTAGAGAAAATTTGGCTTGGGTTTGGCCGAAGTGCAACCTTGGGGAACTCCGGTAATTTGCATAAATCCAGTGATGGCCACACGGACGGGGGGGGGCCAATGGGCCAACCACGTGCCTCCTGGTTGCAGCATATTGATCAGCATATCAAGGAGATGGTGATTGGCCAGGCATCCGCCTGGGGGAAGGCCAGACGGAGGCCCCTGGAGTACCGGCGGAAAGTGGACACAGCGACGCGCTGCTCTGTTATATGCTCCCATACCTGACCTAGAGGAAAAGAGATGAAACTGTCACATCTCTGCATCAGTGTTCACACATGCGCTGTCTTTCTGTGTGCCCTATATTCATGCATTCCACCACCCAATCGATGATTTGTCTCGTATCTTTTCTGCCCTTCGAACCCTCAAGACCAAATTTCATATTTTATAAATGATTGTGGGCAATAATAGCGTTATACCTCTTCACAGAAAGTACCCCCACCATAGTAATCTCTTTCACACACCACGCGCACTCCACCTACAACTGCTGTCTCCTGTGTCCCCTGATCAGCTTCCTCCATCCATTTCCACCTCTCGCATTGCCCCTCAAACCACTCCTCCAAGTTCCCATCCCCAGCCCCACAATTTTCAACCTCACCCCACCCTTCCATCTTCCAAACTCACCCTACCCAATTCCATCTCCCCCCTCACCTGTCCATTCCAGTCTAACTTTTAATCTCACATCCCCCCCAAGCATCCCCTCATCTCACCACCTCCCAGCATCCCCTCATCGCGTCATCTCCCAGCATACCCACATCTTGCCACTCCCAGCTCTCCTCACCTACACCTACTTCCCTCCACCTCACCTCCTCTCTACATTCCTGCACGCTTCCAACAGCACCTCCTCCCCTATTTCTAACTTTGTACCTCCAACATCAAAGGCCTTCACTCCAACCCAGCAGATCTCTCAACTCAGGCCATGCTGATAAACGAGATATGATCTGCTTAACAGAATCCTTCCTCCCACATGATATCCCTCACTCTTTCACGTCTCTCCCTGGCTATTTGTCATCTCTGTTTTGACAGGCCTGAACGATGCCCCAGTGGTGGGTTATACTTTACATCAAAAGAACTCTCTTTCTCGCTGCCATGAATTCACATAACCTTAAAAATCGATGGTAGGAAATTGTATATGTGCTGTTCCATCCTCAATAACCAGAGACAACTCCACTTACATGCTCTCTCTTGGAAAACAGGGACCAACTTTAAACCACCCATCCATCTCTCTCCCTCTCCCTCTCTCTCCCTCTCCTCCCTCTCACTTCCCTCTCCCTCTCCCTCTCACCTCTCCTTCAAGATTCAATAGTTACTATGAAAAATGGCTGGGTGTTGTGTATTTCTTCACCAGCACAGCAGCAAATAATTTTTGTGACTCCATGGGCAATCAATCATGGGCTTGAACTCAATCTGTGCACTTTCTGGCCTGCATTTCCACCAAATCCAGGTCAGGCCAGATCAGATCTGTTAACTTGCAATAGGTATCATGTAAAGCTGTACTAACCTGTTCCATGGTCGGTTGTCAGCGACGAAACCATCTCCCCCACCAGTTTTCCTGTGGTGGAGGTGTTTGGATATGGACACCCAGCAGGATCAAAAAGCAAAACCTGTCAAAGGGCGGAGGAGCTCCGATTGAGCCAACAGCCATCCATTCTAGTGCCCAACTGGTCTGCGGACATCCTCCTGCAGTTGGTTACTTATTATTAAGGAGGTTGTGCAGGATTTGCACTTCGGCACCATAAAACCCTTCATTCCACAAAACATTCTCAGAAGCATAAAAAAATCTGAAAACCACTCCGTGGAGTACCTCTGTGCAGCTTCATTCGCAGGGCAGCTCACGGATGACGGGATAGGGGAAAAGCCTTTGGGACCCCAATCTTTGATTATAGGAGGGAAACCACAGGGTAACATTCCAAGTCAGTATGTGGGAGAGTGTGTTGGAGGGTGTTGAGGTGTCGTCCAGCAGACGGCAGTCTCCTTGGGTTAACCTGAGTCAGTCCCTTTGGGTGGTGCCTGGAAATGTCTTATCCCTAAAAGGGATGATCACCTGTCTCTGTTATCATCTGAGCTCAAGCGTTTGGACATCGGTATTGCAGCACTCTCTGAGGTTCGGTGACCGGATTGCGTGAGATCATGGCGGGCGGTTACTCCTACTATTGGTCTGGTTCGCTCTGATGGTTACCATGCCCAACGAATTGCTGTAGCGTGTCCAATAAGCTGACTCCAATGATAATTGAGGTAACACTGGTCAACGAGCTATTATGAGACTAAGTATTCATCACTCCTTGGGTGTCATTTCCCTGGTCCTCTGTTTATGTCCGACTAAGTGAGTGATCTCACGTGAAGGACGCATTGTATGGCACGTGCGAGTCTGTGGTTGATCAGTGCCACAGGTGAGATACTCTCTCTAGTCTTGGGGGATTTCAATGCATCGACTGGAACTGATTGGGATGGTTGTGAGAGTGTATTGGTCCCCATGGGTCTGAACTGTGAACCAGAATAGCAGTAAGTTCCTTGACTTTGCTAGAAGTCATAGACTTAGGGTGGCTGTTCATGGTGTCAGCACCCACAAGCTCATCGCTGGACTGTGGTATTCCAACGCTGGCGGTGTGCAAAGGAGATTGACCATGTGCTCAGTTGATGGTCTGGAGATGATCCAGACTGCAGGGCTACCGGAGTGCTCAGTTCTCAACACTGACCACCGGCTTGTTGTAGCACTCTTAACTTGCACCTTAAATCCAGGAGAATGGTACCATCCCAGCTAGGCGTGGATGTTGGCAAACTCAAGGATGAGAAGGTAGCTGAGGAATTTGTGAACAAACTGAGTGAGATTTGGGGGTCTGGGTGCTTTGGAAGATCCTCAAGAGTTGTGAGTGCCTTCAAAACCACCATCCTTGATGTTGTCGGTGTTGTCTTGGAACTCACCATGGGCGAAGAAGAATTTTGGCTCTCAAAGGACACTGGATACCATTGACCAGAGTCGCAGGGCCAGACTGAGATGGCAGAGCTGAGTGTCAGGGAGCTGGGGCGTAAAACTGTATGTGTGCTAAGGGTGGACAAGGAGGCCTATGCGTGACGAATTTTTGAGTGGGTAGAGCATCACCTTGGTCAAGTGATTCCCGTCCTGCTTACAGGGGATTCGCGCATTATGTTCATCAACCCCATCCCTCTGTGTACTGCAGTTATAAGCAAGGGTGGTAGGCTCTTGACAGAGGATCGCGAAGTGAAGGCCCGCTGGGCCGTTACTTTGAGCAGTTGTACCAAGCCGATCACCAGCTGTCGAGTTGGACGTCAGGGATGTTACAATCACTGTTGCCAACCTCCAATCAACTGTGGTCCACCTTCGTTTGTGGAAACACAGGGCGTGGTGAACCAGTTAAAAAGGCGTAAAGCTCCAGGGATTTTGACATCCATGCTGAACTTCTCAAAGCTTGTGGGACATGCTGCACTCGTGTCGCTGCATTGCAGTTCTGTGCTCTGCCTGGAACACAGGCATCATCCCAACAGACTGGAAGAGGGCCTTGTGTCCCTCTCTGGAAAGGGTGGGTGATCGCAAGACTGCAACAACTACCGAGGGTGACACTGCTCTCAGTGCTGAGCAAGGTCTTTGCTCAGATAATTCTTGATGGGTTCGCCACCATATGCTTGAGCACCAGCGTCCAGAGCAGTCAGGCTTTACACCAAAGAGGTCAAGATTGACCGTATCCTTGCTCTTCGAGGTCCTCACTGAACGCAAGACGAGAGTTTCGGTAGGGGCTGCTTGTAGGCTATGATGATCTCTGTAAAGCGTTTGCTTCAGTGAATCGGGATGCCCTCTGGAGGATTCTTGGTCTTCATGGGGTGCCCCAAACTGATCGATCTGATGTCTGACTATACGCTGGTACTGAGAGTGCTGTGAGATGTGGTGGTACCATCTCTGACTTATTTCCAGTTTACTAGAGTTCATCAGGGGTGTATTCTGGCCCCACACATCTTTCAGCACTGTATGACTGGATTCTTGGGAGGATGTCGGAGAGATCAAGCACGGTGCATTGTTTGGAATGTCAAGATCTCTGACCTTGATTTTCGCAGATGATGCAGTCATCTTTGCGGAGCTAGATATCCTTTTGGGGGCCCTCGAGTGCTGAATGAGGAGTCGGAGCCACTGCGATTACGGATTTCGTGGGTCAAACTAAGATGCGAGGCTTTCATGACATCTTGGATGCTGCTGTCCTGTCTGTACCTGTTTTGTGGTGAGGATGTTGAGTCGTGGAAGAGATTCACTTACCTTGGCAGTGAATTCATGTCTCTGCTGGCTGTGAGTCAGAGGTCAACAGATGTCTGATCGGGTGTGGGAGTCATGGATTCACTGGATCATGGGGTGTGGCGCTGCCGGTACCTGTGCGGGAAGGACGAAAGCCCGAGTCTTCAGGTCCTTGTGCTTCCAGTCTTGCTCTATGGATGTGAGACTTGGACTCTGACAGGGATCTGAGATGGAGACTTAATTCTTTTGGTACCAGTCTCTTCGGAGAATCCTTGGCTATCGTTGTGGTTGACTTTGTGTCCAACGAGCAGGTGCTGAGAGAGACTCAAATGGATTTGTTACCTGCATAGTCCATGAGCAATCAGCTGCGGCTGTATGGGACACGTGCTCGTTTTTTGTCGCTATCCTGCTCACCAGATTCTCTCAGCGAGGGAGTCTCGTGAGTGGAGAAGCCAATGGGCCAACCACGTGCTCCTGTTTGCAGCATATTGATCAGCATATCAAGGAGATGGTGATTGGCCAGCATCCGCCTGGGGGAGGCCAGACGGAGCCCCTGGAGACCGCGAAAGTGGACACAGCGACGCGCTGCTCTGTTATATGCTCCCATACCTGACCTAATCGATTTCCACCAATGCAAATCCTCCCTTCCAAACTTGAGAATGACAAACTTTCCTGTTAGTCTCCTGTTCTTCAACTGCTCCAATTGGTTCATGTGTCAC
>CM068965.1:70089495-70099980 GCA_035128595.1 Eptatretus atami | reverse complement strand
TCCCTTATCAATTTATCATCGAGGAAGAGCTTATTTAAATGGAATGATATATTTTGAACACGAATCGAACATGAATTCGAAGAATAGTCTTTCGTTTGAGCCGTTCTTTACCTCTGAATTGTCCTGATTGCAACATACGCAGAGAGGAGTGAGATAATATATTACTTCTGTGCCTGTCTGGCAGTTCAACAGAATTGAAAATCATTCCAAACAGGAACTTACTGTTTTTAAGGGCGTCATAAAGGACAACAAACAACAGGCACGAAGAACTAATGTAACGTTAGATTGGGTGGTCCAGGAGACGCTGGGTAAAATTTGGGAATACCGGAATTTTTTCATTTATGCACCTTTTAACCTCTAAATCTTTATTTCAACTTCCACACAAGTCACTTCATCAATACTTCCAATACTACCTCCAGTGTTCAGAGGTGTGTTCAGTTACCACGTTTTCTTACAGAGCACTTGCCAGTAGGCTTAGCACTCAAGCAAGCACTCCATTCAAAACCGTTGATAAGGAATAGCGGCTGTGCGCTAGCTAGATGCTTGGTAATGACACACCTCTGTACTGGACAGTTAATTAGGTGATGTAATGGATAGATTACTTGGACAGTTATTAGGGTGATAAATATTTTTATACATGCCTGGTGTTAGCTTAATGGTTAGGTGTGTGGGCTTGGGATCCTAGGATCCTGAGTTCAAACCACCTCTTGGCTGTTGAATAATACCATAGTGGGGTTGACTTAGCTGTCATCCTTCGAGTCTGCAAAATGAGTGTCAGCTTGCTGGCATCATGTGTCTGAGTGGTGACCCATCCAGGATTTGTGCCAAAGCCAAGGACTGCTGTCGGCAGCAACAACGCTCTGCACAGAGTATGGTCCAATGCGTTGTGTGTGTGTGTGTGTGGGTGTGTGTGCTAGTTTTATATGTCACATATAATATGGATGTATCTAATATGTTAAATAGTCATGTATATATGTGTACAATCACATCATGCATGTGTACTGGCATGTGTAAATTGATGATTCACGTATGTGTGTGTGTGTTGTGTGTGTGTGTACATGGCACTGCACTAGTCTTCATCTCCACTCACAAGTTCTAAGACTGAGTCTCTAAACCTTCCTGGTCTTGAACCATCCATATTCATCCCATTAATGAACCACAACTTATGGACCAAGCCATCTCCTTATCTGTGTTCCATTTCCCCCTCAGTCCCCAAAGTGTTGTGATGTAGATCCCACGACTCTCATGTGATCTCCATGTGATCTCGAGATATGCCTGGTATGCCCGTCCCACCGGACACCTCTACTTTGTCTTGGACATTGCGCCACTGCCACCAGGTGCACCTCCACACTCGGTCACACTGTAGTCGGTTCTTACTTCTCCGTCTATCCTTCCCTGGTCTCATCTTGTCTCATCCATCCTCGGCGGGATGGAGTTAGCAAAGCCCAGCAAGCCACTTTGTTTATGGACTACTGTGTGTGTGTCTGTGTGTGTGTGTGTGTGTGTGTGTGTGTGTGTGTGTGTGTGTGTGTGTGTGTGCCTGTGTGTATAAGGGAGTTTGATTGGGTCCACAACATGTGTGCAGGAAAAAACAAACTAACAACTCACGAAGGTGTGGAAAGATTTTAGATTCATTGATGATTTCATAGCGATTAATGATTGGTTTGTGTTTGATGAGCTTCATGATGAATATATCACCAAATAACTCGAATTAAAAGGAAAAACCAAACTCACACTCAGTCTTATTAGAATTGAAAATGTTGTTGTTCGTCTTTCGGCCTCCCGTTAGGGTCGCCACAGCGAATCATCCGTTATGATCCACATACTGATTTGGAACAGGTTTTAGCCGACGGTGCCCTTCCTGACGCAACCCTCGCGCTCTTACGACACAGGGATAAGGATTGGGTTCGCCATGATGCCGGGCTGCCCTACACCTCTCATAAGGCGGCCCAGTGCAGAGCTCCCGTCTCAAGCGATCCTCCAACCTAAGCTCTTGAGTAGCCGGATTAAGGTGCACGCCACTACGCCCGGTTTATTTAGAATTGCAATCTGATATCAATATAATATATTTCACTCCAAATTTATTTTTCACTTCGTAAACAGACCACACACAGCACTGAACTTATCAATAGATTAAAACAAGTCGTCAGACGTATGGTAACACAGGGAGCAGATTAAACAAGTTTTCGTTAAGATATATAAAACGACCACAATATATTAGTTAGTAAATAAAATGAAAGAGTAAAATATTATTTAGAAGATATTTATATAAATGCATTATTAAACCGGAAAGGCACTCTTCGATGTCATGACGTCACCAGATATCCCTCTGCCCACATTATTACATCATGAAACATACTTATACCAAGTTTGATTTAAATCCCGAACCCAGATTCAAAATATTAAATAATTCTGGCTGGCAGAACATGCATCCGATCAGGTTCAATTTAAAACATATTTTTCATGGCTACTGGATTATGACTCTGACGTTTCATGTCGATTGATGAAGTGGTTCAAGAGAAATATTTTTTTTAAAGATTTCCGTTCAATCCAATATGGCTGCCAGACCATGTGACCTATTAATTATTCGTGAACACCCTGGTAACCAAAGGCTTGGGGCATATTGGGTGAATGTTCCCCTCAATCTCTCAAGCCATTCTGGAGAAGTGGATATTTAACGTTTATTCTTCAAAAAAATCAAGCTGCCAAACATGTGACTAAGATATCATCGGTAGATAACTTTTTGTTCCTCCTGGATAGCCGATCATACCTGTGAAGTTTCATCTCGCTCAATCTGTTCGGCCGTTTCGAGAAGATCTTGAAGGTTTTTATGTTAAAAACAATGGCTGCCGACCACGTGACCGATGACATCTACAATCCCCCCCCATCCAATTTAACCCTAGATGACCCTCAAAAAATTCATACTGATCGGATACAGCGTTCAACATATACAATTATGCCGTCACAACGAAGCCACCTATAACATCATCAAAAAAACACTTGTTTCCCATGGGGAGTACTTCACATGTGCCAAGTTTCAATTTTTTTCCATGGAGTGGTTTCAGAGATACTGAGGTCCAAGTTTTTTCCTTTTTTCCAACATGGCTGCCATATCACGTGACCTATAATGTCATAATTATCATGAAAACATTCCACATGAGTGTTAACACCTGTAGTGAAAATTTTGTGTCGATCGGATAAGCGGTTGTAGAGAAAACAGAGAAAATTAGCATGGACGACGTACATGCATAAGTAGTACACTCGTATGGACATACATACGTCATACAACCAGAAAACAAAATACCACTGGCAACTTCGTGACCTCTGTAATTTAACATCACAACCCTGTCCAAATGTTGTAACCCAATTTGGTAGCATTCTGACTGGTGGTTCTGAAGAAGAAGATTTTTAAGGGAATTAATAGCATTTTTCCCAAAAGTTGACCATTTGGTAGCATTCTGAATGGTGAATCAGGAGAAGAAGATTTGGAAGGAATTTGCGGGACCGCCATTTGACACACTTCCGTTCAACGAGGTCAGCATGGCCTCCGGAATTTAATCAAGGACTCTGTCATAATGTTGTACATCTTGGTTACCAATTTGGTGAGCTTCTGACCAGTGGGTCTGAGAAAGAATTTTTGAAGAAATTTTCTAAGTCGGAAATTTTGACCTACTTAAAAGCTAGTCCAGAACGAGCTTGAACAAGTAACAAAATGTTACTTTGCAATTACTGCCAACTTTCAGCTGGATTAGCCCAGCAATTTGGCCGGAGAAGTCGAAATAGGAAACGGATGGCTGGACGGATGGTGCGCGATAACACCTTATCTGGAATTGAAATTCCAGATAAGCTAAAAAATCTATATATTTAAATCATTTTCAGTGGTTGCTTGGAGACAGGACAGCATGTGGAAATCCTTAGGAGGAGAGAGCGAGGTGGTGAGGGGGGGGGGGTGAGGAAGAATGGGGAAGCGAGGAGGGGAGTGAGGAGTGGTGCGAAAGGAAAGCAGCGTGAGGAGAGGGCAAGGAAGGCAGCGTGAGGGGTGGCAGGGGTGGGCAAGGGAAGGTAGCATGAGGGGAGCACAAGGAATGGCAGTGTGAAAGGAGGGTTCGTCGCGGACATAACCACCATCCGGAAACATCCAGAGATAAACACCGTCTGGACATAACACCATCCAGATACGTCAGGGGAAGGCAGCGTGAGGGGAGGGCAAGGTAAGGCGAGTGTGAGGGGAGGTCTTTCCGACATACCACCGTCTGGACACGTCGAAGATAACCACGGCCGGAGACGGGTATACTAAGGAGGGGGGGATGGAGAAAAAAGAGTGGCCGGGGAGGGATGGACGAGTGAGGAGGTAGGGAGATCGAGGAGGGGTGGGGAAGCAAGGAAGAATGTGGGGGAGCAAGGGTGGGGCAGCGAGAACAGTGAGGAGTGAGGAGGAGTGGGGAGGGGTAAGGAGGGTGGGGGAAGGGAAAGCATTGTGAAGGGAGGGGAAAGAAGTGTGAGGGGAGGAGAGGGGTAGGTAGGCGAGGGGAGGGCAAGGGAAGGCAATGTGAGGGAGGGTCCAACTGGACATAACCACCGTCTGGACACGTCCGGAGATAACCACCATTTGAAATAATTACTGTCCAGACACGTATGGAGATAACCACCGTCTGGACATAACTACCATTCGGATAGTGCGGAGGTAACCACCATTCAGAAATGTGCGGAGGTAACCAACATCCAGATATGTGCGGAGACAGAAAGAGAGAAAGAGGTGAGTGAGGATGCTGGACGTGGTGGAGAGAGGATGGGACAAAAAGAGAGAGGGATTGGGGTAATGCGGGTATTGGAAAAAGTTGGACATCATTATCTCCAAAACCGCTCAACAAAAAAAATTGAAACTTGCCCAATGTCATCAACTCCCCATGGGGTACATAGAGTGACAACGATGACATCATCGGTGAAGTATTATTCCAGCCATAATTGGTTGAATTGAAATCTTTATGCAAAAAAATCTGAAACTTCATATATATGATCTATGACCCAAAGTGAGCGAAGTATTAAATTTATGACGTTTTTAACCCATGCCAAAAAACTATGACATAATAGTATAGGCTGCATGTGGGTAAATAGGCCATAATAGCAGTAGGCCATAATAGTAGTGTGTTCATTTAAAGATGGTATTTTTGTTCAGAATGAATGTGCGAGGCGAGACAATGCACTCCATGAGTGCCATTCCAGTTATCCTCACCAAAGGAGAGGGTATTAAATTTGGATCCATTTGTTTGTCTGTTTGTCTGTTTGTTTGTTTCTCTGTTTATCTGTTTGTTTGTTTTTTTGTCTGTCTGTCTGCCTGTTTAATTGTCGGCACAGATCTTTTGTGTTTTTCTCTGCTACTACTTGTTAAATATGATACAAATTTTTCACCATTTGTGCGACTACACATGGAGAATGTTGTACTGATAAATATGACGTCATCGGTCGCGTGGTGTGGCAGCCATATTGGAAAAACGGGAAACATTTGGACCTCTGTATCTTTGAAACTGCACCAAGAAAAAAATTGAAACTTCGCACATAGCAAGTACTCCTCATGTGGAATAAGGGACTTTTTATGATGTCATAGGTGTCCTCATTATGACGTCATACTTGCATATGAAGAATGCCACATCTGATCAGTATGAAAATTTTTGAGGGTCATCTAGGGATAAAATGGTGGAGAAGAAAAATTAATTTCATGATGTCATCGGTCACGTGATTCGGCAGCCATATTGGTTAAAATAAAAAACCTTCAAAAATCTTCTTCTTTGAAGTGGCTGAACAAATCGAGGCGAAACTTTACACGTATGACCGCCTGTCCATGAGGAAGAAAAAAGTTCACACATATGATGTCATTGATCACATGGTTTGGCAGCCATATTGGATTTACCCTAAAACCTATAACAATCTTCTTCTCCTGAATGGCTGGACAAATCGATGGGAAACTTCACACAAGTGTTCCCCAAGTCATGGATGTAAAAGTGTGTTCAGGAATAAATTGATAGGTCACATGGTTTGGCAGCCATATTGGATTGAAGAAAATATTAAATAATGTTTTCTCTGGAACCACTTAATCAATCGACGTGAAACTTCACATTTATGATCTAGTAGAGATGGGGAATACATGTTTTAAATTTCAACTTGATCGGGCACATGGTTTGGCAGACATATTGGATTTACCCTCAAACCCCAAAAAATAAAATACACCACTCAATATAAGTCCTGGTGAGGGTCTGCAATCTCTGATTGCTCTTTTTCTTGTTCTAATATGTAATATTTTCATGGGTAATTCTGAGTGGCTGAAGCCTTCTTTGATTTCAAAGCAACTCCACATCCCTTGACCAATCTCCACCAAAGTTTGTGTACATGCTGGAGGTACCCAGTGTCGGGTCATTGACACAACCCCCCATGACAATTCTCAGTATGTATGTGGGTTTCTACGTCTGAAAATCAAGAAACTGACCTCAAACAAGGAAATGAGGACATTTGGCTCACCATTGCCATGGTGCACTCTTGAGTTAATTTTTTGCTACAGCTTTAAACATTAATCTTCTTCATGGTTTACCAACGTCTAAATAACCTGATCTTGATTGGGTGATCCAGCTTGATATATATATATATATATATATATATATATATATATATATATATATATATATATATATATATATATATACATATACATACATTCAATGAAATGCAAGTAACTTTAATGAAATAGGAGACTTTTGATCCCTCATGCCTTCGCTATATCAACACCACATAAAATCCAATCTATCAGTTTATCAGCTGAATTTTTTTGAGGGATGAAGAGGTGGAGGGAGGAGTTGAGAAAGGTAGTGGGAGGACAGGAAAGAGCATTTGCTTGTTGATGTACATTGCATTAACTTATCCACACTAAACATGTAGAAAGTGCCGATATCATGTATTTCAAAAAGAAAAAAAAAAGTAAATTCATGATGATGTAATAGATATTTCCTTTTTTGATGGTAGGGAACTGACTTGTACAAAAGGAATTTTTTTTCGTGATTCAGAAACTTTCATCATTCAAAAAGCATTAACTAACCAGCCAATGAGAAAGAAGAATATGTAGGGTACAGATGCAGCCAGCTGAAGATAACGCCAGTCACGGATGCCATAGGCGAACCCCGCCAGTGTGAACTGTCCAAATGTGTAACAATACCCGGCAAATGAAGTGAAATGAACACGATGATTAGTGTCCAGCCACTCGAGGCCTGAAAATTTTATGCAAAAGAAAAACTTATATGAGGGTATATCCAAGGAAATTTAAACACATTTGGCTATGTCGCCACTCATGCCTGTGCTCTATCAACACCACATAAATTCAATCAATCAGTTTATACATTTAATGTAATTGTGGGTGGTATGGGGAGAGGGAGAAAGGGATAGGAAGGAGAACAGTGGACAGGCACAGGAATATCACCAGGCCAGTGTTTAAAAACGCAAGAGCTGTATATTCAAGAACGACATAAAGGAATGGAAGGACAGCCTAAATGTATGAGCCTCAGAGCTGTCTCACCAGGGTTGGAATGTAAACACACTAAGAACTGTCACACTGGCGTTGGGAGAGCAATAATACATGAATTTGTGCACTGCCGTGTGTCTGGACGTTAGACCCAATGTTCCTTCTGTTAGTATTATTTGGTGGACCACAAAGATTCCATGGTGTCCTCTGTGAAGATCAGGGAAGTTATCGCCAGCACTCTGAAAACTCAACATTACATTGCATTACTTCAGAATTGCTCCACATTACAAATCCTATTCACCTTCAACTGGTCAGCCGCTAAGTCAGGTCAGGTATGGGAGCATGCGGAGAGAAACACGTCACTGCATCCACTTTCCATCGGGACTCCAGAGGCCTCCGTCTGGCCACCCCCAGGCAGATGCCTGGCCCATCCTCATCTCATTGAGATGCTGATCAACCTGCTGCAAGCACGAGGAACGTGGTTAGCCCATTGGCCTCCTCCACTCACGAGGCTCCCTCGCTGAGAGAATCTGGTGAGCAGGATTAGCGTCAGGAAATCCAGCCACATGTCCATACAGCCGCAGCTGACGCTCAAGGACTATGCAAGTAACAAATCTCATTTGAGTCGCTCTCTCAGCAACCGCTCGTTGGACATAAAGTCCAAACTCGTGATAGCCAAGGATTCGCCGAAGAGACCTGGTACCAAAGGAATTACGTCTCCATCTCAGATCCCTGGTCAGAGTCCAAGTCTCACATTAATAGAGCAAGACTGGGGCGCACCAAGGACCTGAAGACTCGGACTTTCATCCTCGCACTGGTTCCAACAGCGCACACCCCATGACCAAGTGAATCCATGACTCCCAGCCGACCCAGATGTCTATTGACCTCTGACTCACAGCCAGCAGAGAGATGAATATCACTGCCAAGGTAAGTGAATCTCTCCGTGACCTCAACATCCTCACCACAAACAGGTACAGACAAGATAGCAGCATCCGAGATGTCATTGAATGCCTGGATCTCAGCTTTGACCCAGGAAACCATAATCCCAGTGGTTTCTGATCCTGCCTCATCGCGCGCCTGCGAGAGCCCCAAAAGGATATCCAGAATCTCCGCAAAGATGACTGCATCATCTGCGAAATCAAGGTCAGAGATCTTGTCATTCCCAAATGATGCAGCGCAGCTTGATCTCTCTGAAATCCTCCCCAGAATCCAGTCCATACGAGCGTTGAAAAGTGTGGGGGCCAGTACACACTGCTGAAGAACTCCAGTAACAACTAGAAATAAGTCAGAGATGTTATCACCACACCACACAGCACTCTCAGTACCAGAGTTTAGTTCAGAAATCAAATTGGTCAGTTTTGGTGGCACCGCAGAAAGACTGAGAATCCTACAGAGGGTATCCCGATTCAATGAATCAAACCCTTTGTGGAGATCAACAAAGGCTGTGAGCAGCCCCTGCCGAAACTCTCGACTGTGTTCGGTGAAGACCCAAAGAGCCAGGATATGGTCAACCGTTGACCTCTGGTGTAAAGCCTGACTGCTCTGTGCGCTGGTGCTCAAGCAGATGGTGGCGAACCCTATCAACAATTATCCGAGCAAAGACCTTGCCCGGCACTGAGAGCAGCGTCTCCCTTCGGAAGTTGTTGCAGTCCTGGTGATCACCCTTCCCTTTACAGAGAGGAACAACAAGAAACTTCTTCCAGTCAGTTGGGATGATGCCTGTGTTCGAGGCAGAGCACAGAACTGCATGCAACGACATGAGTACAGTATTTCCACCAGCCTTGAGAAGATCAGCATGGATGACACAGATCCTAGGAGCTTTACCTCATTTCAACAGGTTCACAGCAGCCTGAATTTCCACAAAGGAAGGTGGATCACAGTTGATTGAAGGGTCAGAAATAGGCATAGTAACACCCTGACATCCATCTCGACAGCTGGTGGATCAGCCTAGCACAGCCTCTCAAAGCTACTGGCCCATTGGGCCTTCACTTCAGACTCCTCTGTCAAGAGCCCACCACCCTCCGCTCGAACTGCAATACACCTTGAGACGGGCTTGGAGGAATACAATACATAAATTCCCCTGGTAAGCAGGATGAGAATCACTTGACCACAGGTGATGCTCCACCCCCTCACAGATTCCTCGCATATATGGCTCCTTGTCCACCCTTAGTGCACATACAGTTTTACGCCTCAACTCCCTGTACAGCTCAGCTCTGCCATTCAGCCTGGCCCTTGGTCAATGGTATCCAGTGTCCCTTGAGAGACAAAATTCTTATTCACCCTCCGGTGAGTTCCACGACATCTACTGGCAACATCAAGGACAGTGGTCTTGAAGGCACTCCACAACTCTTTCAGGATTCCCCAAAACACCGACACCCCTCAAATCCCCACTCAGCCTGTTTGCAAACTCCTCAGCTACCCTCTCAACCTTGAGCTTGCCTACAACTAGCCTAGGCTGGGATGGTAACATTCTCCTGGATTTATGCTGCAACGTCAGAATTGCTACAACAAGCCGGTGGTCAGTATTGAGGAACTGAGCATTCCGGTAGACCCTACAGTTCTGTATCATCCTCCAGTGACCATCAACGAGCACATGGTAAATCTCCTTTGCCGCACCACCAGCGTTGAAATACCAAGTCCAGCGATGAGTCATAGGGCGCTGAAACCCCGAACCTGCCAGCCTAAGTCCATGACTTCTTGCAAAGTCAAGGAACCCTCCGGTGAATCCAGTCCTGGTTTATAGTTATTCTGGTTTACAGTTCCAAACCCACACACGTCTCTCAACCATCCCTTTCTGTTCCAGTCGATGCATTGAAATCCCCCAAGACTAGAAGATTATCTCACCTGGGGCACTGATCAACCACAGACTCAAGCATGGCATACAATGCATCCTTCATGTTGAGATCGCTCGCCTCAGTTGGAGCATATACAGAGACCAGGGAAATTATACCCAAGGAGTGATGAATCCTTCATCTCATAAT
>CM068965.1:70038582-70055335 GCA_035128595.1 Eptatretus atami | reverse complement strand
CTGACCGCAGGATCCTCCCAGGCCTCCAATAATATTCTCTGACATGTACTTTCCTTTGTTCGAAGTACGTTGCCCGCTAAGAACAGCCCCGCCGTCAAGGATGGCATCTCGTTGGCATTTGCCGTCCCTCCGGACCATGGACTGCCTCCAGGGATTTAGTACCTCCGTGTCACGGCACCAAATGTTGTTTAATTTTGTTGTTAACGGTTTAACCGACTTGATGTAAATCCTGTTACTCAAATGAAAGCGCACATTAAGGTTCACTGTCCGCAACGGAAAGTACATTACATCAGATAATTTTATTAACATGGTACCATGGGTCAAACCACTGAGATGGTAAACATCCACAATGATTTGAACTAAGCTAATATACATTTCTGGCTTTATATGCTTTTGTGGGAGTGGAGGGGGCTGATAAGCATTAGGCAAAAAACTCCAACTGCAATACGTGTCTACTACTGAAAAGCGAATGACATAATCATGGCAAAAGTTGGTGTTATCAACCAGGTCACTTTGTTCCATAGCAAGACATTCCTTTTATCACATTTGGTCAAAAGACTCTTGCGTAAAGGCCTGTCACACCTTGACGATTTAGCCAGCGTATGCGATTTATGAAAATTTGTCTAAAACGCTGGCACACGTCGAATACGTTATGGGTAAGTTTTGTATACGTTAAGAGCACGCTGGAAGCACGCTGGCATACGTGTAGTACGCCGAGCTCGTCGCAAATTTTAAGCATGCTCAAAATTTTTCGACGTATGCCAGCGTATGACTCACACGTTCCGCTACGCTGGCCATAAGTTGTAGGCACGTTATGCGATCGTTGACACCACGTGACGTACTTGTAAGTTACTCATAAGTCGAAACACGTCGAGGTAATGTTTAGCGTACCGAAACTTTTACTATGAGTAACGTGCTTTGAACCTATGAGTAACGTGCTTTGAACCTATGAGTAACGTGCTTTGAACTATGAGTAACGTATCTCCAACGCATATTGACGTATGTAGACGTATTGACGTCTTCCGGAGACCACAGAACTTACTGAACGTGTTTCTAACTTACAGCTACCGTATAATGGCGTATTGGCAGCGTTTAGGGGAATTGGTATATAAAATGGGCTTCACAGGAGGAACTTCTTTGTTCAGACTCATGGTTTTTTTTTTTTTCTTTTTGTCGGCATGACGGTGATGTTGACACTTTGATTTCTAGTGCGTCATCAGCAAAGAGATAAAGAGGATTTTCCAGAGAGTCGGAGAGATTATTGACGAAAACCAGAAAAAGAACAGGGCCCAGAACACTACCTTGAGGAACTCCAGCCTGGACAGGAAGAGGGGATGAAAGAACTCCATTTAGGGCCACACATTGACTGCGACAGGAGAGGAAGTCTGGGAGCCATGAGTGGAGATGGCCTTGGATACCATAGGAACAGAGTTTGGTGAGCGGGGCAGGGTGCCAGACTGTGTCAAAAGCACGTGATATGTCCAGGGATACGGCTCGGATTTCATGTCTGGCATTGAGGATCTCCATCTATTGTTGGGAGAGCAGAAGCAGCATATCCAGGGTAGAGTGACCTGGTCTGAAACCAAATTGATGATCGGAAATCAAGCCATTGGAGAAGAGGAAGGATTTAATGTCTGAAGCGATGATGGATTCCATACCTTGCTGATGATCCTGAGCCTTAGGTCTGAGCCAGGCATTTGAGCCTGTGACATGTGGAGACGGTGGTGAGCCTGCTCAGTGTGGTGGTGAGATTGAACCGACACCAGTGTATGAGGTTGGATTGCCAGTGAGCGAGGCTGCTCCCGTCATGGTGTGCGAGCTGGTGAAGGGGCAGGTCAAACCGAATGGAGCGTGGTGTTCGAGGGGGAACCTGTAGGGGTTGGCTTTGCATCCATAGTCATCAGATCAGCATGCACGGGGTGCGTGTTAATTGCTGTGGGCCAGGGATTGATGAAAATAATGAGGACAAAGAACTGAACCCAGTTGTTGAGATTATGAGCAGCTGGCCGCTCATGGGAAGGGGGAAAAGACTGTGGAGCGAGAAAATTTTAAAAAAATTCCCCTTCAAATTAGACTATGATTAATTATTCTCAATGGTTTTCAGAAAGAAAAAAAAATTGCGGTTGGGTTCCCCTTCAAAGAGCTTAAGCCCAAGTATGCTGTGGGCTCGACTGTGCACAAATTAAATTCAACCAATCCCTGGCATTAAAGTGGCTCTTGGGCCCATTGGTCCATTGCACCAAATTTACATTGGCCTCCATGGCCTTGTGACAACCTGTCTGTCGTACTGCTTGAGCTGAGCTTGCCTTTTCACCAAGCTTAGATGAGCTTGGACCAGGGCGGGGATTATATGTTCGTTATTATTATTGCCAAATGGTACTAGTATATTGTTATTATTATTGTTAATATTATAAGTATAAATTAATATATGCTTTGTTACAATGTTATCATTATTTTTGTTATTTATTTTTAAAAATAGAATGCTATTAAGGACGTATTGAGCTGCTCTATACACCTCAACATAACGTGCGTTTAAAACATGGGAATTCTTCCAGGTTATTTTTCGTTAATGAGCCTAATTAACTCAGGAGATCATGATGATCATGTCAGCATATCACATTCCACATCAGAAAGCCCCAGTAGAACTCCACAAAAAACATGCCTCACACACACACACACACACACATCATTCATTAATAGTACATTCATGCTCAATTGGCTTGCATTTTTCACTGCTTGCATTTTTTTTCACACACTTCATGAGCACACAAGCAAAGTAATCATGATGTGTGTTGGGGCAGTCAAAGTTTTTTCTCTCCCAAACATTAAGGAATGGTCACGAACCAATATAACTCAGTGCAGATGTTAGTCCTTTTCTGTCTAGTTTCCAGCCAGTGTGAAACTTATATTTTCCCTTCTGCGATTAATGCTTCTTGATCTATTGGCAAAGGTATATTTTTGGCTCTGAAAGTTGTTGAACAGAATAGACAAATTGAGACTCCCCTTAATGCTGAAAGCCCACTACCCTAAATGTAGAAATGAAATCAGTGTGGCCACTGGAGTGTTGGAACTGCAATAGGTAAAGGTGTCAGTCATGACCCTTAGATATTTTATGCACACAAAATGGCAGAAGTTTCCAACCTCCACCTGCACACCCGAACCTCCCCCCCCTCCCACCCCCTGCTCCCAATATGCACCCTGTAAGTTTATACCAACTCTCCTGCTTCCTTCACCCCTCCCATGTATAGGTCGTAAACATATGACTCCTGGCATGTGTTTATACAGGCAATAGGTAGTTAAACCGTTCCAGCAATTAAATAGGTTGATAGTAGGAATGGGGGATTAAACTGCTGTCATGATGTATCAATTCAAAGGAAGGAAAAAAGCTGACTGTTCTATCTGGAATATGTACATTAAACTTTGTAATATACTTTTTATTACATTGATCTCAACCTCTTGCTGAGTATGTACAAAAATCAATACAGTGAAAGACATTATTAAACAACAGCATCACAGGATTTGATTCTGACATCATTTGGGATTTTATTCTGGGATCACTACTGTCTACTTGACAAGTTGTGCGTACTGATGGGAATGCAAAACAGGTAACACCAAAGGAAAGGACATGGGTCCAGTAGTCTGAACACTTCCTCTGTGTGAATTGACTGTGGTTTGACCTTCTTGACCTTCTTTTCTCTGTAAGGTTCCTCTTGATCTATCACCATCCTGACAGTTTATTGAGATTCTACAAATGTTGATGCTCCAACTGGACAATAGAGCATATTTTACTTGCCTTATTACCTCCGCTACCGAAGGTGAAGGAGGTAATGTTTTCATCCCTTTTTGTCTGTTTGTTTGGCTGTCTGTGTACAGGATATCTCAAAAAGTTGGTGGACGGATTCGGACAAAACTTGGTGGACAGGTTGGGAGTGTGGCAAGGACAAATTGATTCGATATTGGTGAAGAGATCCGAATCCGGATCCGGATCTGATAATTATTTAATTTAAAAGTGATTCTTCACCATTGAGAGATAGGGCCAAAAAACGATATACAGCATGATATTTTGATGTTTGGGTTGCAATTTTTTTGTGTATTAGTTGCCCAGCCAAGGACAGCAAGACTTAATTTTGGTAAAGATCTGAATCTGGATCCGGATCTGAGAATTCTTTGCTGATTCTTCACCATTGAGAAATAGGGCCAAAAACGGTATATAGAATGATATTTCAAAAATGTATTGGGCTCGTTATGTTCTCCTGGATCAGGCATTGTGGGGGGGAGGTATGGCCTCTACTGAGTGCCCTTCTAGTTTACTTTGTTAATAGCATAATGGACCACCATTCAAGTTCACTTTGGTACACATTCATCATTATTGGACAAATATATATTATTGCAGATAATAAACGATAATCATAATTCACATCTATTTATCTTGCTACAACATGGAAGTAAGAGATAACATTAATAACAAGAACTTCTGATTTGCATGCTGGTATGACACCTTCGAACAGCTTTTGGTTCCAAGACAAATTCCCAAGAATTTAATGTCTTGGAGAGAGTTCATTGCTTTCTTCTTGTTCAATCACTCTCTCGGTCTTGTAGCTGCAGAAAAAGGAGAAAGCAACACATCCACAATGTTGCTGATTTAATGATTTCCAAACTAAATGGTTGAGTGCTGCAGCACTGGCAGTTGAGGTTGGGATGTGGTTGAGCTGTTTAATATCAAGATTACATTGTGATACACTCACTGCATACTGTCGAGTCAGGTGCATTGGAAACAACCCAGCACCATTGATGGGCCAATTACCCATGAACCCAAGTTCTCACCAAATTTATAGTTGACTCCAATGGTAATGGTTTCCCTCTCTGCTTTTCAATATACAGTACAGTATATAGGAAGAGTACATGTTATCAATAATTTTTGCTCTACCACGAGCCTCATTCCTGTTCCATGAGAAAGCAACAGGAGATAGCAAATTGTCTCTTGCTGCTTTCTCCAATTAGCAATCTTAAACCATATTTGTAGCCTTAAACAATATTTATCAGTTTTTTTTTTTAAAATCAATGTAGCCTTCAACCATATTTGTCCGTTTTCACATTGCCATAATTGTGCTGGTCTCTGAGAAAAAGCTGTCCAAAATTACGTAGTTAAAACTATTCTTCTCTTCAAGTCGATGTCTGAATTCCAAATGCTTATATTTTCATTAAACTAAGTCAAAACCTTCATTTTGCTGGACGTTAAATCTCAAGTTAATTCGATCCATCTTCCAAGTTTCATTATTTACAAGAAAACCAACTTTTTAAAAAATGTAAAAACATAGAGGGATGACATTGTGGGATTGTGATGGAACAACGTCAAAAGATATCGTGATGTTAAACTAGAAGAGGATTGTTGTGTCATATTGTGGCATCGTAATGTGGTGTCATTCTTACCTTGTTTGGTTGTTTTTTTGAGATTTCATCCCTCTACGTTTTTACACTTTTTTAAATGTTTTTTTTTCTTGTTTTCACAAGTTTTTTTTAAATAATAAATGCTTCATGTTTTGTATATTTTGTTATTTTGGTATGGATTAAATCCATCTAATGTTATTAAATTTGATCAATGGTACATTCTACTCATCCCCCTTCAATCCTGGCTTTCCATTCAGTCCACAATGTGGATTACCACACATGCGGAAATGTCAATGCGATTATCGTTTATAAAAATAATAAAATGCTTAATGTTTTGTATATTTTGTTATTTTGGAATGCATTAAATCTATCTATGTTATTAAATTGTTTTCAGACTTGTTTCACTTGATTTGGGGGGATGGTTTGGATATGTATCGCTTTTGCAATGGTTCTGTCCACTGCACATTTTCCCTCCTCCCACAATCCTGGCCTCGTTTGGTTGAGTCCACATTTACATTTGATTTATTTTCATAATAAAACGATTAATGATTTATGCATTTAAAAATTTTTGGATTGTGTGCACTAGCTCAGAGACAAAGTAACTTCCTCACATTGAAATCACCATCATGGCTTCAGCAGTTATTGAGGAAGGTTGAGCTACAGTTTTACATTGTTTTGAGAGGGGAAGAATCAGAAAAAGAAGAAGTACAAATTGGCATTTTAGCAATCTCTCATTCGGTACTTCAGCGATGTATTCTGGTGTTTTTTTTAAAATCTAAGTAGTTCAGAAAACACTCAAGAATAAAAGGTATGACTTTAAATGCTTATGACTTCACTCGAGGAGTTTTTGAGCACATCATTGTGGACACACTTGAATGGGAGGTGATTTTTTCTTTTCTTATCCAACCGCTACCAGGTGAGTACCCATGGGTATTGCCCCTATTTTTCGCTCACCTAGAACATAGTTCTGGGAAGCTTATGGGATGGCATGTTGTCAGTCCATCAGTGTGTCCGTCCGTCTGTGCATAAATACTTGCAACTTCTTCTCGGAAACTACACATGCAATTTTGATAAAACTTGACCACAACATTCCTCACCCAGTTACTAACAAAGTTTGTTCACAGCATTAAATAAATCTGGCCCTAATGGAGTCTGTGAGGGGTTGCTCCCCAAAATAGGTATTTGCTTTCTTCTCAGAAACTATACATACAATTCCAATGAAACTTGCCCACAACCTTCACCATCCATGATGTACCAAAATTTGTTTATGACATCCAAAAAGATTGGGGCCATAACATTGGTTCATTGGTACATTTTGCTGATTCTGTCCCATGTTGAGTTCCTCCTCAGTATATTTATTCAACCAGGTGAGTGCCCAGGAATATTGCCCATATTTTTCAAATATCAAGTACTGTATGTGATTTTTTTTTTAAAACATCAAAATTGATGATTCATTTCCTTTCTTAACTAAAGAAAAGAGATATTAACCGTCAGCCCCAGGAGAGCTACAGTGGCATCTGGTCTACACTATTAAAGAAAGATATTCTGTATTTGTAAAGGAAGAACATACTGCTGATTTTGCTGCAGAATTTCTTCAATTGTGTCTGGTAGAGGCATATTACGTGTCTCCGGCAGTAATATGGCCACCAGCCCTGCACTCAGGGCCACAGATCCATAGATGAGCTGTGGAAGCGGAAAGAAGTGCTCTTTCAAGAGGATGACAAGAGGGGATGTCATGGCACCCACACGAGCCATCATAGATGATAATCCATAGGCATTTTGTCTGAAAGGCAAGAATAAGATTATAATTACTTGTGTAGCATATATATTTTTATTTTTTTATATCATCTTTTGTCATTTTACTTTTGTTGTGGGATTGTGATGGAATAACATCAAAAGATGTAGTGATGCTAATCCATAAGAGGATTGCGGTGTCATGTTGTGGCATTGTAATGTGGTGTCACTCTCCATTGTAATAATTATTCATTCTTCTTCTTCTTCAATCTTCTTCTTCATCCATCACAATCCCACAACAAAAGTAAAATGTCAAAAGATGTCGTGATGGTAATCCAGAAGAGAAATGTGATGTCGTATTGTGGCATCGTAATGTGGTGTCATTCCAACCTTGTTTGGTTGTTTTTTTTTTGAGATTTCACCCCTCTATGTGTTTACATTTTTTTTCAATGTTTTTTTTTTCTTGTTTATCCAATTTTTAAAGTAATAAAATGCTAAATATTTAATATATTTTGTTATTTTAGTGTAGATTAAATCCATTTATGTTACTAAATTTGGCTTATGGTACATTCTACACCTCCCCCCTCAATCCTGGCTTTTGGTTCAGTCCATGATGTGGATGACCCAAAGCCATGTTTCCATGGACCCAAAAGTCCATGACCCAAAACTCATGACACATGCAGAAATGTCGATGCGATTATCATTTTTTAAAATAATAAAATGCTTAATGTTTTATATGTTTTGTTCTTTTGATATGGATTAAATCCATCTATGTTATTAAATTGTTGTAATACTTGTTTCACTTGATTTGGGGGATGGTTTGGATATGTATCACTTTTGGAATGGTTCTGTCCATTTTGCCCCCTTCCACGATCCTGGCCTCGTTTGGGTGAGTCCACATTTACGTTTGATTTCTTTTCATAATAAAACAAGTGATGTTTTATATATTTTTACATTTTGGGTTGCGTGCACTTGCCCTGAGACAAAGTAACTTCCTCACATTGGAATCAACATCATGGCTTCAGCAGTTATTGAGTGAGGTTGGGCTACAGTTTAACATTGTTTTTGGGGGGAATAAGAAGTAAAAATTGGCAATTTAGTAATCTCTTGATGTAGCACTTTACTGATGTATTCTGTTGTCTTTTTAAAACTTGGTAGTTCAGAAAACTCTTGAGAATAAAAGGTATGGCTTTGAAATGCTTATAATTTCACTCGATAGTAGTTTATAAGGCAATAAACATATAATTGTGTACACATTTGAATGGGCGGCCATTTTTTGTCCCGGATCATCCCTCCATATGGAGTACTACTGTGCACCATGATACTGCTTAGAGTGCAGCACATTAATAAGCCCATTCAGTTTTTGCATCCCCCTGAGCAAAAACGTACCGCAAAACTGTTGGGAAAGTCTCTCCCACCCACAAGTAAATAGTCGTGAAGGATGAGGATAAAGCTCCCTTTCCAATCACTGCCATTGCGGTACGTACAGCAACTGCACCTGGAATAATCAGTCTGTCAACTTGTGTGACAAAATTGAGGTTCATATGCATTTTTGGGTACACTCTTTGTAACTTAGGAAATATATATATATATATATATATATATATATATATATATATATATATATATATATATATATATATATATGACAAGGACTGGATATCTGTCCGTTCATCTGTTAGCTGTTATGCTGATTGGCTGTGTGAGGCTCGGTGCAATGTGATTGGCTCCTAACAAGATTGAATAATGTATCATATCGGCTTATTAAAAGCTGACATTCTAAATCTGATTCCATATTTGACAAAACAAAACATTTGTGAACAAATGGACCCAAATGCAATACCCTCTCTTTCGGCGATCAAAACTCATGACCCAAATAATTATGTCGAAAGTTAGAGTTAAATTGGTTAAAAATTAGGAAAAAACGATTTCGTTCACCTGATATAATGAAACAATACGCTCGCAGGAAGTGAGGTAAAATGGCTTCAAAATGGATTTTTTATTCACTCTTTAAAAGGTCATTATTGTACATCTGATTTTATTTTGCACCATCCAGGGACATCTTTTTTGAATACAGCCCCAACGATTGCAAAAATGGACAAAAGAAACATATAAAAAGAACAAGAACAAGCTCGAATGAGCTAAGATCCTCGTCCTCTTAATGATGACGTCATAAAAACGAATATGACGTCATTGTGATGTATCAGGTTTGCGATAAATTATCTGTACTAATGCCCGGCTTGTTCCCGCAAACAAAATTCAAAACGCTTGCCTAGTTTCGGAGATAATGGTATAGGCGATTTCCATTAGCGGCGATATTATTACGTCAACTTTTTTTCTCGGACGAATTTCCAAAATCGGAGATGGTATCTGTCTGCGCGTGGGCTTTCTGCATATACATGGCAAGTTTCACGAAGATCCGATGAAAACTCTGGGTTGTGAAACAAAAAATGTCAAAAAATAGGAATGACGTCATAAAAATTGATATGACGTCATAGTGATGTATCATATGTGCGGTAATTCATCTCTGCCAATGCCCTGTTCGATTCCCGCAAACAGAATTCAAAAAGCTTGCCTAGTTTCGGAGATAATTTTTTAGGCGATTTCCATTTGCGGAGATATTTTGACGTCATAACTTTTTTTTCTAGGAGGAATTTTCAAAATCGGAGATGGTTACCGTCTGCGCAGGTATTTTTACATATATATGCGAAGTTTCAGGAAGTTTCGATGAAAACTGTAGGCTGTGAAACAAAAAAGTCCACAAGAACAACAACGTGATTTTATATAAAAATATATAAAACAAAAATAATTTATAAATAAATTTTTTAAAATCAAAAGAAACCAGACTTAGAGATCCTCCACGAGGATCTAAAAAGAGCAATCAAAGATTGCAGACCCTCGCCAGGACTTGTTTTGTGTGGTATTCTGTAGTTTTGTGTGGTGTTTGTGTCGTTTTGTGTAGTGTATTTGTGTAGCGTTTGTGTACTGGTGTGTTATGTAATTAAGAACAGACATAACTAGAATTGCCACTTTATAACTGTTGGCAGTGATGACCGGGTACCAAGACGTCCCGCTTTGATGCAATCACCTGACCCTGACCCATGACGTTTTTTATTAGAGAGAGATAAAACGATATACAGCATGATATTTTGAATGTTGGGTTTTGCAATTTTTTGTTGTATGAAGTTGCCCCAGCAAGGACAGCAAGGACTTAATTTTGGTAAAAATCTGAATCTGGATCCGGAATCTGAGAATTATTGTGATTCTTCACATTGAGAAATAGGGCAAAACGGTATATAGAATGATATTTCAAAATGTATTGGCTCGTTTATGTTCTCCTGGATCAGGCATTTGGGGGGGGAGGTATGCCCACTCTTACTGGAGTGCCCTTCTAGTTTACTTTGTAATAGCAATAATGGACCACCAATTCAAGTTTCACTTTGGTACACATTCATCATTACTGGACAAATATAATTATTACAGATAATAAACGATAATCATAATTCACATCTATTTATCTTGCTACAACATGGAAGTAAGAGATAACATTAAATATCAAAGCACTTCTGATTTGCATGCTGGTATGAACTTCGAACACTTTGGGTTCCAAAGACCAAATCCCAAGAATTTAATGTCTTTGAGAGAGTTATTGCTTTCTTTTCTTGTTCAATCAAACTCTCTTGGTCTTGTGGGCTGCAGAAAAAGAGAGAAAGCAACACATCCACAATGTTGCTTGATTTTAATTGATTTCTCAAAACCAAAATGTTGAGTGCTGCAAAGCACTGGCAGTTGAGGTTGGGATGTGGTTGAGTGTTTTAATATCAAGATTACATTTGATACACCTCACATGCATACTGTCGAGTCAGGTGCATTGGAAACAACCCAGCACCATTGGATGGGCCCAATTTACCCATGAACCCAAGTTCTCACCCAAATTGTATAGTTGACTCCAATGGTAATGGTTTCCCTCTTGCTTTTCCCAATATACAGTACAGTATATAGGAAGAGACTTTGTTTATCAAATAATATTTTGCTCTACCATGAGCCTACATTCCTGTTCCATGAGAAAGCAACAGGAGAATGCAAATTGTCTCTTGCTGCTTTCTCCAATTAGCAATCTTAAACCATATTTGTAGCCTTAAACAATATTTATCAGTTTTTTTTTTAAATCAATGTAGCCTTAACCATATTTGTCCGTTTTCACATTGCCATAATTGTGCTGGTCTCTGAGAAAAAGCTGTCCAAAATTACGTAGTTTAAAACTATTCTTCTCTCAAGTCGATGTCTGAATTCCAAATGATTATATTTTCATTAAACTAAGTCAAAACCTTCATTTTGCTGGAGTTAAATCTCAGTTAATTCGATCCATCTTCCAAGTTTCATTATTTACAAGAAAAACCAACTTTTAAAAAATGTAAAAATCATAGAGGAGATGAAATTGTGGGATTGTGACGGAACAACGTCAACAGATATCGTGATGTTAAACTAGAGAGGATTGTTGTTGTCATATTGTGGGCATCGTAATGTGGTGTCATTCTTACCTTGTTGGGTTTGTTTTTTGAGATTTCATCCCTCTACGTTTTTACACTTTTTTAAATGTTTTTTTTCTTGTTTTCACAAGTTTTTTTTAAATAATAAATGCTTCATGTTTTGTTATATTTTGTTATTTTGGTATGGATTAATCCATCTAATGTTATTAAATTTGATCAATGCGTACATTCTACTCATCCCCTTCAATCCTGGATTTTCGTTTCAGTCCACAATGTGGATTACCACACATGCGGAAATGTCAATGCGATTATCGTTTATAAAAATAATAAAATGCTTAATGTTTTGTATATTTTGTTATTTTGGAATGCATTAAACCTATCTATGTTATAAATTGTTTTCAGACTTGTGTTCACTTGATTTGGGGGAATGGTTTGGATATGTATCCACTTTTGCAATTGTTCTGTCCACTGCCACATTTTCCCTCCTCCCACAATCCTGGCCTTCGTTGGTTGAGTCCACATTTACATTTGATTTATTTTTATAATAAAACGATTGATGATTTTATGTATTTAAATTTTTTGGGATTGTGTGCACTAGCTCAGAGACAAAGTAACTTCCTCACATTGAAATCACCATCATGGCTTAGCAGTTATTGAGGAAGGTTTGAGCTACAGTTTTACATTGTTTTAGAGGGGAAAGATCAGAAAAGAAGAAGTACAAATTGGCATTTTAGCAATCTCTCATTCGGTACTTCAGCGATGTATTCTGGTGTTTTTTTTAAATCTAAGTAGTTCAAGAAAACACTCAAGAATAAAAGTATGACTTTAAATGCTTATGACTTCACTCGAGGAGTTTTTGAGCACATCATTGTGGACACACTTGAATGGGAGGTGATTTTTTCTTTTCTTATCCAACCGCTACCAGGTGAGTACCCATGGGTTATTGCCCCTATTTTTCGCTCACCTAGAACATAGTTCTGGGAAGCTTATGGGATGGGCATGTCGTCAGTCCATCAGTGTGTCCGTCCATCTGTGCATAAATACTTGCAACTTCTTCTCGGAAACTACACATGCAATTTTGATAAAACTTGACCACAACATTCCTCACCCATGTTACTAACAAAGTTTGTTCACAGCATTAAATAAATCTGGCCCTAATGGAGTCTGTGAGGGTTGCTCCCCAAAATAGGTATTTGCTTTCTTCTCAGAAACTATACATACAATTCCAATGAAACTTGCCCACAACCTTCACCATCCATGATGTACCAAAATTTGTTTATGACATCCAAAAGATTGGGGCCATAACATTGGTTCATTGGTACATTTTGCTGATTCTGTCCATGTTGAGTTCCTCCTCAGTATATTTATTCAACCAGGTGAGTGCCCAGGAATATTGCCCATATTTTTTCAAAATATCAAGTACTGTATGTGATTTTTTTTTTAAAAACATCAAAATTGATGATTCATTTCCTTTCTTAACTAAAGAAAAGAGATATTAACCGTTCAGCCCCAGGAGAGCTACAGTGGCATCTGGTCTACACTATTAAAGAAAGATATTCTGTATTTGTAAAGGAAGAACATACTGCTGATTTTGCTCGCAGAATTTCTTCAATTGTGTCTGGTAGAGGCATATTACGTGTCTCCGGCAGTAAATATGGCCACCAGCCCTGCACTCAGGGCCACAGATCCATAGATGGCTGTGGAAGCGGAAAGAAGTGCCTTTCAAGAGGATGACAAGAGGGGATGTCATGGCACCCACACGAGCCATCATAGATGATATCCATAGGCATTTTGTCTGAAAGGCAAGAATAAGATTATTAATTACTTTGTCAGCATATATATTTTTATTTTTTATATCATCTTTTGTCATTTTACTTTTGTTGTGGGATTGTGATGGAAACAACATCAAAGATGTAGTGATGCTAATCCATAAGAGGATTGCGGTGTCATGTTGTGGCATTGTAATGTGGTGTCACTCTCCATTGTAATAATTATTCATTCTTCTTCTTCTTCAATCTTTCTTCTTCATCCATCACAATCCCACAACAAAAGTAAAATGTCAAAAGATGTTCATGGTAATCCAGAAGAGAAATGTGATGTCGTATTGTAGCATCGTAATGTGGGTGTCATTCCAACCTTGTTGGTTGTTTTTTTTGAGATTTCACCCCTCTATGTGTTTACATTTTTTTCAATGTTTTTTTTCTTGTTTATCCAATTTTTAAAGTAATAAAATGCTAAATATTTAATATATTTTGTTATTTTTAGTGTAGATTAAATCCATTTATGTTACTAAATTTGGCTTATGGTACATTCTACACCTCCCCCCTCAATCCTGGCTTTTGATTCAGTCCATGATGTGGATGACCCAAAACCATGTTTCCATGGACCCAAAAGTCCATGACCAAAACTCATGACACATGCAGAAATTCGATGCGATTATCATTTTTAAAATAATAAAATGCTTAATGTTTTATATTTTTGTCTTTTGATATGGATTAAATCCATCTATGTTATTAAATTGTTGTAATACTTGTTTCACTTGATTTGGGGATGTTTGGATATGTATCACTTTTGGAATGGTTCTGTCCATTTGGCCCCCTTCCACGATCCTGGCCTCGTTTGGGTGAGTCCCCATTTACGTTTGATTTCTTTTCATAATAAAACAAGTGATGTTTTATATATTTTTACATTTTGGGTTTGCGTGCACTAGCCCTGAGACAAAGTAACTTCCTCACATTGGATCAACATCATGCTTCAGCAGTTATTGAGTGAGGTTGGGCTACAGTTTAACATTGTTTTTGAGGGGAATAAGAAGTACAAATTGGCAATTTAGTAATCTCTTGATGTAGCACTTTACTGATGTATTCTGTTTGTCTTTTTAAAACTTGGTAGTTCAGAAAACTCTTGAGAATAAAAGGTATGGCTTTGAAATGCTTATAATTTCACCGATAGTAGTTTATAAGGCAATAAACATATAAATTGTGTACACATTTGAATGGGCGGCCATTTTTTTGTCCCGGATCATCCCTCCATATGGAGTACTATGTGCACCATGATACTGCTTAGAGTGCAGCACATTAATAAGCCCATTCAGTTTTTGGCATCCCCCTGAGCAAAAACGTACCGCAAAACTGTTGGGAAAGTCTCTCCACCCACACAGTAAATAGTCGTGAAGGATGAGGATAAAGCTCCCTTTCCAATCACTGCCATTGCGGTACGTACAGCAACTGCACCTGGAATAATCAGTCTGTCAACTTGTGTGACAAAATTGAGGTTCATATGCATTTTTGGGTTCACTCTTTGTAACTTAGGAATATATATATATATATATATATAATTATATATATATATTATAATATATATATATATATATATATGACAAGGACTGGATATCTGTCCGTTCATCTGTTAGCTGTTTATGCTGATTGGCTGTGTGAGGCTCGGTGCAATGTGATTGGCTCCTAACAAGATTGAATAATGTATCATATAGGCTTATTAAAAGCTGAATTCTAAATTGATTCCAATATTTGACAAAAACAAAACATTTGTGAACAAATGGACCCAAATGCAATACCCTCTCTTTCGGCGATCAAAACTCATGACCCAAATAATTATGTCGAAAGTTAGAGTTAAATTGCGTTAAAATTAGGAAAAAACGATTTCGTCACCTGATATAATAAACAATACGCTCGCAGGAAGTGAGTAAAATGGCTTCAAAATGGATTTTTTTTTTCACTCTTTAAAAGGTCATTATTGTACATATGATTTTATTTTACACCATCCAGGGACATCTTTTTTGAATACAGCCCCAACGATTGCAAAAATGGACAAAGAAACAATATAAAAGAACAAGAACAAGCTCGAATGAGCTAGATCCTTCCGTCCTCTAATGATGACGTCATAAAAACGAATATGACGTCATTGTGATGTATCAGGTTTTGCGATAAATTATCTGTACTAATGCCCGGCTTGATTCCGCAAACAAAATTCAAAACAGCTTTGCCTAGTTCGGAGATAATGGTATAGGCGATTTCCATTAGCGGCGATATTATTACGTCAACTTTTTCTCGGACGAATTTCCAAAATCGGAGATGGTTACTGTCTGCGCGTGGGCTTTCTGCATATACATGGCAAGTTTCACGAAGATCCGATGAAAACTCTGGGTTGTGAAACAAAAAATGTCAAAAATAGGAATGACGTCATAAAAATTGATATGACGTCATAGTGATGTATCATATGTGCGGTAATTCATCTCTGCCAATGCCCTGTTCGATATCCCGCAAACAGAATTCAAAAAGCTTTGCCTAGTTTCGGAGATAATTTTTTAGGCGATTTCCATTGCGGAGATATTTTGACGTCATAACTTTTTTTTCTAGAGGAATTTTTCAAATCGGAGATGGTTACCGTCTGCGCAGGTATTTTTACATATATATGCGAAAGTTTCAGGAAGTTTCGATGAAAACTGTAGGCTGTGAAACAAAAAGTCCACAAGAACAACAACGTGATTTATATATATAAATATATAAACAAAAAAATATTTATAATAAATTTTTAAAATCAAAAAGAACCAGACTTAAGATCCTCCACGAGGATCTAAAAAGAGCAATCAAAAGATGCAGACCCTCGCCAGGACTTGTTTTTGTGGTAATTTCTGTAGTTGTGTGTGTTTGTGTAGTTTTGTGTAGTGTATTTGTGTGTAGCGTTTGTGTACTGGTGTTTATGTAATTAAGAACAGACATAACTAGAATGCCACTTTATAACTATTGGCAGTGATGACCGGGTACCAAGACGTCCCGCTTTTGATGCAATCACCTGACCCTGACCCATGACGTTTTTTATTATTATTTCAATTGATATTAGAATGGGATTAAAATAAATTATATTCAAATCAAATGGAAGACCAAATAGGTACAGTCCTGCATTGGAGTAATCAGAAGGAACCCGAACAAGGCAACAGCAAAGATGAAGTCATCAGGAGGAACCTGGATAGGATTTTTACATTTCAGCTGCTACTCCTCTACCTCAAACCATCAGGCACAGCCAAGTGAGCCTTATTAAAAAATATATATAAAAATAAATTTTTAAAAAATCAAAAAGAAACCAGATTCAATAAAATTAAATAATCTGGATCCAGAGACATG
>CM068965.1:70012697-70034273 GCA_035128595.1 Eptatretus atami | reverse complement strand
CTTCCTTAACAGTATGGACCTCAAACATCTGGGGCCTTCGCTCAAACCTGACAGATCTTTCCACTCTCCTCTTCACTCTCCCTCACTCTCCATGCACTGTCCTCACTCCCCCACTCCCCGAGGAATATTTCTGGCTTTCCCTCCACTTTCCGGATTCCCCTCCACTCCAACCTCATGTTTAGATGGGTACTGTATCATCCACCAAACAGTGATGACACCATTTACACCTCACCATCCGAAAACATGGACCAACTTCTATCTTCTCATCCGAACTCTCTTGTCTTGTCATCATGTCATCATGCCAGTTGGCTTGGTGTGGGTACCTCTCTCACCTGTCATGGCTCTTCAGCAAAAGATTTCTGCGACTCATTGGGACTGACTCAATTAGTCAATTTCCCGACCCGGATCTCAACCAATAGTACTCTATCTCGTCTGGATCTGCTTTTGACAAATTTCCCTGAAAATATCTGCTGTTCTTCCTCCACTCCAGTCGGTTCTTCTGACCACATGCTTGTCAAAGTAGACATCTCTCTGGGTGTTATTAGAGAACCACCTCAGCACTGTCGAGTCTGGCATTTCACTCAGGCTGACTGGCAGGGTCTTCAAGCAGCATCAAACTTCTAGAGTGGTCTCCCATCGCTACTTTCTCCAACATCAAATCGGCCTGGGAATTCTTTCAAAGAAACTTGCTCTCTTATGCACAGATCTATCCCCTCTTGTTATCAGTTGTCCTACCCTCCTCCCGCCCTTGGTTCACTGAAGCTTGTGGTGAGGCAGTTGTCCTGAAACAACTTGCCTTTGCCTCATCAAAAGCAAATCAAACTGAGGGTATTCTCAGTTCCTTCCATAAAGCTCAGAACAAGTGTGTCTACCCTCAGGAGAGCCAGAAAACAACATCTTTATCAGCTCAAGTCTGAACTCTCAAACCTCTCTCCCTCCTCAAATCCTGGTGGCATCTAATCAAATCTGTTTTTGGTGTATGTTCCCCTCCATCCCCTCCCTTACCTCAAATGGCCGCACTGCTGATACCGCACGTGAAAAGGCTGAATGCCTGAACTCGGTGTTTGCATCAAAATCTTGTGTCCAAAACCCATGCTTTCTGTACCCACCTTACCCAGCTGCACCCAGCTGTCCCTGGACTCTGTGTCCTTTTATTCTGACAAAGTGGAGAGCTTGCTGTCAAACCTCGACTCGATTCTGCGAACCGGTCCAGGCGGCATCAGCCCCCATGTCCAAAAAACCTGCTCCTCTGCTCTTGCTCACCCTCTCTCTGTTCTATTCACCTTTCATTTGCTCAAGATCATCTGCCATCTGCTTGGAAATCAGCAAACATTACTGCCCTGCATAAAAAAGGTGCAAAAACAGATCCTTGAAACGACAGACCAATCAGCCTTCTCCCAATCATCAGCAAGGTTCTGGAATCTATCATTGCTTCAGACATTAAATCCTTCCTCTTCTCCAATGGCTTGATTCATCATCAATTTGGTGTCAGACCAGATCACTCCACCCTGGATAGGCTGCTTCTGCTCTCCCAACAATGGATGGAGGTCCTCAATGCCAGACATGAAATCGGAGCCGTATCCCTGGACATATCACGTACTGTTGACATGGACTGGCACCCTGCCCTGCTTACCAAACTCTCTTCCTATGTATCCAAGGCATCTCCACTCATGACTCGAAGACTTCCTCTCCTGTCACAGTCAACGTGTGGCTCTAAATGGAGTTCTTTCATCCCCCATTCCTGTCCATGCTGGAGTTCCTCAAGGTAGCGTTCTGGGCCCTGTTCTTTTTCTGGTTTTCATCAATGATCTCTCCGACTCTCTGGAAAATCCTCTTTATCTCTTTGCTGATGACTCCACCCTCTGCCTACCATCGTCATCCCTCAGACGGCAAGCAGCAGCTTCTTCGCTCACTGCAGATCTGGATAAAATCACAAACTGGTCCAACACGTGGAACATGTCTTTCAATCCGACAAATCTCACATCTCACTATGTCTCTCGAAAAGAACCATTTGGAACCCCCCCCCCCCCCCACCCATCTACTTTCTCAACAATCTTCTGGAAGAAGTCCTTTTATTCAAGCTTTACGGTCTCACTATCTGCCATGATCTTTCCTGGGAAAGCCACATTTGCAACCTGGCCTCCAAAGCCAGTCACCAACTGGGCATCCTCCATCATGCAAAGTCCTTCCTTGGCCCACTTGAGTCCCTGACCACATACAAAGCTTTTGTCCACAGCCTGATGGAGTACTGCTCTCCCATATGGGCTGGTGCTCCTGCCTCCCACCTTTCTCGGCTTCACGCTGTGGAAACCAAGGCATTTATGATCGTTGGTATCTCCTGCGGTGAGGATGAGTTTTTGGGCCTCTCACTCGATCACCACAGGCTTGTTGGTGGTCTTTCTCTCTTCTACGCTCTCGTCTATGGTCTCGCTACCCCTGCTCTGTCTGCGATATGACCCCCCCCCCTTTTTCCGCAGGGCGCTCAAGGTCCACCAGCAACCCCCTTCTTGTAAAACTACCATCACAAATCACTGCTCACCTTCACTCTTCCATTTCTCTTTTTCTGCCTTTGGAATAAACTCCGCACTCTCTTCAATCTCAGACTTCCCTCCAGTTCTCAAAACAGCTGTTCACCACCACCTCTCATCTTCCCCCATCCAAAACCATTGATCTTTTCTACCTCCATTAATCCACCCCAAACCCACCTCCTTCAAATTCCCTGCCTTCCTTCCCAAAGTTCCCTGTCGTGTAAGGTCCTGAAAGTCCCTGCAATGTCCATATTGTATACCCCATGTCCCCCGCCCCATCCCTCTCCCTTCCACAGATCTCCTAATGTCTCTCTTCCGCACTGTTTTGTCCGTCCCTCTCCCACCCCTCTTGTCTTCTGCCCCCCCTTGTTGTGCGTTGTGTGTTTGCTCTCATACAAGCCTCGACAATGTGTGCAAAAAAAATAAATGGAGTAGCTAAGAAGAGGTCAGCTCAACTGGGATGGAGAATGAATCGTAATAAATGCCCAAAAACCAAGGACACTATACCATACCAATGGCTTGAGGAAAATGACGGCACTGAATCAGTCAAACAAGTGTCGATTTTGCAAGGTATTAACAAAGAGCACGAGTCATTTCCTCTTGGGATGTAAAGCAAAACTCAAGTCAAAACAGCTGTACACACAAAGGCACAACAAGGTATGGAAAGTAATCCATTGGCACGTCTACCAAAATTTCATTATCTCAGTTCCAGAGAACTCTTGCAAAACAAACAACAAAAAGCAATAATTGAACACAAGGAAATAATGCTCACACCTGACCGGATGAACCCATCCAGCATGAACATAGAAAACAAAGCACTGCGACTGGACATAGTACTTAGATACAAAAAGCAAAAGATGGCATTGTTAATTGAGGTGTCAGTACTCAGCGATATTGACCTAAACAATGCAGAAATCAAAAAAATGACCAAATACCAGGACTTCAAAAAGGAAGTGAAAAGATCCTGGAAGCTGAAGTGCACCAAAATTATGCCAGTGATAATTGGAGAAACAGAAATGATGAAGAAGAACCTCACAGGGATCTTAAAAACCATCCCTGGGAATATTAATACAAATGAACTGCAGTTGAAAGTTGGTTTTCTGGGGCTCAGTGACGATTCTCAAAAGAGCCCTCGGAACAAAACTTTGAGAACAAAAAACTTCACAACTTGGTCAATGAATCGTGTGTGAACGCCTTCACCGAAAGGTAGGTGGATACTTCGAGACCAGGGAGAACTCTGTTGCACCTTCTTAAACATGCACAAGAGCATAACAACTACAAACACACACACACACACACACACACACACACACACACACACACCATCTTGTCACTTGGATTCCACTAGGGGGTTTGATGTTACCTTTCCAGCAATATCAGGGCACGACCTTCGTCAGTGTCCCAACACATAAAATAGCCTGCTCTTGTGAATTATACTGTGGGATGTTTACAATATCTATAGATGTGTCGTCTGTTTTGTGTGCTATTATGGCAGAATGTTTGGCCAATCCCTGCACTGTAAGTCTAGACATGCCCCTTCTCTTCCCTTTCCTTCATGAGCCCCCATTGGACTTAGTCCAAAACGGAGGCTTATGGATTTGGTCTCGATTTTCGTATTCATGCGTGCGTGTGCATGCATCCGCAACCATATCTCGGACATGTATGGACCGATTTTGTTCATACTTGGCACAGAGACAACAAATAATGTTATACATAAGCATCTCATGTTGTTTCACGATGCAATGAAAGATGGCTGACTGGCGGCCATTTTGGTTGTTTAAAACAAACCGGAATCAAACACGTCATCAACCATTTTCGGACATGCATTTTCCGATCTTGTTCAAACTTGGCGCACAGATAACGAATGTTGGGTTGCATAAGCACGTCATTTTGTTTCGAGATCAGATCCAAGATGGCCGACTGGCGGCCATTTTAGTTGTAGAAAATTTGATGTTGAACACGTCCTCAACCATTTCTCAGACAAGCATTTACCGATGTTGTTCAAACTTGGCAAACAGGTAACAAATGATGGCTTACATATGCATGTCATTTTTTTTTTTTTTGAGATCATATGCAAGATGGCTGACTGGCACCCATTTTGTTACATAAATATGTCCCCAACCATTTCTCAAACATGCATGGTCCAATTTTGTTCAAACTTGGCACAAGCACAGTACATGATGGCATACACATGCCCCTCACTTTATTTTGCGACCTCATCAAAGATGGCCGACTGGTAGATTGGCGGCCATTTTAGTTAATAAAACCCGGTATCGAACACGTCCTCAATCCTTTCCCGGACATGCATTTACCAACCTTGTTCAAACTTGGCACACACATAAAGAAGGATGGCTTACATATGCCCATCATTTTGTTTCGAGATCAGATCCAAGATGGCCGACTGGCGGCCATTTTAGTTGCAAAAAAAACACCCCGATATTGAACATCTCTGCAACCATATCTCGGAGATATATGGACCGATTTTATTTGTACTTGGCACAAAGACAACACATGATGTTATACATATGCACATAATTTTGTTTTGCGGTGTGGTCAAAAATGGCTGACTGGTGGCGGTGGTGGTCGTATGGCAGCTTAGCTGCCGGGGTAGCTATCATTTCTTGAAGCGTGACTGTGTCGCTGATGCAGTGCCCCTCTACCAGAACACACACTGGAACTGGTACTCATTTTGCCGACCTCGGAAGGATGACAAGCTGAGTCAACCCCCTGGTGTATTAATTCAGCGGCCGACGGGCTTGAACTCAGGACCCTAGGATCCCAAGCCGCCACCCTAACCACTGAGCCAACACCAGGCTTGACTGGCGGCCATTTTAGTTATTTAAAAAAAAACGGTGTCAAACATGTTCGGAGATGCCTTTGCCAATCTTGTTCAAACTTGGCAAACAGATAATGAATGATGGCTTACATATACCCATTGTGTTTGTTTTTTACAAGATCAGATCCAAGATGGCTGACTAGTGGCCATTTTGTTACTTAATACATGTACTAGCAAGCACAGTACATGATGGCATACACTGGCACCTAACTTTATTTTGCAATCTCATCAAAGCTGGCCAACTGGGAGACTGGCAGCCATTTTAGTTGTAAATAAATATGGGCTTGCCCTTTAACTCCGTACAGCAACATTACTAAAACAACTGGGGCTATGACATTTTATGTCTTTTTTCCTTGTTTACTCCTATTTTCTCCGAAACCTCTTTTTTCTTCTCTACGTATTCCTTCCATGCTGCAGGGAGAGCAAGTGCAAGAAACCAATCTATACCTCACACACAGCTAACTTGTGGCAGTGGAGACATGAAGGCTCACATCCCATCTACACAGGTAAAACATTTCTCGACTCCTGTCGACTCTCCCATACTCAACCAGCAGGGCTCACCCCTTCCCACACCCAATTCCCAATCTACCTGTGGAAATCATTTCCCTTCCTTCATGTTCTCTTATTGGAGAAATAATAATCACAAATAGTGGGGCAACTTAGCTAAATATAGCATAACAATTGTGCATTTTGTGAGGAAAGCACCAAATTTGGCACACTAGTAGCCTAACGTATTATGAACAGATTTGGATATTGGGCCATCTCAAAATTTTTGATGGCAGTGGAAAATGGCTGCCACAGCCATCAGCGGCTGAATTTGAGATGGCCCAATATCCAAATCTGTTCATAATATGATAGGCTACTAGTGTGCCAAATTTGGTGCTTTCCTCACAAAATGCACAATTGTTATGCTAAGTTGCCCCACTAAAAGGACCATTATCAACCGATTCATGTCACAGTTTAAAAGGAGTTTTCTTGACTCCAGTTCCATGTGCAAATATAATCTAACTGTGCAGATGATGTTGTTGAGTCAGAGTTGGTGATAAAACCTGCAGGCATGAAGACGAAAATGATGCAGGTGATCCCAGCAAGCAACAATGATGAAACTCCAGCGGCTCTCCGGCCAAAATGATTGATAACAAGCAGGATCAGGAACTTGGATGGGAAATCGATGGCAGCAAAAATAATCATCAAGATATAAATGTTCACTCCGAAGCCCTGCAGGTTGAGAGCTAATCCATAGTAACTGAAACCTGTAGCAAACCTAAATGAATTTAAAAAAAAAACAATGTTTTTTTTAATATGAACTGTTCGTTTTACCAACAATGAGGTCAACAGCATTTATTGATGATTAAATTCATTTTTAAATCAACAATACGTACCATAGAAACATCATTATTAAGGTGTTCTTCCTCAATCTTCTTGTTCGGAATAAATCTAGAAATGTGTAAGTCTTAATCTGTACTTCCTCATTTTCTTTGTCCAATTTAAGAAGTAATACCTGCAAGAAAAATACTCAATCACTTTGTGCCCTCCCATCGTAACTACTATTGGCAACATTCATAATAATTTCAATTACCCATACAGGATGTTGAGAGGCTTGCTTTTAATACATATTGTTGTGCACTGAATATTTATGGTGAGGAACTTTTTTTCTAAATACTTTGCATTATTGGGGGCAAAGCTTTTATTACATACGCATGTGCAAAAGGGTGTTGAGTGGAGGGGATTTTGGGGGGAGGGAAGGTTTTGGAGAAATTGTGGAGATTTACATAACTAATAAATTGATGGTACCTTATTCTGTCTAGTTTTTATGAGCCCCTGCCATTCTGGCTGGTACCATATTGATTTTGTTCATATTATTATTATACTTCCATCGCCGTTTTGCACTTTTAATCGCTACTAAATTTGTTCTCTCTACAACCACTTCAGCGATCGATACAAAATTTTCAACATAGGACTACCCATGTATAATTTTTTTAACTTGATAACTATGATGTCATAGGTCAGGTGGTGTGGAAGCCATGTTTGATTAAAGGAAAAACTTTGGACATCCTCTTCTCTGAAACCACTCAACAAAAAAAATTGAAACTTGGCACATGTCAGGTACATGGAATAAAGCTTGAAAACGATTATGCCATCGGTGAAGTGCTATGACAGCCACAATTGGTTTAATCGAAATCTTTATTCGATCAATATGAATAGTTTTGATCTGGTGATCTACCAATAAATTTGTCAAGATATTTAAATTGATGACGTCATTGGTTACATGATCTGACAGCCATATTATTATTATTTTTTTCTTAATCTTTAAAAAATTTTCTCCAAAACGGCTTACCAGATCAATGTGAAACTTCATACATATGATTAACTAGTTTAAAAAAAATTAAATGCCATAGGCCTGTTGGATTTAATCTAAAACAGCCATGTTTGGCAGCAATGTTGGATTTCATCTAAAACCTTTAAAAAATCTTCTGCTCTCAAACTGCTGAGCCAATAGATGCAAAACTTTAAGTATGTCTTGAAGTATGAAGTATTGAAGAAACTTGAAGTATGTCATGCACTATCCATAGGGATAAAAATTTGAAAAATAAAACATCATTGGTCACATGTTCTGGCAGCCATGTTGGATTGAACAAAAACCTTAAAACAATTCCTTCTCTTAAACCATTTAATCAATTGATGCGAAACTTCATACATATGATCGACTAGCCATGTTAAATATAAGTTGAAACTTTATACGTAATCGGTCACGTGGTCTGGCAGCCATGTTGGATTGAATGTAAATCCTTTTAAAAAACCCTCTTCTCTGAAACCGCTCAAACAATGGATGCGAAACCACATATGTATGATCGACTAGCCATGGAAAATATAGTTTGAAAATTAAAACTTCATAGCTCACTTGGTCTGACAACAATATTGAATAGAAAACTAAACCTTAGATAGAAAAATAACAAGTCAAAACTTTAAAATGTGATCCTGGTGATCCGGGCAGTCATAAAATCTATCGTTTTCTGTGAGGTAAATAAAGTTCATACTTTAGGTGAACAACTACGTCAAGATTTGCAATTCGCAATTGTTAGGTCAGTGTTATCTGTTAAAGTCTTTTGGGAAGTGGTAACCAGCAAATTTTTGAACCTTTGCTGAGTCTTGGGGTTCCTAAAATAGATTTTCAAAACATGAAGAGTTGAGAATGATCTTTCAGCTGTGGCAGTTGGTACTTCGTATGGTCAGCAACAGCCTCAGCACATTGTGTACCTCGCTGAAGAACGTTGAACACATTTGGCTTATTCAATGCATCACACAGAGTCTGCAATGTTATAACCTCCATGATGGGTTCTTCAGCTGACTGGATCATATTTGGTAATATCATCATTGGTGTTCATAGCATGTGAATGCTCAAGTCATTACTTTACACCTCTAGCAGTACATCAGGCATACCCACTGGTTTTCCATCGCATGCATCAAGTGGAATTGCCTCAATACTGTCAGTGATGAGAAAGTTCCTTTGTTCACCTCTCTCTGTAGCTCACCCTTCAGGTTGACCAAAATGTTGAAGTACTGTTGGTGGTAATATTCTCTCTGGTTGACAAATCTAGTAATGATATCATCATTTCAGCAAGGTATATTATTGTATCTTGGAAGACGAGGTTAATCTTTCAATGGTGAGTTATTTCCAGGTACTATCCTAAAAGAGGTTGAAGACTTCTGCTGTCCACTGTTGCTTGCAGAAGGAGAAAGCCAGCTCGTCTGCTCTTGGACATTCGTGACCACTTGATTCTTGCATTTTCATCAGATCTCATTGTACATTTGCTTCTCCCAAGGTGTCAAAAGCAGCCTTGTAATTTTGTAGATGAGCAGATATTGCTCCTGATTGAGCCGTCCATCTATTCACACAAAGCGGTTTTGAGACCCCAGAGCACTGGGAGCTGGCTAATGCTTCCTCAACTCAAATGGTGCCTTTCTTTTAGGTTAAAATTTAAACATCTGCACCATATCAAGAATGACGTTCAAAATCGTTTTTGAACATTCGACTTTCGTTGACGTGAAGCCAAATGCAATAATACTGTATATTTAGTGACATTGTGGAAAGTTTGGGGGAAGTTTTTCATGCCTCTTCTCCTCCCACCCCCAACCTCGTTCCTCTACACCCTCCTAGTCCAAGCCAAGTGGACTGAACGAACACTTGAATGTAAAATGGCCTGCCAACTTTTCACGTTTCTGGTTGTGACTGATATCAATTCAACACCTTGCTCGATCTGAACACTCTAAGCTTGTTGTGAATATGTCAACCACATGCCACAAGTCTTCATTAAAATATGTTTTCAAAAGAACTGAAATACAGTATTCTTTTTCCAATATGACTAAGATCCAACCATTCGGTAACAAGTACACATACCTCCTTGTTGTGAAAATCCTCTGTGAGGCTTTTGCCGTTAATTTTAGCAACTCGTCTGAGGCTTTTCAAAGCGTCATCATATCTTCCTTGGTGGATGAGCCAGCGTGCAGATTCTGGATGAAACCTGCACAATGTGAAATCAGAATCCGAAACACATTGTTCGCTCATCACACTGACAGCATCTCTTCGATACCACCACTTGTTTACATCTTCTCACCGCATGATTTTGGTCAACGTAACGTTATTCGCACATGTAAAGAGGGGGTTTCATAAAATGTAAAAGATTATCAATAAACTATCCTCCATTTGATGTGTTTGCAATAAGATGCTCGGCAAAAGATGAGTAAGCAATGTAGCTCGATGATGATGTTATTTCATACTTTGTTGAGAACATTCTAAACAGGGCCACATGCATCAAGTGAAGTGTACTCCTTGAGGCATGTAAAAGTTAAATTACTGTGGAAGAGACTTCATTTATGGAGAGTACCACTATATAAGCGGATGCATTGATTAGAGGACCACTTTCATCTCATGTATGCATTGGGAAAATGGGGGATGGGGGAAACCGTAATTTGAAAAATGTTTTTTTTTTTTTTAAGTAAAGGGGTGGAGGTAAAAAGATGGGAGTAGAAAGTGGCAGAAGGGGAGAGTAAAGAAAAGAGGATTTGAAAGAGATAATGTCATGATGTAAAGGTAAGGAGGATGTATGAATTATGTTGTAGCCCTAACAAACATTATATAGTCTTACATAATGAGTAATTGATTGCATAGCAACCAAATCAGAAGCAAAACCAAATCAACCAAATCAGAGGAATCCCCTTTTGTAGCAATGACTGCGATGAGTTTTTTGGGGAAGGTCTGTACCAGCTTTGTCCAGTGAGAAAAGGTGACATCTTCACCTATTCTTCATGTGAAAATTGCTCTAGTTCTGCCAACTTTGATGGGGATCATCGATGGACTTCAATCTTCAAGTCTCACCATAAATGTTCAATTGGGTACAAGTCAGGACTATAACTGGGCCACTCAAGAACATTTATTTTATTATTATTCAGCCACTCCATTGTGGCTTCAGCTTTGTGCTTCGGATCATTGTCCTGCTGAACTGTGAATCTCCTACCCAGTTTCAGATTCATGGCTGATTCAAACAGGTTTTCATCAAGGATTCTCCTGTATTTTGCACCATCAATTGTCCCTTTTATCCTGACAAGCTTGTCAGTCCCTGCTGATGAAAACCAGCTCTATATCATGATGTTGCCACCATCATGCTTGACAGTAGGGATGGTGTTGACTGCATGATGTGCAGTGTTAGGCTTGTGCCAGATGTAGCGCTTTGAATTTAGACCAAAAAGTTAAATTTTTGACTCGTCTGACCACAAAACGTTTCTTCACATGCCTGCAGTATCATTAAGATGCTTTTTCGCAAACTTCATACAAGCGTTTAGATGTGTCTTTTACAGTAATGGCTTCTTTCATGCCACCTGGCCATAGCGGCTAGCTTTGTGAAGGGAAAGGGATATTGTTGATTGATGAACACTGACCCACATATCAGACAAAGCTCTTTCAAAAATTATTTTGCAGATCTTTCAAAATCATTGTTGGATTTACAGTGACATCCCAAACCAGTTTCCTGCTTGCCCAGCTGCTGATTTTGGATGAGCGACCTGATCTTGGTAGAGTCTGGGCAGTATGATACATCTTTCACTTCTTCATGATTGATTTCACCGTACTCAAAGGGATAATGAGTGACTTTGAAATCCTCTTATAACCCTCTCCTGAACGGTGCTTCTCCACTACTTTAAGTCCCACTTCTTTGGAAAGCTCCTTGGTCTTCATGTTTGCCTTGTTGGTTGACCAAGTGAGTTGCACCTTAAAACTCCTTAGATAGGTGGGGAAGCTTAATTTTTAAGTTAAACCACTGAATATATCCAGGTGAAACCGATTATACTTATCTTGTAACCTTTCAAACAAATAATTTGCTCCTGAAGTGATTTAGGGTTCATAAGGGAAATTATTTGAATACTTATGTAACTGAGAATCATCTGACTTTTCTCTGTTAACATAATTTATTTACATTTTCTCTGAATTTTTAGCTTTATCACTTTAGAGTAGTTTGTGAAGACTTTATATACAAAGTTTGATTTCAAAGCATCATGAAATAAGCTCAAGTGGCATCAAAATGTGAATACTCTGGAGGGGAGTGGGGGGGGGGGGGGGGGGGGGGGGGTGAATACTTTTGCAGGCCACTGTATAACATACAAATAAGTATTGTGGTTTCGATAAAAAGCTGACAAATCCTCATCACGTATAGTAGTGTATCTCCCTGGGCTTCTGTCCTCCATTTTGCCTTCCACATATTCCTCGTTCACCATTCACTCCATCCACAACTTATACCATAAAATGTAATTTTGCAACAACAAGGATAAGATGGAGAATCCATCTATCTGAGTGATGTTCCAATTATGCCAGACCTCACACTGATAAGCCTATTTACCAAGTACCATTGCAGACATGGCCTATGCAGATAATAATTAAATAATATATTCACAATTCTCCAAGAAATGCCAAAAGGTGTTTTTATTTTTCATCGTAAAGATTGTGTCACTATAACATCAAAGATGATGAATAAGCTGATAGATTAAATTAATGGGGTGTGGATAAACCACAGTGGCATAATGGGTCATTTGTCCAGGCCCACGGCAAAATGTTCGTATCCGCACATCAAACGGATGTTTGCCTAACCCTGTGTACACCACATAAACAACGTGATGATGTCACCTTGAGCTTGTAGTTGCAAAAGTGAGACAGAAATGGTGCCAAGGACATTAAGATTGGGACCTAATATCAAACGGCTTGAACCTGCTAATGGAGACAAGCAAGTGTGAGGTTCCCATTGCAAACAACAGCATATATTGCCAATAATAAAAAATACTGTGCCTCATTTGTATCATACTTGGTTGATTTGTATCATACTTGGTTGATTTGTATCATACTTGGTTGAATTGCATTGTACTGGGCATGTATTGTGAAATGCTGGGCATTAATTAACGAGGCAAGTATGCACAATGTGTTGCTTGTACAGATGTACACAAGCCAGTTCCTTTTTCAAATGTATTTCTACCTTGTAACTGTAAAAATTAAACAATAAAATTATCAATCATAATAACTCACCAAGCAAGGCAGAAGATGACCAGGAGTGGGAAAGCGATAACGAAACTTAGGTGTCGCCATCCGTGGAAACCGTAGGCCAATGCCACCAAAATCAATTGCCCAGTGGTGTAGCTGTAAGCCATACATTTATTGAACAGGACACGGTGATTTGTGCTCAACCATTCCAAGCCTGTGGAAAAATAATCTCAAAAGTTCATACCAATTGTAAAATCACCGAAATATACATCACATCAAAATATTGTACTATAATAAATAGGACCACCAAGGCGAGAGTCAAATATATTTGGAAGATCCACCATTAGATTAAGACCTTTGCCGCAACCCATTTCTACATGGTGTCCCAAAAGCCACTGTGCACCTCTGCAAATTCCATGCATGACATTGGAGTCACCATTGCATGATGTGAAGGTTGGTGTGTAGTGCACCATATCACCTTAGCGGATAATTGGCCCCATATGTTTCTACGAGACGATGAACTCGGAATGCTATTCTGACGTAATTCTTGACCCTTTCATTGGGCAGCTGAATGAAGATGAAATTAGCAGTGAATATCTCCAACAGGACAGTGCCATTGTGCACACTGCTCGTGGCTCCATGATGCTGTTCAGACAGACGTGTTTGTAGACAGATTAATGACAAAGGATATTTGGCCACCGAAATCCCCCGATCTTTCACCTCCAGACTTTTATGTTTGGGGAGTAATGAAAGGCACTGTTTATAAAGATAATCCCCACAGTATTTAAGAACTCCAGGAAGCCATCACCAATTTAATACCAATATTTCTCAGGCAAGTTTATGCATGTCTTTGTGACTAGGCAAGGATATGTGGAGCTCGTCTGCATGCACATGTTTTCCATTTTCAACATTATTGCAAAGGTAAAAATTTCCTCTTTAATAATATATGTCAGTGTGTGTGTGTGTGTGTCCTCCATAACTCCAAAACCATGAAACCTCGCGGTCTGAAAGTTTGCATGCAAACAAAGTGACGTTCAAGGGAGTGCATGAATGAAAACTGGGTGTTTGAGTAAATTTAAACACCCCTTTTGAAGATAATTAATAGCTTACCTTCATGAAAGGCTTATCCTTGGTCAGCCCAATTTCACCTCACAGGGGTCTTAGCTGCCATTTTGATTCAGCCAACAAAAAAATGCCTTGGAAACATGATCTACTCTCATGGACTAATTAAAGTATAAATCGAAGTATGATTTAGGATTTGAGGATCGGATCTCGTGGACTAAATAAGTGTTGAAATCTGGAGCGAAATATGAAAATGTGAAGAAATTACCGATTCTTATAACTCAGCATATTAAAGCATATTTATTTAAGGAAGGCTATGCTTCCACCTTCTCCATATTTACACAAGAACATGTGAAATTGCCAAATCATTAAGCTTAACTTTTTCTACTGTTCCGACAATTATTTTGAACTAGTACGTGCCCGTACGTACGTCCCCGTACGTGCGTGGCCGTATGTGCAAAAAAAAAACTTTCAAACCTTGTGCCAGAAACAACCACACAGGCCGTTCCTTCACTCTTGCATGGCCGTGCGTGCGTGGCTGTACGTGCGTGGCCGTACGTGCAAACCAAAAATAAAAAACCCCAAAAAACTTTCAAACAACACAACAGGCCGTTCCTTCGCTCTCGTAAACGACGACTGGATTGGGGAATTGTGTTTATCTATAAATGCGCATAAGAAATCGAGAAATTATGAGAATACAGTAGTCATCACTATCCGGAAGTCCTTACGTTGTAACCGTAGTGGGGAACGCGGCTGAGGATCTCTTCTCCAACGGCCACGCCTACACAGCAACGTGTCTTGTCATTGGTTGGTAAATAAATGGCCATAACTTGGGAAGCACTTGTCCGATTAATATCAAACCTTGAAAAGGCACATACTCAGGTCCCCAGCAATATACCTGGCAAGTTTCAATTAGATCGGACCGAGGTTGTCAGAGAAAAACAGCGTCACAGACACACACACACACACACACACACACACACACACACACACACACACACACCGATTGTGGAATTATAGATAGATGAAGAAAAGATTAAGGAATATGCCTGAAGTGTAACTTAATTGAGTGCAACAAAAACAATTTTAAAGCAGGCAAAAGCTCCTGCAGAGCAAGGAGTGGGTGTGGCGGCCGTGGCTGGGTTCTCCGTGGGGAAATCCCTGGAGTTTGGAAGGCAAAATATATTAGAGGATCAGAATGGGTAAAGGAAACTGCGAGTTCAAGAGAGAATTGAAAAATGTTTTCAGTGGATACAAAGCAATGCATCCCCACTCCACGGCAGGATGGCCCAAAGCTGTCGAGCATGGGTTCAAATCTCAACCCAGCTATAAACTGTCATCCCAGTATTTCACAAACAGGGTGATTAATCAATGTGTGTGCCGGCCCTAAGATGGACGTTAAACTGGGTGTTGCATCTGCCAAAATTAGATGGTGGACATTAAAGATCCCTTTGTGGTGTCTTTTGCAAAGAGTTGGGGAGCTATCCCCAGCACCCTGGCCGAATTCCAAATTACTGCTCTAACCTACAGGGGCACTGCATCAGCAGCACTGCCACCAGAGAAGTTCAATATGACTAAGATCCAACCATTCGGTACAAGTACACATACCTCCTTGTTGTGAAAATCCTCTGTGAGGCTTTTGCCGTTAATTTTAGCAACTCGTCTGAGGCTTTTCAAAGCGTCATCATATCTTCCTTGGTGGATGAGCCAGCGTGCAGATTCTGGATGAAACCTGCACAATGTGAAATCAGAATCCGAAACACATTGTTCGCTCATCACACTGACAGCATCTCTTCGATACCACCACTTGTTACATCTTCTCACCGCATGATTTTGGTCAACGTAACGTTATTCGCACATGTAAAGAGGGGTTTCATAAAATGTAAAAGATTATCAATAAACTATCCTCCATTTGATGTGTTTGCAATAAGATGCTCGGCAAAAGATGAGTAAGCAATGTAGCTCGATGATGATGTTATTTCATACTTTGTTGAGAACATTCTAAACAGGCCACATGCATCAAGTGAAGTGTACTCCTTGAGGCATGTAAAAGTTAAATTACTGTGGAAGAGACTTCATTTATGGAGAGTACCACTATATAAGCGGATGCATTGATTAGAGGACCACTTTCATCTATGTATGCATTGGGAAAATGGGGGAGGGGGAACCGTAATTTGAAAAATGTTTTTTTTTTTTAAAGTAAAGGGGTGGAGGTAAAAAATGGGAGTAGAAAGTGGCAGAAGGGGAGAGTAAAGAAAAGAGGATTTGAAAGAGATAATGTCATGATGTAAAGGTAAGGAGGATGTATGAATTATGTTTGTACCCTAACAAACATATATAGTCTTACATAATGAGAATTGATTGCATAGCAACCAAATCAGAAGCAAAACCAAATCAACCAAATCAGAGGAATCCCCTTTTGTAGCAATGACTGCGATGAGTTTTTTGGGAAGGTCTGTACCAGCTTTGTCCAGTGAGAGGTGACATCTTCACCTATTCTTCATGTGAAAATTGCTCTAGTTCTGCCAATTTGATGGGATCATCGATGGACTTCAATCTTCAAGTCCACCATAAATGTTCAATTGGGTACAAGTCAGGACTTAACTGGGCCACTCAAGAACATTTATTTTATTATTATTCAGCCACTCCATTGTGGCTTCAGCTTTGTGCTTCGGATCATTGTCCTGCTGAACTGTGAATCTCCTACCCAGTTTCAGATTCATGGCTGATTCAAAGGTTTTCATCAAGGATTCTCCTGTATTTTGCACCATCAATTGTCCCTTTTATCCTGACAAGCTTGTCAGTCCCTGCTGATGAAAACCAGCTTATATCATGATGTTGCCACCATCATGCTTGACAGTAGGGATGGTGTTGACTGCATGATGTGCAGTGTTAGGCTTGTGCCAGATGTAGCGCTTTGAATTTAGACCAAAAAGTTAAATTTTTGACTCGTCTGACCACAAAACGTTTCTTCACATCCCTGCAGTATCATTAAGATGCTTTTTCGCAAACTTCATACAAGCGTTTAGATGTGTCTTTTACAGTAATGGCTTCTTTCATGCCACCTGGCCATAGCGGCTAGCTTTGTGAAGGGAAAGGGATATTGTTGATTGATGAACACTGACCCACATATCAGACAAAGTCTTTCAAAAATTATTTTGCAGATCTTTCAAAATCATTGTTGGATTTACAGTGACATCCCAAACCAGTTTCCTGCTTGCCCAGCTGCTGATTTGGATGAGCGACCTGATCTTGGTAGAGTCTGGGCAGTATGATACATCTTTCACTTCTTCATGATTGATTTCACGTACTCAAAGGGATAATGAGTGACTTTGAAATCCTCTTATAACCCTCTCCTGAACGGTGCTTCTCCACTACTTTAAGTCCCACTTCTTTGGAAAGCTCCTTGGTCTTCATGTTTGCCTTGTTGGTTGACCAAGTGAGTTGCACCTTAAACTCCTTAGATAGGTGGGAAGCTTAATTTTTAAGTTAAACCACTGAATATATCCAGGTGAAACCGATTATACTTATCTTGTAACCTTTCAAACAAATAATTTGCTCCTGAAGTGATTTAGGGTCATAAGGGAAATTATTTGAATACTTATGTAACTGAGAATCATCTGACTTTTCTCTGTTAACATAATTTATTTACATTTTCTCTGAATTTTAGCTTTTCACTTTAGAGTAGTTTGTGAAGACTTTATATACAAAGTTTGATTTCAAAGCATCATGAAATAAGCTCAAGTGGCATCAAAATGTGAATACTCTGGAGGGGAGTGGGGGGGGGGGTGAATACTTTTGCAGGCCACTGTATAACATACAAATAAGTATTGTGGTTTCGATAAAAAGCTGACAAATAATCCTCATCACGTATGTAGTGTATCTCCCTGGGCTTCTGTCCTCCATTTTGCCTTCCACATATTCCTCGTTCACCATTCACTCCATCCACAACTTATACCATAAAATGTAATTTTGCAACAACAAGGATAAGATGGAGAATCCATCTATCTGAGTGATGTTCCAATTATGCCAGTATCACACTGAAAGCCTATTTACCAAGTACCATTGCAGACATGCCTATGCAGATAATAATTAAATATATATTCACAATTCTCCAAGAAATGCCAAAAGGTGTTTTTATTTTTCATCGTAAAGATTGTGTCACTATAACATCAAAGATGATGAATAAGCTGATAGATTAAATTAATGGGGTGTGGATAAACCACAGTGGCATAATGGGTCATTTGTCCAGGCCCACGGCAAAATGTTCGTATCCGCAATCAAACGGATTTTTGCCTAACCCTGTGTACACCACATAAACAACGTGATGATGTCACCTTGAGCTTGTAGTTGCAAAATGAGACAGAAATGGTGCAAGGACATTAAGATTGGGACCTAATATCAAACGGCTTGAACCTGCTAATGGAGACAAGCAAGTGTGAGGTTCCCATTGCAAACAACAGCATATATTGCCAATAATAAAAAATACTGTGCCTCATTTGTATCATACTTGGTTGATTTGTATCATACTTGGTTGATTTGTATCATACTTGGTTGAATTGCATTGTACTGGGCATTATTGTGAAATGCTGGGCATTAATTAACGAGGCAAGTATGCACAATGTGTTGCTTGTACAGATGTACACAAGCCAGTTCCTTTTCAAATGTATTTCTACCTTGTAACTGTAAAAATTAAACAATAAAATTATCAATCATAATAACTCACCAAGCAAGGCAGAAGATGACCAGGAGTGGGAAAGCGATAACGAAACTTAGGTGTCGCCATCCGTGGAAACCGTAGGAATGCCACCAAAATCAATTGCAGTGGTGTAGCTGTAAGCCATACATTTATTGAACAGGACACGGTGATTTGTGCTCAACCATTCCAAGCCTGTGGAAAAATAATCTCAAAGTTCATACAATTGTAAAATCACCGAAATATACATCACACTCAAAATATTGTACTATAATAAATAGGACCACCAAGGCGAGAGTCAAATATTTTGGAAGATCCACCATTAGATTAAGACCTTTGCCGCAACCCATTTCTACATGGTGTCCCAAAAGCCACTGTGCACCTCTGCAAATTCCATGCATGACATTGGAGTCACCATTGCATGATGTGAAGGTTGGTGTGTAGTGCACCATATCACCTTAGGGCATAATTGGCCCATATGTTTCTACGAGACGATGAACTCGGAATGCTATTCTGACGTAATTCTTGACCCTTTCATTGGGCAGCTGAATGAAGATGAAATTAGCAGTGAATATCTCCAACAGGACAGTGCCATTGTGCACACTGCTCGTGGCTCCATGATGCTGTTCAGACAGACGTGTTTGTAGACAGATTAATGACAAAGGATATTTGGCCACCGAAATCCCCCGATCTTTCACCTCCAGACTTTTATGTTTGGGGAGAATGAAAGGCACTGTTTATAAAGATAATCCCCACAGTATTTAAGAACTCCAGGAAGCCATCACCAATTTAATCACAATATTTCTCAGGCTGAAGTTTATGCATGTCTTTGTGACTAGGCAAGGATATGTGGATGCTGTCTGCATGCACATGTTTTCCATTTTCAACATTATTGCAAAGGTAAAAATTTCCTCTTTAATAATATATGTCAGTGTGTGTGTGTGTGTGTGTGTGTGTCCTCCATAACTCCAAAACCATGAAACCTCGCGGTCTGAAAGTTTGCATGCAAACAAAGTGACGTTAAGGGAGTGCATGAATGAAAACTGGGTGTTTGAGTAAATTTAAACACCCCTTTTGAAGATAATTAATAGCTTACCTTCATGAAAGGCTTATCCTTGGTCAGCCCAATTTCACCTCACAGGGGTCTTAGCTGCCATTTTGATTCAGCCAACAAAAAAAATGCCTTGGAAACATGATCTACTCTCATGGACTAATTAAAGTATAATCGAAGTATGATTTAGGATTTGAGGATCGGATCTCGTGGACTAAATAAGTGTTGAAATCTGGAGCGAAATATGAAAATGTGAAGAAATTACCGATTCTTATAACTCAGCATATTAAAGCATATTTATTTAAGGAAGGCTATGCTTCCACCTTCTCCATATTTACACAAGAACATGTGAAATTGCCAAATCATTAAGCTTAACTTTTTCTACTGTTCCGACAATTATTTTGAACTAGTACGTGCCCGTACGTACGTCCCCGTACGTGCGTGGCCGTATGTGCAAAAAAAAAACTTTCAAACCTGTGCCAGAAACAACCACACAGGCCGTTCCTTCACTCTTGCATGGCCGTGCGTGCGTGGCTGTACGTGCGTGGCCGTACGTGCAAACCAAAAATAAAAAACCCAAAAAACTTTCAAACAACCACACAGGCCGTTCCTTCGCTCTCGTAAACGACGACTGGATTGGGGAATTGTGTTTATCTATAAATGCGCATAAGAAATCGAGAAATTATGAGAATACAGTAAGTCATCACTATCCGGAAGTCCTTACGTTGTAACCCGTAGTGGGGAACGCGGCTGAGGATCTCTTCTCCAACGGCCACGCCTACACAGCAACGTGTCTTGTCATTGGTTGGTAAATAAATGGCCATAACTTGGGAAGCACTTGTCCGATTAATATCAAACCTTGAAAAGGCACATCCTCAGGTCCCCAGCAATATACTGGCAAGTTTCAATTAGATCGGACCAGGGTTGTCGAGAAACAGCGGTCACAGACACACACACACACACACACACACACACACACACACACACACACACACACACAAGATTGCTGGAATTATAGATAGATGAAGAAAAGATTAAGGAATATGCCTGAAGTGTAACTTAATTGAGTGCAACAAAAACAATTTTAAAGCAGGCAAAAGCTCCTGCAGAGCAAGGAGTGGTGTGGCGGCCGTGGCTGGGTTCTCCGTGGGGAAATCCCTGGAGTTTGGAAGGCAAAATATATTAGAGGATCAGAATGGGTAAAGGAAACTGCGAGTTCAAGAGAGAATTGAAAAATGTTTTCAGTGGATACAAAGCAATGCATCCCCACTCCACGGCAGGATGGCCCAAAGCTGTCGAGCATGGGTTCAAATCTCAACCCAGCTATAAACTGTCATCCCAGTATTTCACAAACAGGGTGATTAATCAATGTGTGTGCCGGCCCTAAGATGGACGTTAAACTGGGTGTTGCATCTGCCAAAATTAGATGGTGGACATTAAAGATCCCTTTGTGGTGTCTTTTGCAAAGAGTTGGGAGCTATCCCAGCACCCTGGCCGAATTCCAAATTACTGCTCTAACCTACAGGGGCACTGCATCAGCAGCACTGCCACACATCAGTCAATGATACTATTCAGCGTTGTGCTGAAAAGGAAAAAAAGAAGATGAGACCCCTATGTGTCGTATTTTATTGTGGTAATCTTATATATTATTTCCGAGTTTGTGGTTTCGTGACGCGCTATCTTCGACTTTGTTCTGCGCTCGAGTAACTGATATTCGGCTTACATTATCTCAAAGACCATATGAGGTGCATGGTACAAAAAAAGTAAATAAAATGGTCCTGAAACAGTGAAATCGTATTCCACTTACTGCATCAAAGTAAAATTACTACTGATACTCTGCATCAGTTCCTTTCTCAAACACACCCACCCCAACATTCGCGC
>CM068965.1:69974302-69990382 GCA_035128595.1 Eptatretus atami | reverse complement strand
GGATGGAGATCCTCAATGCCAGACATGAAATCAGGGCCATCTCCCAAGACATATCACGTGCCTTCAATATAGTCTGGCACCCTGCCCTGCTCACCAAACTCTCTTTCTATGGTTTTCAAGGCCATCTCCTCTCATGGCTCGCAGACTTCCTCTCCTATCACAGCCAAAGTGTGGCCCTTAATGGAGTTCTCTCATCCCCTCTTCCTGCCCCGGCTAGAGTTCCTCAAGGAAGTTTCCTGGGCCCTGTTCTTTTTTCTGGTTTTCATCAATGATCTGTCTGAATCTCTGGAAAATCCTCTTTATCTCTTTGCTGATGACTCCACCCTCTGTCGTACCATCTGTTATCCCTCTGATTAGCAAGAAGCAGCCTCTTCACTCTGCCGATCTGGATAAAATCACAAGCTGATCCAACACATGGAACATGTCTTTCAACCCTGACAAATCTCACACTCTCATTATGTCTCTCTGGAAGGACCATCTGGAAAAAAAACCCCATCTACTTTCTCAACATTCCTCTTGAAGAAGTCCTTTCATTCACACTTTTGGGCCACACTATCTGCCATGATCAAACCTGAGAAAGCCACATTTCCAAGATGGCCTCCAAAGCCAGTCGCCGACTGGGCATCGTCTGTCGTGCAAAGTCTTCCCTCGGCACACCTGAGCTCCTGACCACATACAAAGCTTTTTGTCTGCAGCCTGATGGAGTACTGCTCTCCCCTCTGGGCTGGTGTTCCTGCCTCTCACCTTTCTCAGCTTCACACTGTGGAAACCAAGGCATTTAGGATCATTGATATTCTCCACGATGAGGCTGAGTCTTTGGGTCTCTCACTCTCTCACCGCAGGCAGGTCCCTGATCTTCTGTCTTCTACTGTCTCCTCTCCGGCCTCGCCCCCCCCCCCTCCTTGCTCTGTCTGAGATATGTCCCCCTTTATTTCTGAAGGGTGCTCAAGGTGTGCCAGCAACCCCCTTTTGGTAAAACTACCAAAATCAAGAATCACTGCTCCCCTTCACTCTTTCATTCCTCTTTCTTTCTTTTTTTTACCTTTGGAACAAACTACCAAACTCTGTTCAATCCCACTCTACCTTCCAGGTCTTCAAAACATCTGTTCACCACCATCTCTTATCTTCCCCCTTCCAATACCACGATATTTTCTACCCCCGTTAATCCACCCCAAACCCACCTCCTTCAAATTCTCTGCTTTCATTCCTGAAAGTCCCTGTCGTGTAAGGACCTGAAAGTCCCTGTGGTGTCCATCTTCTTAACCCTGTGTACCCCACCCCATCCCTCTCCCTCCCACAGATCTCATATCTCTGTTCCCCACTTCTTTTTCCTTCCCTCTCTCACCCCTCTTGTCTCCTACTCCCCTTGTTGTACGTTCTGTGTGTTAGCTCTCATACGAGCCTCGATGGTGTATATAAAATAAAAATAAAAATAAAAAATAAAAATTAAAAAAATATATACGTATATATATATATATATATATTTATATATACATATGTAGCATGAAATCTCAAAAAGTTGTGAACTGATTTAGACGAAACTTGGTGGATGAGTTTGGTTGGTGACAAGAACAAGTTGATTAATAGGTGAGCAATGAACGAATTACAAAATATATACTGTACAGCCTGGCAGAGGTATGTGCTCCACTGAGTGCTGTTCTTGTTTAAATCGAAGATTCGCAAGTATATTGATTGGTCTGGTCTGTGATTCTGTCTGTTTATCTGTTTGTTTGTCAATCGCCTACAAGTCACAATGTAAAACCAATCTTCACGAAACTTCACGAACTTCACGAAATGGTAGAGTTAGTCATAAGCAAGAAGCCTAATGATTTTGAAGTCAAAAGGTCAACAAAGGCCAAAGGTCAGCAACTTTGTCAAATTTCTAAAATCCTCAATTTTCATCCGAATGATTGAAATTTGAACAGGATTTGCATATCAGGTCACTGAATCCAACCATCAATTATTTTAAGATAAAATTTGTTTTAGGGATTTCACAAGTATCATATTCTGCATGATGTCTTTGTTGTTGCTTTGTATATATATATATATATATATATATATATATATATATATATATATATATATATATATATATATATATATATATATATATATATATATATATATATATATATATATATATATATATATATATATACATATATATATATATACACACACACACACACACATACACATACTTCAAAAACTCAAAAAGCTACTGAACCAAATCTAACCAAATTTTGCATGTTAGCTCAGCGTAACCCAGATATGGTTTCTGTCAGGGTAGCACATCTGGGGGAGGGGTTCAAGATGGGGGGAAGACCCCAATTATATCCATGTAAATGTGTATCATGTAGCCCCACCCGGTGATTGCTGGTATTATAAATAATCTTCTTCTTATATAAAGAGAGGTTAAAAAAAATTAACAACATGCATTGCGGTAATGTTGAAATCTGAGTGAGAATAATGCGAAAATTTTTGAAATGTTTCATTACCCTCATTTTCAGCGAAGGTTCAAACCAATGAATCCAACATGAAGCTTTGCAGTGAAGCGAATGTGATTTTTGCTCACGCCATATAAAGATATAAGCAGCAATGATGGTTGATGAAGGTGATGTTAGCTATATCAATTTCACGAGCAATGAAAAGGTCGGATATACTTCTATGATGATGTGTTGGTAACTTATTCAGCACATGTGCAGACTAGAACGGCAATCGGTAGAGCGCATACCTCCTCCGGGCTAAACATTTTACATATTTGTATCTCACTGATAGGTTGGATCTCAATACGAACCTTAACCAAAACCTAATCGACTTATTGTCACCGACCCAACTCATCCACCAAATTCTGTCCGAATCCATCAACAACTTTTTTTAAAATATCATGCTATATATCGGTTTTGGCCCGATTTCTCAATGGTGAAGAATCACTTATAAATTAAAAAATTTCATATCCGGATTCGGACTCGGCGACCCATCCAGGATTGTGCCCAAAAGCCAAGGAGATTGCTTAAGCAGCACCAACGCTCTGTACAGAGTATGATCCCAATGGATGGATGGATGGATCGCCATTGCAGATGGAACACCTTAACTGCACTTAGATGCTGTAACCACATGGTATGATTGTGTACAGTGCTGAGCAAATTAAACGCCTATGTCCGGTGGACGGTCATTTCCTTCTGAACCCCATTCTTCCTCCTGTCCGCGAATGTGGAATTTTGCGTCGTGCACTTATACGGACATGAGGCAGTAAAAAACAAAGCGAGGACTCAGAGCTGGAAGCCATATCAAGCATCCAATATTGACTATCACCGGGAACCGCCTTTGACACGATCATTCGAGGGAGTTTCGGTACAAGACCCTCATTAATATAACAATCGTGAGACCGAATGGTCATTATCACAACCCAAGTCCACCTTCAATGTCATGTAATCTGCGTTCTCTCAACAGAAAAGTTGATGAATTAATCCTGATCATGAATCATAACAGTATTGACCTTGCAGCTATTCCTGAAACTTGGTTCTCTCCTGATCAATCTGTGGACTAATTAACTATTCCAGGCTTCGAATTGTTTTTGCACCCAAGGATGGAGTGAAGAGAAGGTTTTGCTATTTCCAGCAAGCTTCACCTTCGAGATGTACCTCTTAATGTTTCAGTCCCTGAAAATCTCGAAGTGATTTGGGTGAGGGTCCGACCTCCTCATTTGCCACGATCGACAGCAAGAATAGTCATCACCACTGCATATTACCTTACAAAGAGTCCACCAGCAAGCGAGCTGTAAGATCACCTTTGCTTGACGATAAGATCAGGTACTCACTCTGCAGCCGGATACTGGAGTCACCATTCTTGGTGGCTTCAATCGACATGAACTTTTCACTTTACTTTCAGACTCGATGGTGCAGATAGTGAACGAGCCCACTGGTAATGATACTACCCTGGACAAGATTTGAACGAATCTTGCCAAACATTAAAGTCCGGTTGAGATTATTTCACCCTTGGGACTCAGTGATCATCAATGTGTTGTTGTAAGACGATCAACCCCCCCCCCCCCTTTCCGTGTCGGAACATTGTTCACAAACCAGGTGTGAGACCTATTAAAGAGAGTGATTCACGGGGGTTTGGAGCATGGTTGAGCAATCGTGGATTGGTCTGAGGTCTTGTCTACCAAGAACATGAATAACAAGTGCAACATGTTTCATCACACACTCCACCAGGTGATCGACACCTACTTCACACAACGAAGTGTTCACCAACATCAGCAAGATAAAGCATAAAACGCCGTTCATGAAGACCCTTGTACAAACTCGTCAACATGCTTTCCACCTGAATGGAAAATGTCCACGATGGAGATATTATCGCAATAAAGTCGTACACGAAATTAAGGCAGCAAAGCGAAATTACTATACTTCCACGGTAAAATGTTTAAAACGTTCAAACCCAGCAGCATGGTAACGCGAGATTCGTGTAATGACTGCTGGTAGCAGTAACTCACATTGCAACATTGCAGTTGAGAATATCAAGCAATCAGATTACCAAGCTATTGCTGATGCAATATGTTCATACTTTATATCCGTTGGAGGAGATTTACAACTCCTAGTGTATTTGGCATTAGGTCAGGTCAGGTATGGGAGCATGCGCCAGAGCAGCGCATCACTGCATCCACTTTTCCGCAGGTACTACAGGGGCCCGTCCGTCTGGCCATCCCCCAGGCAGATGCCAGGCCCATCCCCATCTCCTTGAGATGCCGATCAACCTGCTGCAACCACGAGGCACGTGGTCAGCCCATTGGCCTCCTCCACTCACGAGACTCCCTCGCTGAGAGAATCTGGTGAGCAGGATCAGCGTCAGGAAAATGAGCCACATGTCCATACTGAGCTGCAGCTGACGCTCACGGACTATGCAGGTAACAAATCTCATTTGAGTCTCTCTCTCAGCAACCGCTCATTGGACATAAAGTCCGACCAGTGATAGCCAAGGATTCTCCGAAGAGACCTGGTACCAAAGGAATTAGTCTCCGTCTCAGATCCTTGGTCAGAGTCCAAGTCTCGCATCCATAGAGCAAGACTGGAAGCACAAGGACCTGAAGACTGACTTTCGTACTCCTGCACAGGTACCGCAGCGCCACACCCCATTATCCAGTGAATCCATGACTCCCCAGGCCCGACCCAGACGTCTATTGGCCTCTGACTCACAGCCGGCAGAGACATGAATATCACTGCCAAGGTAAGTGAATCTCTCCACGACCTCAACATCCTCACCACAAACAAACACCACTCAACATCTCACCAGAGACAAACACTGCCCAGACATGTCCAGAGACAACACCGCCCAGACATGTCCGGAGACGAACACCACCCGGACATGTCCAGAGACAAACACTGCCCAGAAACATCGAGAGACACACTCCCATCTCAACATAAATACCACCCGGACACGTTCGGAGACAAACACCATCCGGACGCATCTGAAGCCAAGCTGTCCAGAGATAAACACCGCTCAGACATGTCCGGAGACAAACTCCCACTTGGACACGTCCGGAGACAAACTCCAGTCCAGACTTAAATACCACCCGGACATTTCCAGAGACAAACACCACCCGGGCACGTCCAGAGACAAACACTACCCGGACACATCTCGAGACAAACTCCCATCTCGACATAAATACTGCCCAGACACGTTCGGAGACAAACACCATCTGGACACATCTGAAGCCAAGCTGTCCAGAGACCAACACCGCTCGGACACGTCCAGAGACAAACTCCCGCTTGGACATGTCCGGAGACAAATTCCAGTCCAGACACGTCCTCAGACAAACTCCCATCCAGACTTAAAAACCACCTCAACATGTTCGGAGACAAACACCACACAGACACGTCTGGAGCCAAGCTGTCTGGTGACAAACACCGCCCGGACACGTCATGACACAAACACCATCCAGAGCCAAACTTCCATCCGGACATAAACACCGCCCGTACGCATCCGGAGACAAACACCACCCAGACACGTCTGGAGCCAGGCTGTCTGGAGACAAACACTGCCCGGACACATCCAGAGACAAGCTCCTGTCTGGACATAAATACCGCCCAGATACGTTAAAAGACAAACACCACCCAGACACGTCTGGAGCCAAGCTGTCTGGTGACAAACACCACCCGGACACGTCATGACACAAACACCACCCGGACACATCCAGAGACAAACTCCCATCCGGACATAAACACCGCCCGGACGCATCCGGACACAAACAATGCCCAGACTCGTCCGGAGACAAACACCACCTGGATGGGTCTAGACACAAACACCGTTCGGACACGTACGGAGTCAAACTCCCGTCTGGACATCGACACCGCCCAGATACATCCAGAGACAATCTACCATCCGGACACATCTGGAAACAAACCCCACCCAGAAACATCTGAAGACAAACACTGACCAGAAATAACCACTGTTCGGACATGTCCAGGGACAGAGAGACAAAAAGAGAGAGAGAGAGAGAGAGAGAGAGGAGAGAGAGAGAGAGAGAGAGAGAGAGAGAAGAGAGAGAGAGAGAGAGAGAGAGAGAGAGAGAGAGACAGAGACAGAGACAGAGAGAAAGAGGTGTGGGAGGAGGGTGCTGCACTGTATTGGGAGTGGGTGGAGCAAGTATGGGACAAACAAAATGAGAGAGGTGTGGGGAAGGGGAGTTAACAGAGAAAATATGTTAAGCTTTAGGAACAGCACATGCACGCACGCACGCAGCACGCACGCACGCACGCACGCACGCACACACACACACACACACACACCAAAACCACACACACACACACACCCACACACACACGTGCTTGGCCGATAGGAGCAATTTTTCGGGAATCAGCAGGGTGGAGTCAGTGTGATTACCGCCAATAGTACATACTGTATACAACCCAGAAACCTTGAGTAGGTTTCACCAAAAAACAATGTTGCATTTGTGTCGACGTGTCAGGGATATCTTCGCAAACATTGTGTGGCAGGTGGAAAATAATTTGGCTCGGTAATTTAGAAAACACGTTAATATGGCAAACAGCTCAGAAATTGGGTGTTATTTCACAACTCGCTCAGAATGACGGAGCGCGATTCACTCGCTCAGAATGACAGAGCACAAACCACTGGCTCAGGATGATGGAGCACGAACCACTTGGTCAGGATGACAGAGCATGAACCTCTCTCTCTCAGGATGACGGAGCATGACACACTCGCTCAGGATGACGGAGGATGACACTGTAACTTCATCATATGGGATGAATGTACCATGTCGCACAAGCAGGCATTCGAGACACTTGACCGAACTCCCCAATATATTCAACAAAACAGTTCACCCAGTGGAGTGACAGTTCTTCTTTCCAGTGATTTCAGGCAAACTTTGCCCATAATTTGGCAGGGTCTCGAGCCGATCAAGTCAATGAGAGTCGAGATGTTGAAAAAAAAATGACCCTCCATACCAATATGCGCTTGCACTTACGAGTCTGATACCGTTACACTTACAATATGCGCTTGTAAAATTGAGCCTGATACCGGTGATGGTCTCATACCCTTCACGATAATCTGGCTGCAGTGGTGAGTTCCGACAATGATTTGATAAACGGCACGTATCCCAAATTTTCACAAAAAAATATGGAGACACTGATTGGTTGTAGAAACGAGCAATACTAGCCCCACGAAACGACGTCATTCTTTCACTGAATCAAAGACTATTGGAATGTGTGCCCAGTGAAGAAGTCACCGATAAATCCATTGACGCTGTTCCGGACATGGATAAAATCGTTCATTACCCTGTCGAGTTTCTGAACTCACAACATCCTCCAGGCATGCCACCACATCAGCTGAAACTGAAAGTCGGGACACAAATCATGCTTCTACGCAATATAAATGTCCCAAAATTGTCCAACGGAACTTGATTGGTCGGGCGGCAGCTGATGAAAAATCTCATAGAAGTTACGATCTCCATCGGAGAGTTTTGAGGAGAGAATGTGTGGATTCTCCGAATACCACTCCTTCCCAGCGATTCTCCATTTAATTTGAAGCGGCTCCAATGGCCGAGTATCTGTCATTTGCCATGTTGATAAACAAGGTACAAGGACAAACGACGCACCAAGCGGGACTCTATCTAGCCAAACCATGTGTTTCACGTGGCCAGATTTATGTCGGATGCACCAGAGTTTGGGACTGCAACGAATTTGTTCATGTATGCATATGATGGACAAACCAGGAATGTCGTATAACAGGAAGTTCTCGCATAAAATAAGCCTGATTCAATCGGTGAGTATCAAAGCCTACAATCCCCAATCCGTCGAAGACGGGTATCCTGGCAGTTGCTTTTAAGATGACGCCCACGGTTAACATCAGTACATGCAGTCAAGCTACCAAGAATGATTAAACTTTGAATGTGCTTGTCATGGAGATGATACAAGGTGATGTTGTGTGGGCATGTGGAGGAGGGAGGGTATTGAGCCAATTCATACGAAGAAGAAGAAGACGCCAAATTTCATGCTTTTATCATCAAATGCAAAATTGTTTTGCTATGCTGCCTGACTATTTGGGCTGTCTGTTGTCAAGCAGCTTTAAGGTACTCATTGGTCAGCAAGGTATGGAGCAGTGGCAGCAGTTCTCAAAGGGCTAGCTTAGTCCTCAACAACTAGACCTAAACAACATGGACACAAATGTGATAGCACAAGGTATGGTTTAACACAGAAAATTGTACGAATGAACAAACAGAAACACAGGGATGAAAAAAAAAATAACAGAAAGAAACAACTGATCTGGTCCAGAAAACTTAGCTTTGGTGAACTGGAGGAGGAACTGCCGATCCAACGTCCACGTACAAAGACCCGGAACCGGAAGTTCAACACAACGTTACTACAAGTATCGTAACTTTAGTGGTAGTCGCGTCATAAACTCACCAGTAATTTCAGTAAGTTTAATAATGATAAAGTGATTGTATAATTACTATACATTATGTACTTGTGGTTAGTGTAGTTGGTTCAGTTAATCATGGAGATGTGAAATGTCCTCAGAAATGTGGGAAATCACGTTTTTGGAAACAACGTTCCTCGCATAAATATATACTTCCTCATTTTTATTCAAATATATTTACCTGCATTAAAATTTTTCGATCCTCGTGGAGGATCTCTAAGTCTTACTCACGTTGTCGTCCTTCATCTTCTTCTTGTGGACTTTTTTGTTTCACAGCCTACAGTTTTCATCCAAAACTTCACCTGAAACTTGGCATATATATGTAGAAATACCCTGCGCAGACAGTAACGATCTCCGATTTTGAAAATTCCTCCGAGAAAAAAAGTTATGACGTCAAAATATCTCCGCTAATGGAAATCGCCTAAAAAATTATCTCCGAAACTAGGCAAGCTTTTTGAATTCTGTTTGCGGGAATCGAACAGGGCATTAGCAGAGATGAATTACCGCACATATGATACATCACTATGACGTCATATCAATTTTTATGACGTCATTCCTATTTTTTGACATTTTTTGTTTCACAACCCAGAGTTTTCATCGGATCTTCGTGAAACTTGCCATGTATATGCAGAAAGCCCACGCGCAGGCAGTAACCATCTCCGATTTTGGAAATTCTTCCTAGAAAAAAAGTTGACGTCATAATATCGCCGCTAATGGAAATCGCCTTTACCATTATCTCGAAACTAGGCAAGCTATTTGAATTTTGTTTGCGGGAATCAAGCCGGGCATTAGCACAGATAATTTATCGCAAACCTGATACATCACAATGACGTCATATTCGTTTTTATGACGTCATCGTTAAGAGGACTAGGATCTTAGCTCATTTGAGCTTGTTTTAATAATATTGTACTCATGAGAGTTGTCTTGCATTTTTTAGACCTTAACTTCGAAAATGGAAGTGTGTTGAAAATAGAATGCAGAGACTCACTGATACAACGAAGATTCCAAACATGGCGACAAGAAAAAGTGTCAATTAGAGAGTTGATATTGTGAAAATTGATGCAGGAAGTAAAAATCCGTGGTGAGGGAATTGGCTCGACAAGGAAGTTGATCATGGTGTCTGTGAAATTCGAACCCAAGCTACTTGGTCTACTCTCAGAAAGAAAGAAAAAATCCAAGCCTGGTTTTGCTTACTGCAGTGTGTGTGTGTGTGTGTGTGTGTGTGTGTGTGTGTGTGTGTGTGTGTGTGTGTGTGTGTGTGTGTGTGTGTGTGTGTGTGTGTGTGTGTGTGTGTGTGTGTGTGTGTGTGTGTGTGTGTGTGTGTGTGTGTCAAAGAAATCAATACTGGAAAAGTGGTTCACTCACTTTTGAAGATGACATGGGTTGTTTGAAACATAAGGAACTGGTCCAGATCTAAACAACTAATTATGCTCTTCCAGATATGTATTGTTACATTAATGGGTGGGACAGAGGGACAGGACATAGAAAAAGCCTCACAGCCTCATTTGTGTTCTGGTTAAGGTATTAGACGTGCGTTAAGTGTGTGATTAGCGCTAAGTGGTCCTCTGTATTGCCCAAGAGGGAATGGGCTTTGTCTGGTTTAGCAGTGAGCTTGGTTAAGGATATTGTGTGTGTGTGTGTCTGTGTGTGTGTGTGTGTCTGTGTGTGTGTGTGTGTTGTGGTGTGTGTGAGTGTGTGATCTCCACGTGTGGTGGGTGGGTGTCGAGAGGTGAAACATATACTGATCAGGTGTGTGTGTGTGTGTGTGTTTGTGTGTGTGTGTTTGTGTGTGTGTGTGTGTGTGTGTGTACATATGTGGGAGTTGCTGTGCCTTCTGTGTCTTCCTTTATTCTTCATCTTCTTGCATTTGGTAGCTTGGTTGCCAGGTAGCTATCATTTTGTTGGGGCGTGGCTGTGCCCCCATACCAGTATTCTGGTACTCATTTCGTCGACCTCAGAAGGATAACAGGCTGAGTCAACCCCACCTGATGTTAATTCAGTGGCCAACGGGGCTCAAGCTCAAGATCCTAAGACCCCAAGCCAGCCACCCGAACCACTAAGCCAACACCAGGCTTATCTTCCTTTATGTCTGAACTTTTTGAGATATTTTGTTCACAGACAGCCAAACAGACAGACAGGGGTGGAAACACACATCTGTCCAACTTTGGTGATGGAGATAACGGTGACGGCTGTACTCTCCAGTTTCCATGTCCCTATGGTGGAGAGTACATCCGACACCATGGAAGAGAATTTGGATGTCACTTCACCAAACATGATGATGGAAACATACAGATCATTTCAGACTGTAAAGCATGAATTGAAGGCTCAACGTTTGACATCAGTTCAGATGTGTTACCATCCAGAACCCAAACATGCCAAAGTAGATCCTGCCCTGTGCGAAAACCTACAAGAAGGACTTCACACAAGTAAGGATATGAAGCAAAAGAGGAAACTTCAAGTGCAATCCGAGTACGTTGTCTGTGACATTTCAAGTTCAGCGTCTCCAACAAAGTGGAAGTTTCATGAAATTGAATCTACAGAGGATGAAAATTCAAGGAGTTCATGAACAAAGGCTTTAACCGAAGAAGAAACAGTTTTCTTCAATCAAATCAGACTAATTCGACCAAGTTTGAGTTATTATAAAATATCCTATAACCAATGTTATGTTGTCAGATTCAGAAGTGTGATAACGCGTGAAGAATCCGTTACGACTACTATCTCCAGATCATCCTTTTCAACCCTTTTATTCATTATTTACCTTAATGTAGCACACTCGCCTCTAAGCTCTCCAGCTTGGGTTGGAATCCTGACCCAGCTCTAAACTATCATCCTGGTGTTTCACAGGAAGTGTGATTCATGAATGTTTGGTATCTGTCAGATGCGACGTTAAACTGGGCACCCATCCTCCGGCTATCATTGTTTGAATATGTTAAATATCCCGCTATCTTTTGATGAAGTCAGCGAGTTGTTTATCACCCTGGAGTCAATAAACAGCCTGGCCAAGTGACAAATTCTTGCTGAACCAGTTGTGGGGCTAATGCCTCAGTTAGTGGTGGCCTTTGCAACACACTCAGCCAAAAGGACTGCCAATTTAGCGTGATGTGCTACATCGTCATATACAGCGATTCTGCCATTATCCTTCATTTGGCTTCAACAGACTCCATCAACAACACACACACACACACACACCACTTCCTCCTGCCTGTCAGTTTGGCTAATTATTAAGTCACTTTATAAACACTTTTTCATTTATATTTATGTGAGTAATTATAATATCTGTCTCCCTGTACCCTCTGTGCTTAACTGGAAACATAAAAGCATTAAACTTGGAATACATATTCATTATTATACATTTGAAGCCACAGATCACACAAAATTGTTGTAGATTTGAAAATTCAGACCCCTTTGGATATTGTGATCACAATGTCCATCGTGGTGTGTCATGTCATTCACCTCCGTGACAATTGTGGATGAGAACTCACTGGTGTCGAACTCCCATCCATCGACACAGCCCTCAATCTCTATATCGTCTGAGACGTCCGCGGAGTCGTTAAGCAACAGCTGCCACTGCGGTCGGACGTAGCGACTGCACTTGCTCGGAGAGTCTTGTTCCCAGGGAATGGCGACCCTCAGGAGGCTCTCCTTGCTCAGGTTCCACGAGGAGACCCACGGAGCCTCGAGCGACGCGTTCTCCAGCCACGGGACCCGGCAATGATGCTGAGGAGTCGCTGCCAGAAAAACATGTCCCACAAAATGGCAGGGAATATTTAACACAAACAAAGAGAGAAAGCAAACGTGTAGGACCTGAAATTTCCCGCTTGCTCCTACAGTCTCCAGCACATTAGCAAAGGCCATGCTTTGTGAAATAAAATCTGTTTGGTGTGTCTAGGTCTGTGAGGAAAGTCAAAAAACGGAGTCAATCATTTACACAATGATGACTCTTGTCACCAAGGGTTAAGGTCAAATTTATTTTTTTATTTCATTCATTTAATGACGACATGGGGAACCTCCAATCCGTGCGCCACATGCTTTGATCTGCCCCGCATGGTTATATTTTGTTCAGTACTTTATGTACTATTATCACAACTTATTGTAACTGAAGAACTTTAGAATAGCATCAATGAGAAATGTAGTTTGGAGAACAATTTAAGAATAGCAAGAACAAGTATTCCCCTCAATATGGACACTCTCATCAAAGGAAGCAATTTCTGAAGTCACATTAGGTAAGTTACTTTAAAATTATTCGTGTTATGATTGTATTATTAAAATGTGTATGGTTTCCTTTGTTACTTTTGTTTCGTTAGCATCAATAATCAGGATTTTTAGTTCTATTAAAATCATTTTTAGCTCACCTAGACTTTAGTCGGGTGAGCGAATGTGATCGAACAGTGTCCGTGGGTGAGTGAGTGAGTGTCGGTCAATGAGTCCGTATATACTTCAGTCATTATCGCTTGAACCAAACACACAATTTTGATGAAATTTGGCCACAAGCTTCATATGTGATGCCTAACGAAGGTTTATTGAGTGCATCAAAATCTGCACTCATGAAGTGGGTTTACGGGGTGGGGTTTGATCCCCCAAAATAGGTATTTGTTCTCTTCTCTGAAACTACACATACAATTTCGATAAAACTTGACCACAACCTTCATCACCCATGATGTACCAAAGTTAATCGACTACATAAAAATTTGTGCTCATTAAAGGGGTCTACTGAAGAACTTTAGAAGAGCATCAATGAGGAATGTAGTTGAGAGAACAATTTAAGAATAGCAAGAACAAGTATTCCCCCAACATGGACACTCTCATCAAAGGAAAATCAGACTAATTCGACCAACTTTGGTAAACTGATCAGGTGCAATCCGAATACGTTGTCTGTGACATTTCAAGTTCAGTGTCTCCAACAAAGAGGAAGTTTCATGAAATTGTATCTGCAGAGGCTGAAAGCTCAAGGAGTTCATGAACAAGGGCAGGGTTTTGACTCGCCAAAATAGGTATTTGCTCTCTTAAAATTTCAATGAAACTTGACCACAACCTTCATCACCCGTTATGTACCAAAATTTCTTCACGACATTAAAGAAAATCAGGGTCTAGGGGGCTCTGCGGGGGGTTTGAGTGACTTGCCCCTGATCCAGGTGAGCTTCAGGACGTGCGGTCCTATTTTTTGATATGTGCAGTAACAACAGTCAGAATGATTAGTTACATTACTTATCATCATATGTGCTGTTTAAATTAGGAGCACGTCACTATGCATATAACCGGCTTGCATCAAATTTAACGGGAGCTGTTTAACAATGCAACAAAACCTTTCACAAGGAAAGTTTCCTCCCACAATTTCATGTGCTGTATTAAGTATCTATACGATAAGAGAGATGTTTGTCTATCTGTCTGTCTGTCTGTGTCGCCATTTTTCTCAGAGATCACCAAACGGATCTTTGTCAAACTTTCAGATGCTCATCAGTGAGTGCCGGGAAGTGTTTGAGACAAAAAAATCATATTTTGAGAATTTTGAAAAATAAAAGTTTGATTTGTTTGGGGGCGGGGGGAGCGGTAATCGCTCTTTAGTACCTAAGCCTTTGTAGCTTTATGGGAAGTAATATTAAATGAATATTACCTCAACCCCATTCATTAGTGGGTGTTAGGGAAGTGTTTTAGGCCCGCACAAAAAAATAGAAAAAAAAACAAAAATTATATTTATTCAAAGTGCCAACAGGATTTAAACAGCATCAGGCAACGCCATCACAAACCGTTGCATCACAGACTTGTACTTTATCGGTATCAGGGCATGACAGAAACTGCAATGGAATATCCTCAAAGTTTTGAAATAAATCTATTTTGGGTGAGTGAGTACTGGTATCAAGTTTAGAAATCATGGAATTTAGAGTTGCAGAAGATAGCATATGGGAGTTCGTTCTGAGAGTGTCAGAAGAGAGAACAGAACGTCATGTACAGAGGAGGTGTATATCTGCTTATATCATCAGTGAAACAATGATAGTTGATATTGAAATTATTTAAGACTGTACCAAGTGGATGAAGATAACAAGGTTGCCCGACTACAGGACACAATATTTTAACGAGAAAGCATCTGAAAATGCAAAGCACGCCTGCATTTGCTTTCTCGATGGACTTCTTCTTCTTCCGTATGCTAAACATGATGAAAACAGATAAAACTAGAGGGGGAGCACTTGATAGAGTGCAAAACCTCCGCCGCCAATACTGCTGGGTCACTCAAGTGAACCTTATATCTTATTCATTAAATATGACGTCAACAGTGCTGACAGAGTTATAGTTCTTTTCTCCAACATTTTTTTTTGGGGGGGGGGGGGGGTTGGAAATCACTTAAAACATGTAGAAATGCAAAAAAAAATTCAAATATTTTTCAAATAAAATCGAATTTTTTTTTTTTTAAAGTTGCAAAATTTTCAGTTTTTTTTTTCTCTCTAACAATTTTTATTTTTATTTTTTGGTTGGAAATCACTTAAAACATGTAGAAATGCAAAAACAAAAATTCAAATAGTTTTTTCAAAATGGCCACCACAGCGGCCATATTGGATTTTGGACCAATTCTAAAATCTAATGGCATGATCCTTGGACCATACCTAACCCCCCACCAAGTTTCGTCGAAATCCGTCGAGGAGTTTTTCCGTAATACTGTTCACAAACAAACAAACAAACAAACAAACAAACAAACAGAAAGGGGTGAAAACAGTAACCTCCGTCCATCTTCGATGGCGGAGGTTAACTAGAAGGACACTTGGTAGAGCAATACCTCCTGATCCACGATAACATATCTGGCCCAATACATTTTTGAGATATTGTGCTATACAGTATATCGTTTTTGAGCCCAATCTTTCAATGGTAAAGAATCACTTAAAAATTAAATAATTCTCATATGCAGATCCAGATTTGGATCTTCACCAAAATCGAAACAATTCTTCCTTGTCACACACACAACGTGTCCACCAAGTTTCATCCGAATCTGGTTCACAACCTTTTGAGATATTGTGCTATATATCGTTTTGGGCCCCATATCTCAATGGTGAAGAATCACTTAAAAAATTATCAGATCCGGATCTTCAACAAAATTGAAGCAATTCTTCCTTGTCACACACCCAACATGTCCACCAAGTTTCATCCGAATCCGTCCAC
>CM068965.1:69951166-69964863 GCA_035128595.1 Eptatretus atami | reverse complement strand
CAAAGAGAGATAGCCTATGAGAGCTAACACACAACGCACATCAAGGGCATGAGACAGGAGGGGAGGGAGTGGGAAGGACAAAATAGTGGGGAACAGAGACATTTGGAGATCTGTGGAAGGGAGAGGGATGGGACGGGGAACATGGGGAATAGAAGATGGACATTACAGGGACTTTCAGGAAGGAAAGCAGGGAATTTGAAGGAGGTGGGCTTGCGTGGATTATCGGGGTAGAAAAGATCGAGGATTGGATGGGGGATGATAAGAAGTGGTGGTGAACAGCTGTTTTGAAGGCCTGGAGGGAAAAATGGGAATGAAACAGAGTGAGGGAGTTTATTCCAAAGGCGGGAAAAAAGAGGAATGAAAGAGTGAAGATGAGCAGTGATTCGTGATTTTGGTAGTTTTACCAGAAGGGGTTGTTGGCGGACCTTGAGCGCCCTGCGGAAATGTGGTGGGGACAAATCGCAGAGAGAGCAGGGGGGCGAGGCTGGAGAGGAGACGGTAAGACAGAAGAACCACCGACCAACCTGCGGTGATTGAGTGAGAGGCCCAAAGATCCTCATTGCGGGAGATCCCAATGATCCGAAATGCCTTGGTTCTACAGCGTGAAGCCGAGAAAGTGGGAGGCAGGAGCACCGCCCAGAGGGGAGAGCAGTACTCCATCAGGCTGCGGACAAAAGCTTTGTAAGTGGTCAGGATCTCAGGTGGGCTGAGGAAGGACCTTGCACGATGGAGGATTCCCAGTCGGCGACTGGCTTTGGAGGCGAGGTTTGAAATGTGGCTTTCCCAGGAAAGGTCATGGCAGATAGTGAGACCAGAAGCTTGAAAGAAAGGACTTCTTCCAGAGGATTGTTGAGAAAGTGGATGGGGGGTTTCTAAACGGTCCTTTCGAAGAGACATAGTGAGAGTGTGAGGATATAGAGATTATCCCTGTCGAAAGAGGCGACCAGGGTTGCGTCAGGAAGGGCATCCGGCGTAAAACCTATGCCAAATCAGTATGCGGATCATAACGGATGATCCGCTTGTGGCGACCCCTAACGGGAGCAGCCGAAAGACGAACAACACTAGGATATAGAGATTACTGTAGATCTGAGAACGAATCATATTAAAGTACAAATTAGATATGCATGCAGACTCGCACTCACTGACACGGAGACCGATTACAATAACCTCCACAGTCCTGAAGGGAATAGGCAAGGCTAACGAGGTAATAGGATTGCAATCAGGTGGTGCCACCATGCATTGTGGGTTAAACAATTGCATGTCCACCATGTTGATGGTACACCAGCCTGCATGAAAGGTCGCGATTGCTTTCTTGCCATGGCGTTTGAAGTATTTTGATGATTCACCCGCAGATGCAAGGCATAAGATAAAAACAGAAGATAACTTCATGTGAAGGCAATGATCCATACAGATTGAAGAAAGCAGACCTTGCAGCTGATACATCAAATTATGGCCAAGTGTGGTCTACCACGACATCGTTAATTACCTTGTAATAACCATTTATTTGGCTCGTTGAGTTAAGAAAGCCGTTAACGCCCGATTGTGCAGAGCTGATAACACCTGAAGGAGGAGCCGCCAGAGAACTGCCATTGAAAAGGCAGGTGTGCTGCCACTTACCTTGAAGGGTCAAATGAGTCACTCACCAACAGAGGAAAGACAGGCAGTGGCTATTGAGTTTCACTTCCTTTTCTACAGAGCTTGCGAAAAGGCCACACAGACCAGCCACATTCACTTCTCTCTCTTTCTCTGGTCAAGGAATGATTTCCTCACCAAGGGGCCTTCCCGGAACTCCTGCACGGTTTTTCCACCGTGTTTGAAAGTGACCTCTTGACATTGTCTTGTAAATTTTCTTTTGTATACCTTGTCGTGTAAATGAACGGGTCTAAAGTTAGAATAGTTAAGAAGTCTATATACCGTTCACTGTGTTGCTTTGAGAGCATGTATGGTTTGGTAAGGGTTAAAAGTTTTATTATGGATTCATTTGTAGGTTATTGAAATTGTTAATCTTTACTGTTTTTGCTTCATGTAATCCTTCCCCAAACACTTGCTTTGTTAATAAATATACCTGATTTCAGGGTTGGATTCTGCTTGTTTAGCTGCCTCATTTTGATGGTTTAGGCTGGTTGCAGATTGAACTTTGGAAAGCCAACTCAAACTGGTCTCAGACCACGCTCGTGCCCACGGTTGCTCAGCTGGATTAGATAGGTCACGAGCGAGCGCCTATCGATGCTTTCGTGGGTTACTTCCACAGTCCCAACAAGGATTGTAAGGTGACAAACAGGCCAAGGAACTTACTCGGGCTGTGGAATTAGCTGAGGGTTGCAGTTGTTTTGAAAAGACCACAGCGGCCTTCCAACCGGTCACCTGAACGGACCCATGGCTGTAACAACATGAATAACTGTGAAATTTATTTTGATGGTGCTTTGTTGTGGCCAAATTTAGTGTTGGGGGGCCAGCCTGGACTATTCTGGTGGTACAATAGAGACGGTTTACTTGAAGATTACAACACAAAAATATATGCCCATGAGCATGAATTCAACAAAAGAGAGTGAGAAAAAAAATAAACACACTTTGGTTTTCGAATAAATTAGTCAACTTCTTCTTCTTTCATGTGCATCACAAAATTGCAGGGTAGCATCATTGGCTGAGGGCACAGGAATGCCACTGATGCAATGCCCTCTGCTGGTTTGAGCAGGAATTTGGAATTTGGCCGTGGTGCCGGCACTAGCTCACCGACTCTTCACGAAGGACACCATGGGATCTTTAACATCCACCAATGAATGCTGACAGCTGGGACACCAGTTTACCTTACATCCGAGGGACGGCACACACATTAATGAATTAACCTGCCTGTGAACAAGGAGATGATAGTTTTAGCTGAGTCGGGATTCAAAACCCAGGATAGACAGCTTAGAGGTGAGTGTGCATACCTCTTGGGCCTAAGCTATCCTGTCAATCCAATTCATCAGTGACAACACAAGTGAAACAACACTCTTATAAACGGATGTGCCTACTTTCATAAATTAAGTATGGGGCGTTCCATGTCAAGTGTACACATTTTTCAGCGAAATTTTGACACCGTCTCAGATTTCACTCTTTTTTGTGCAAGTGTTTGTATCCACTGTAAAACATGTGTGTCAATTTTCAGACCTGGGGCCCATCGGGGCCCATTTTAGGGCCTCCCCAAATTGGGCGCCCCCGGTTGACCCACAATCTTCCAGTGGCCATATCACAGGTTGTAGTGGTCCGATTTGGATGATCTTGGTATGAAAATGCTCGTAAAAGCGAGATCTTTCGAATCGCGTAAAGTAAAATCACTCCAAAACAGTAATTCAAAAAGTTATAGTTTGGGATCCCTTTGACCTTGGGCCCCCGCCCCCCAGCCAAACAGATGATCCCGATTTTTTCGTGTGAGAATACCCCTTCATATACTCCAACACCTCAGCATAAATTAAAATGGGATCTCAATGGGTTCAAGTGTGATGATGGTTTTATTGTTCGGGGTCCACATATCACATTCTTGATTCGACATTGGGCGACGTTTGCCGTCATCGTTCCAATGACGTCACCTGCTGGCAGGCGACTTTATGTCTGAAATTGACAATCATCATCTCTGGACTATTATATATATATATATAATATATATATATATATTCGTCATTTGCGAAAAAATTATTCTGCCTATTGTGTCTTATTGATTTTTATATCATTTTTTGTATAACCATCATCGAATTAAGTTATAAATGGGCTAATCTCAGTTTTTGCATATTTTGCAGTAAGCATGGCGACTGAAGATCGAAAGGGTTCCGAAAATACTGTTGCGATCCGTTCAGCTGCCATAAAACGAAACAACGAAAAGATCTTCGCAATGTGTCAAATGAATGTTGATGAAATTTTCTTCAAAGGTGAAAAAAAGATGACAGACTTTGTACTTCGTGCAGAAAAAAACTTTCTCAGTTGTCACCAGAGCGTATTGAAGAATCTCTCGACCAGTTAGAAATTATCATCAGAAGGTACTATCGAAGGCATTGCAGAATCTATTTTGAAGACTAAGGACGAGGAGGTTTTGAGCGAGAAGCAGAAGTTGACCTATTAAACCAGTCATTATGATGATAGGCGAAAGCCCAGTCGACAAACGAAAGGGGAAAGGAACCCAGGGTACGTTCCTGAAAAGCGAAGTAAAGTGGAAGATTCTGTGCGAAAGAAATTAGAACTAGTTGCTGGACCAAGCACGGCGGAGAAAACACAAAATACAGCATCAAAATGTGATGAAAACTGCATGCCAGAGGTGATCAAAAGCCTGAAAGAAAAATACGTTGTTTCGAGCCGTTCAGAGCAAATACGTATACTGACAATATTTGCTAGGAATATGAGCATCAGAGGGATGATGAGTGAATTCAGTTGCTCCAAAGAATGGCTGTGCAAGACAAAAATTGAGAAAGAAAATGGTATGCTATCGTCTCCAAATCCAAAACAGGGTAAAATATTGCCTGACGAAGTGAAATCCGCCGTAACCGAATTTTACCGAAGTGATGGAAGTCAGCCGAATAATGCCGGGAAAAAGGACTGTGTGGTGGTCAGGAATGAACATGGAAAAGACAAAATTCAAAAGCGCCTGGTACTAAACAATCTCAAGGAACTGTTTCAGAAATTCAAAGAGAAGAACCCTGGCTTGAAAGTTGGATTCGCGAAGTTCGTCATGCTCCGTCCCTCGGAGTGTGTCCTGGCCGGTTCAGGCGTACACACAGTGTATGTGTATGTACGATACATCAAAATGTGAAACTCATGATGTTTGGTTCCAAAATGCCACAGATAGCTGAACTTCTTAGCTATCATCATGTGAAGCACGCATAGTTTGTAACCAGCACAACCGGCATGTTATTTCAGAACTTGTGAAAGTTGCCCATCAATTGAAGACTTCAAAACCAGTTACTGAGTGCTTATGAACTAGAGGATATTGATGAAATTCAATTTAAACGGTGGACATCCACTGACAGATCTGAACTGAGCTCCATGGTCCTGCCTTTGGAAGAATTCATTAATCAATTCTGTGAACGCACGTGAAATTAGTGAGACACGACTTCATTGCAAGAACAATCTCAGTTTCTGAAAAATAAGAAAGACGAAATCGGTGAAGGAGAATTTGTCATTATTGGAGACTTCTCAGAGAACTATTAGTTTGTCGTACAGGATGCGGCCCAAGGATTCCATTGGAACTGCTCTCAAGCGACAATTCACCCTGGGTTTACTATTTCAAATCGGACGATGGCAAATTAAACCACGATTCGTTCACGATTATATCAGAATGCAATACTCACGACGTTGTCTCAGTCCACCTCTTCCAAGAATGCTCATTGAACACTTGAAGTCTAGCTTTGGAAATGTAAAGAAACTCTACTACTTCTCAGACGGTTGCGCTGGCCAATATAAGAATTGCAAAGCCTTCATAAACCTATGTCGTCACAAATAAGAGTATGGTATTGACACAGAATGACATTTTTTGCCACAAGTCATGGCAAAGGGCCTTCAGATGGCGTGGGAGGTACAGTCAAACGAGAAGCAACACGTGAGAGCCTGCGTAGACCTTACGACAGTCAAATTATTTCTCCAAAAGATTTTGACGCCTTGCTGAAAATGGTTTGAATGAAATGAAGTTCGGTTACGGGACCCAAGAGGCGTATGACTAGGAAGAACGAAATCTGGAAGAAAGGTTAAAAACGGCCAAAACCATAGCTGGAACTCAAAAACTTCATGCTTTCATCTCTATTTCTGAAACTGCTCAAGTACGCGAATTCAGCCTTAGTGAGGAACACCGTATCAAGTCAGCTATTTCAACATCTACACACCATTTTAACGGGAAACTCTCAGGTTATGTCAGTGCACTATGATGGAAAATGGTGGCTTGCCTGCATCATGGATGCCTTTCAGGACACTCATGAAGTGAAGTGAATTTTCTTCATCCAAATGGGCCCGCAAATAGTTTCTTTTTTCCTGACATTGAAGATCACTGCATTTAGACGTTTCTGATATACTTCTTTCCGTAGAACCAAAAACTGCTACAGGTAGAACCTACACAATCAGTAAAAAGAAACACAGCTGTCAAAGAAACATTGGTTGGCAAAAAATCTTGACTATAATATGCTAGGAAAAACTCTTACTCATACCAGTATCTTCCAGTTCCTGCATGTGCATGTGGAAAATTTATGTACAATATACTGATATAGTGTATGGAAATCTTGTGTTCAAATATTGTGCTATGTATTGTGGCGTATTGTGTGTCCAGCACCCGAGTCCCCCAACATAAATCTTTGCCATGCGTGAACCCATTGGGATCCCATTTTCATTTATGCTGAGGTGTTGAGTATATGAAGGTGTATCTCACATGAAAAAAATCACGACCATTAGTTTGGCTGGGAGCGGGGGCCCAAGGTTAAAGGGCGCCCCAAACTATATACTTTTGAATTGTTTTGGAGTGATTTTCTTACGCGATTCGAAAGATCTCGCTTTTACAGCATTTTGATACCAAGATCAGCCAAATTGGACCACTACAACCTGTGATTATGGCTCTGGAAGATTGGGGGCAGCCGGGGCACCCAAATTTGGGGGCCCGATGGCCCACAGTCTAAAAGTTGGTATTTTGAGTTTTTTCACCCAAGTGATAAATGACCAACATATGGGAGAAAATGAGGTATTAGTGTCGGAGGGTGTGTACACTTAACATGGAATGCCCCGTATGCCTAAGCAGAGAGGCCTGCTGAAAATGCATCGATGTACAGGGTGGCCCAAGATAAAGAAGCCCCATTTGGGTTTCTTTGAACCCACATTATAAATGTAAAATAAAATGCACAACATCTTAATACCACGTATTTTATTAAACACTCCAATTACATTAAATGCTGAAAGTGGTCTCCATTCACATTTATGCACTTAATGACCTCTGTCCAGCAGATTGTACGGAACTTTTTTGGCACGGTAGGTGGTATTGAAGCTGTGCAGTGAAACACACGGCACCTATTTATCTTGGGCCATTCTGTATCATTCACTTAAAATAAATGCAGTAACATGCACGGGGTAAAGGGGATGGAGGGGGACAACAGGTTGTAGAGAAATTGCCGATGTCAACGACGTAGAAATCAGAAGAGTTGAATGGTGATTTATCAATCAATCAACTCAAAGTAACAAAATGCTAACTGCTGATGAAATTATCATTGCAAACACGGCTGTCTTTCTTAGCTTCAATAACTTCAGCTCGGGAAATATTACCGAGCCATTTTGATCGGTTTCCTTCACAATTCCTCGATTTGAGAGCCTTGGTGTGTCATTTTTGCTGGAAAACTAAATAATGACCTGTCCTCTCAAATTTACATTGAAATCTGTGGTGAATCAAATGGCATAATATACCATCAACATGGCAGCCACTAGGTTTAGCTCCATGTGCAAAATGAGGAAGTGACATCATGTGCAATGCTTCCATAACTCTGCTCCATTTCATGTTGAAAGCCACAATGTTTTGTTTGTTTGTTTTTTTCCAACGGTAGCTCAGGGGCTCGTGGATGAGCTTGTACATCTTACATGTAGATATATCAGAAGACATTAGTGCACTTTTACATGATCAACATGGACATATCAAAGTAAATGGGATATGAACCTGCAATCCCAGCATCATTAGCTTATATGCTGAACACCAAAGATGCCAATCAAAGTCTTAGCAAAGATGTGCATAAAAAAAAAATACATGTTGAAAAGGCCAATGAACAGTGTTTTCAGTGCACCACTTAAAGAATACAACAAATTTACAAGTTTTTATTAATTTGAGACAGATTATTGTTTTAAATACCTTTTTATTTTTAAATAGATTTATTTAATTCTACATATCATTTATAGGATGCAGCACAAAGCCAGTATAGGAAATACCTGTACAACAGCTGTAGATTTCAGTGCACCATCAGCCGATTCACATATAGTGGTGCATGCAGGATAAGAACGAGCACACGTTGCCTATAAGGTAAGATACTTGGCCGGTTTATGCATACGATGCATCGTTTTGCAAACAAGAGTTCTTGTCATTTGCTAGGATGAGGTTACACAATTATTGTGAAATAAAATGGTGCAGGAGAAGTCCTCAAGTGTTCACGGTGCTCCCCCAAAGATCCGCAGACCAACTTTTTCATTGGTCTGTACGTACGGCCATGGTGTGAGGCAGAAAGGTGCAACATCCAATTCGCCTGCAACTACCTTTGCTCTGATATCAAATGAACTTCTTCTTTGTGGCTGTGTAGCGTTCCATGTACTAGGAAAGGAAGAGGAATGAGAGAAACAATATCTCAGTAAGCAAGTCAACGCCAGAATTACTGACTACCACCCAAAAGAAAGATTTTTGTGTGAGATCATGCAAGCTAATTTTTTTTTTGAAAGGTACAATAAAACGAATAAAAATAAATATACAACGCCTTCTGAAAAGCGGAAGCCCTCTCTTTCCAGCACGACAGTACCTGCTCAAAGCCATCAAGCTGACGAAGTTGTTTCATTTCAAAGAGATTTCCATCAAGAGCAAGCAAGCTGACAGTTGAGGTCATGAGCAGGTCACTTGGGAGTGCAGCTAGTTCCAAGCAGTTTTCCTCCAGTCGTAAAACTTTGAGCCGGGGACAGCGAGCTAGTTCTGGTGAGAGCCTTGAGATCTGTCCAAGAAGGGAATACCTAAAACCAACAGCCAAGGACAGTCCCACTCTTCACTTTTTCAGCCCCCAACCATGCTTTCCAGCCATCATCAGCCTTCTCACCGAAGTACATCATATCCAAGGCTGGCTAACTATGATCAAAATCTAATAACGTTAATTACAACGTGCACACGAAGCGAAAAGCAGGTTTAAGCAATTGCATGGGTGAAACTGAAGAACTTTTCAAAAAAGGAAAAATTATATTTTAATAGGGGGTGTGGGGGTATGGTCCCTCGTAAAAAATTTTAAAAAATTGATGTCAAAATATGCCTTTTGGGGGTGATCCTGTTCACACTAAAGGCGCCGTCACACCTTGACGATTTAGCCAGGCATAGCACAGCATGGAAAATAGTATGGTTAAAACGTTGGCGTACGCTGACATTTTGATGTTTTTTTTTTTAAAGTTTTGGTCGTATTCATAACGTGTTGGTCGTATGCATAACATATTAGTAACGGGCACAGAACGTTTCGTTGTCTTATAGATAACTTATACCAACGAATGCTTAGCCTGTTGTGGGCGTTCACAACCTATGCCAACGATAGTCTAACTTAGGCATAGCGCGCTGCACGTATCGCCGATGAACTCGTGGCGTAGCTGTTTAAAAACCTGCGCGCATGCCGATTTAAATCATAACCGCCTGAAAATTGAAAGTGTCAACCACGCAGTCACACCTTGACGATTTAGCCAGCGTATGCCGACCTATGAAAATTTGCCGAACAAAGCTGGCACACGTCGAATACGTTATGTATACGTTAAGAGCACGCTGAAAAACAATGAAGTATGCTGTCATATTTCGTGGTACGTCTCGTACGTCGTGAAATTTCAAGCATGCTGAAAATTTTACAACGTATTCGCCGTATGACTCACACGTTCCGCTATGCTGGGAATAAGTTGTAGGCACGATATGCGATCGTTGACACAGCTCGACACAAGTTCTTGGAAATTACTCATAAGTCGAAACACGTCGAGGTAATGTTTAGCATACCCAAAACTTATTTTCTCCGTCAAGGCACATTTTTTTTTCTCCTTGGCTCCGTGAAGGCACGTGACGAAATATCTGAAGTTGTTGTTGTTTTTTTTATTATTATTTTTTTTTAGTCTATCACGAATTTTAAAATATATTCGGCAATTTGCTTTTAAGTTTCGACGTCGACGTGACAATACCTCAAACAGAAAATATTCACAGAGGAGGAACTAAGATAAGACATGAGCAAACTGAAGAGGCAATCGACGTGACGTAAACGGCACGTGACGAAATATCGGAAGTTATTGTTGTTGTTGTTTTTTTTTTTAACGCTGCCAATACGCCATTATACGGTAGCTGTAAATTAGAAACACGTTCAGTAAGTTCGTGGTCGTCCGGAAGACGTCAATCAAATACGTCTACATATCGTCAATATGCGTTGGAGGTACGTTACACATAGGTTCAAAGCACGTTACTCATAGGTTAGAAATAAGTTTTGGGTACGCTAAGCATTACCTCGACGTGTTTCGACTTATGAGTAACTTACAAGTAACGTGCTCGACGTGTGTCAACGATCACATAACGGCTCTCGACGTGTGTCAACGATCGATGACGTGCCTACAACCATTACTCATAGGTTTAAATAAGTTCGGGTACGCTAAACATTACCTCGACGTGTTTTCGACTTATGAGTAACTTACAAGTAACGTGTGTCGATGTGTGTCAACAATCGCATAACGTGCCTACAACTTATGGCCAGCGTAGCGGACATGTGAGTCATACGCTGGCATACTTCGTAAAATTTCAAGCATGCTAAAATTTGAGGACAACCGCAAAGTACAACGATGAAAGCCAGCGTACTACGACGTATGGCAGTGTTTTCAGCGTGCTCTTAACGTATACAAAACTTACCCATAACGTATTCGACGTGTGTCAGCGTTTTAGACAAATTTTTCATAAGTCGGCATACGCTGGCTAAATCGTCAAGGTGTGACAGCGCCTTAACACAAAAAAAAAACTACGCAAGAGGATGAATATATGAGTATGTTCGGAAAAGAATTATTTTTATTTCACCTGAACATTCATTGCTGGAGCCTGGTGTTGGCTTCACAGTGAGGGTGGCTGGCTTAAGATCTCAGGGTCTTGGGTTTGAGCCCCTCTCCTGCTGTTGAATTAACACCAGGTGGGTTAACTCAGCCCATCAACCTTCTGAAGTTAGCAAAATGAGTAACGGGGCACCGCATCAGTGGACACTGCATCAGCATTAGCCAGCGGTCAGGGTCGTGAACATATAAGTGACAGAAATAAGTCTCAAAGGAATTCAAATGACACGGGAATGGTAAGTTGCCAAGGTACTCAACTGAATAGCCCAATGGAACCCAGCAGGGCTGAAGACAGGAATGATGATGAAGGATCCAAGGAGAAATTGACTCCAGACTCTTCAGACAAGCTTCACCAACCCACGTAAGGCAACGCGAGACGTGCAAGGTACCGCAAAGGCAAGGAAGAGTTATTTACACACGAAGGTGCCAATATCAAGAGAAGAATCCTTCCCAGCGGAACTCCACAAGAAGGGTTGCCCTTTTCAGCACAACACGAGGAACAGAAGATCTCTGTAGAGTGGAATGCGTCTGATAAGACTCCAACAAATGGCGGTCGTTCGTGCCAAAAACGCCAAACATGTAGATCTTTAGCGTGGAAGAAAAAGACGTCCGAAGCGTTCGGAATCCGAGTCAGTCCTTTATTCCACTCGTGACCGAACAACCTGCTCATTTCTCTTCTGGTTGCACCCGGTTCTGGAAACCCCCAATCAACCGAGATCGAGAATATTTACACATTATAACATGAAAGGTAAAATGATGATGCTTCAGATCACAATGGCACGCAATTTTCCTCGACATTGTGAGAGACGATTGAAGAAGAATTCTACTAAAGGAGAAATAGCAAGTCCCATCTCGGTGATAACTCAAGCAGTCTTCTGTAGCTAGTATAGATCACCCACGAGGGATGGATGAATGGCACAGCCTTCCATTCCGATCGGGGAAACCCCACCTTTTCCTCCTCCCCAACCCCCCTTTTTTTTACAATTTCCTCCGTATTCTTTAAACTTAATCTCTATATATTTTCATTCCAATCACAAATTAATACTACACCATTAATATTACAAAATAAAATGTTAACAAACACTCGTGATGTAAATGAATAAAATGCCATTCCAACGTGATAACCATTTCAGATGAATCTGCCGGCAAGGAAAGGTGGATACGCAGCACCGACGTACACACACGGTCTCCTGCTTGACGAAAATCTAATCAGTAATTCACATAATCGTGGTCATGATGCGTTATTACTTTAGTGTTTCACCCCATCCAGATGAAATGGGTTAAGAAAGGAATCAGCATTCCGGAACAGCACCTCAATTCCCTATAATCGCGGCATGTCTTTCTGACGACAAACATACGTAAACCTCCATATAGGGCGTTACAAAAATATGGATTTCTGTAAAATACACGAGTTTCACCCATGCAATTGGTTAAAGTCTGTCCATCTGTCTGTCTGTCTCTACAAACGTCAGTTTATGATCGAGGAACAACTTATTTAAATTGAATGTTATATTTTGAACACAAATCGGAACATGATTCTGAAGACAAATCTGCCGTTAAAACAGTACTTTGTCTCTGAATTTTTCCCGATTGCATGTGTGCAGAGAGGAATGGGACATTTTTTTTACTGTCTGCCTGCCTGGCAGTCAAACAAAATTGAAGATCATTCTAAACAGGAAACTTACTGTTTTTAAGGATGTTATAAAGGACACAAACAACAGGCACGAAGAACTAAAGTAATGTGTTAGGGTGATGTAATAGACTGTCAACGGCGGTAAATTCTGGAATTCATTTTTTTTTATACAACTTTTGCAATCTTTATTTTCTTTAAATTGAATTATATACTTGAACACTGTAGAATACAAATTGCCTTACTTGCACTTCCAAGAACATCCAGTTTTGCAGTAATTGGACATGTCAAATAGGGTGGTGTATAAGGCTGGTGTCTAAGACTGCTTCAATAGCGCTAAACTTCCGGATTTTTATTATCTTTAAAATCCTTATCTTTAAAATCACTATTTTATTTAAATTTAAGTTTATACCTGAACACTACATGGGGTAATGTGTTCCATGAACTCCCTAGTTTAATGGGCATCTCCATGACATGTTAGATATGTAGACACTTACATCTATGAAAGAAAAAGGCCAGTTGTGAATCAAATAAAAATAATTAATTAAAAGGCAAGAATAAATAATCATTTCCTTCCTTTTCTTTGAGTGAAAAAAAATTTACATTATGAATTAAAACCAAAAAAAACACAAAGTTCCCCCAAAATATTGTGCAAAACAATAATGTTTGAAGTTTTTTTTGTATACTTTATCGAGGCTCATATAAGAGCTAACACGTAACCGAGCGTAGTGGCGTGCGCCTGTAATCCGGCTACTCGGATGCTTGGGTTGGAGGATCGTTTGAGGACGGGAGCTCTGCGCTGGGCCGTGCTATGAGAGGGTGTAGGGCACCCTGGAATCATGGCGAAACCCAATCCTTATCCCTGTGTCATAAGAGGCGACCAGGGTTGCGTCAGGAAGGGCATCGGCGTAAAACCTATGCCAAATCAGTATGCGGATCATAACGGATGATCCGCTGTGGCGACCCTAACGGGAGCAGCCGAAAGACGAACAACATATAAGAGCTAATACGTAGAACATATAACAAAGGGAGAAGGAGACAAGAGGGGTGGGAGAGGGAAGCACAACAGCAGTAGGGAACAGGGACATTAGGAGATCTGTGGAGGAGAGGGGGATGGGGCACAGTACACGGGGTAAACAAGATGGACACTATACTGACTGAGGAAGGAAAACAGGGAATTTGAAGGAGGTGGGTTTGGGATGAATTAACGGGGGTAGAAAAGATCATTGTTTTGGATGGGGGAAGACATGAGATGGTGGTTAACGGCTGTTTTGAAAACCTG
>CM068965.1:69924708-69945737 GCA_035128595.1 Eptatretus atami | reverse complement strand
GATGATAATCTTTGTTCAAATATTGTTGCTATGTATTGTGGCGGTTATTGTGTGTCCAGCACACCGTTCCCCAACATAAATCTTTGCCATGCTGTTGAACCCATTTTTTGTTGGATCCTATTTCATTTATGCTGAGGTGGATATATTAAGGGGTATTTCTCACATGAAAATAATCACGACATTAGTTTGGCTGGGAAGGCGGTCCCAAGGTTAAAGGCGCTCCAACTATAACTTTTTTGAATTAGTTTTGGAGTGATTTTACTTTACTGCGATTCGATTTAAGATCTCGCTTTTACGAGCATTTTATACCAAGATCAGCCCAAATGGACCACTACAATCCTGCTGATTATGGCCTTGGAAGATTGGGGGGCGCCGGGCACCCCAAATTTTGGGCCCCGTGGGCCTTCAGGTCTTTAAAAAGTTGTATTTTGGTTTTTTCATTCCAAGGTGAATAAATGACCAACATATGGAGAAACATGAGGTAATTAGTGTCGTGAGGGGTTGATAACTTAAACATGGCCCTCTTATCCAAGCAGAGAGCCTGCTTGTAAATGCATCGATGTCAGGGTGGCCCAATGATAAAAGAAGTTCTTCCTTTTTGGGTTTCTTGAACCCACATTATAAATGTAAAATATAAATTGCACAATCTTTATCTTAATACCACTATTATAAACACTTCTAATACATTAAATGCTATCTGAATATGGTTCTCCATTCACATTTATGCAGCTTATATTGACCTTCTGTTCCAGCAGATTGTACGGTAACTTTTTGGGCACGTAGGTTGAGTATTGATATGCTGTGCAGGTAAACCACACGGCACCGTATTTATCTTGGAGCCCAATGTCTGTAGCATTCACAAATAAATTGCCGAGTAACATGCATTTTGGAAAGGGATGGAGTGGTACAACAGTTTATTTAGAAATTGCCTTGATGTCAACGGACGTAGAAATCAGAGAGTTGAATGATGATTATCTATCAATCACTCAAAGTAAACAAAAATGCTAACTGCTTGATTTAAATATCATTGCAAACCACGGCTTGTCTTTCTTAGCTTCAATAACGTTTCAGCTCGGAATATATTACGAGCCTTTTTTCATTCGTTTCCTTCACAATTCCTCTGTTTGAGAGCCTTGGTGTGTCATTTTTGCTGGAAAACTAAATAAATGACCTGTCCTCTTCAAATTTACATTGAAATTCTGTGGGGAATCATAATGGCTAATAATATACCATCAACATGGCATGCCACTGGTTTAGCTCCATGATGCAAATGTAGGATTAGTGACATCATGTGCAATGCTTCCAATAACTCTGCTCGCATTTCATGTGTTGAAAGCCACAATGTTTGTTTGTTTGTTTCTTTTCCAACGTAGCTCAGGGCTCTGTGTTATGAGCTTGTTACATCTTACATGTAGATATATCAAAGACATTAGTGCACTTTTTACATGATTCAACATGACATATCAAAGGTAAATGGATTTATGAACCTGCAATCCCAGCTACATTAGCTTATATGCTCAACCACCAAAGATGCCAATCAAAGTGTGCATAAACAGACCATAAAAAAAAATAACATGTAAAAGGCCACTTATGAAACAGTGTTTTTCAGGCACCACTTAAAGAATACAAAACAAATTTACAAGTTTTATTAATTTGAGACAGATTTATTGTTTTAAATACCTTTTTTTTTTTAATAGATTTATTATATTTTCTAATCTTTATACATTGTAGGATGCCAGCACATAGCCAACAGCTGTAGATTCAGTGCAACCCAATCACTTACTTCTCATTAGTAGTGGTTGTCATGCAGGATAAGAACAGCACATCGGTGCCTATAAGGTAAGATACTGGCCGTTTATGCAACGAGCATCGTTTTGCAAACAGAGTTTGTCATTTGCTAGGATGAGGTTACACAATTATTGTGAAATAAAATGGTCTGCAGTTGAGAGTCCTCATTATTTCACGGTTGCTCCCCAAAAGATCCGCAGACCAACTTTTTCATGGTCTGATACTATTCGGCTATGGTGTGAGCATAATTAAGGTTTGCAACATCCAATTCGCCTTGCAATCTACTTTGCTCTGATATCAAATGAATTCTTCTTGTGGCTGTTTTTTTTTTTGTTGTAGTTTTTCCATGTACTAGGAAGAAGGAATGAGTATTACAATATCTTCAGTAGCAAGTCAACGCCAGAATTAGACTACCACCCAAAAGAAGATTTTTGTGTTAGATCATGCAAGCTATATTTTTTTTTTGAAAGTACAATAAAACGAATAAAACAAATATACAACGCCTTCTGAAAAGCGGAAGCCCTCTCTTCCAGCAGACTAGTACCTTGCTCAAGCCATCAGCTGACGAAGTTGTTATCATTTCAAAGAGATTTCCATCAAGCAAGCAAGCTTGTATGTTGAGGTCTATGGCAGGTTACTTGTTGTTATGCTGCTTTTTGTGTCCAAGGCTTTTTCCCTCCAGTCGTAAAACTTTGAGCCTGGGGACAGCAGCTAGTTCTGGTGAGAGCCTTTGGAGATCTGTCAATAGGGAATACTGAAACCAACAAACCGATAAGTGACAGTTCTCACTCTTACTTTTTCAGCCCTCAACCATGTTTTCCAGCCATCATCATGCCTTCTCACTCTTAAGTACATTCATACTTCCAAGCTGGGCTAACTTATGATCGAAATTAATAACGTTAATTACAACTGCACGCGAAGCATAAAGCAGGTAAGCAATTGCTAATGGTGAACTGAAGAACTTTTCAAAAAGGAAAAATTAATTTAATAGAGGGTGGGGGTTATTAGTCCCTCGTAAAGATTTTAGAAAAATTTTTTTGTCAAAATTATGCCTTTATGGGGTGATCCTGTTCACACTAAAGGCGCCGTCACACCTTGACGATTAGCCAGCAATGGCAACGTAATAATAATATATTGTTTAAATAACGTTGGCTTACGCTGACATTTTTGATGTTTTTTTTTTTTAAGTTTGGTCTGTATTCATAACGTGTTTGTCTGTATAGCATAACATCATTATAAAGGACACAGAACGTTTCGTTGTCTTATAGAAACTTTATACCAACGGAATGGCTTAGCCTGTTGTCGGCGTTCACAACCTATGCCCCAACGAATAGTCTAGACTTAAGCATAGCGCGCTGCACGTATCGGCCGAGAATCGTGGCGTAGCTGTGTTAAAAACCTGCCGCACTGGCCGATTTAAATCAATAACCGCCTGAAAATTGAAAGTGTCAACCACGCAGTCACAACCTTGACGATTTAGCCAGCGTATGCCGATCCATGAAAAATTTGCCGAACAAAGCTGGCACTACGTCGAATACGTTATGTATGTTATACTTAAGAGCACGCTTGAAAAACAATGAAGTAGCGTCATAATTTTCGTGGTACATCTCGGTAAACGTCGTGAAATTTTCATAGCATCTGAAAATTTTACAACGTACTCGCCAGTATGACTCACACGTTCCGCTTGCTGGGATTATAAGTTGTAGGCACTGATATGCGATCGTTGACACACGTCGACACACAAGTTCTTGTAAATTACTCATAAGTCAGAAACACGTCGAGGTAATGTTTTAGCATACCCAACAACTTATTTCTCCGTCAAGGCCATTTTTTTTTCTTCCTTGGCTTACCGTGAAGAGCACGTGACGAAAATCTGAGTTGTTGTTGTTATTTATTTATTAATTTTTTTTAGTCTATCACGAATTTTTAAAATATATTCTGACATTTGCTTTTAAGTTTCCGACGTCGACGTGACCAATATCCTCAAACAGAAAATATTCACGAGGAGGAACTAAGAATAGACATGAGCAAACTAAGAGGCAATCGGACGTGACGTAAACGGCACGTACGAATTATCGGAATTATTGTTGTGTTGTTTTTTTTTTAACGCTACCAATACGCCCATATATCGCGTAGCTGTAAATTAGAAACACGTTCAGTAAGTTCTGTGGTCGTCTTGAAGACGTCAATCAATATCTACATATGTCAATATGCGTTGGAGTACGTTACACATAGGTTCAAAGCAAGTTACTCATTGGTTAGAAATAAGTTTTGGTACGCCTAATTCACATCGACGTGTTTCGACTTATGGAGTAAGTTACAAGTAACGTGGCCTCGACGTGTGTCAACGATCGCATACGTGCCTCGACGTGTGTCAACGAACGCTGTAACGTGCCTACAACATTTACTCCATAGGTTATAAATAAGTTTCGGGTACGCTAACATACCTCTGACGTGGTTTGACTATGAGTACTTACAAGTAACGTGTGTCGATGTGTGTCAACGATCGATAACGTGCCTACAACTTTTGGCCAGCGTAGCGAACATGAGTCATACGCTGGCATACGTCGTAAAATTTCAAGCATGCTTAAATTTGAGGACAACCGCAAAGTACAACGATGAAAGCCAGCGTACTACGACATATGGCAGTGTTTTTCAGCGTAGCTCTTAACGTATACAAAAACTTACCCATAACGTATTCGACTGTGTGCCAGCGTTTTAGACAAATTTTTCATACAGTCTGCCTACGCTGGCATAAATCGTCAAGGTGAGCAGCGCCTTAACAACAAAAAAAAAAAAAAACTACGCAAATGAAAGTGATATTTCGGGAAGAATTATTTTTATTTCACCTGAACATTCATTGCTGGAGCCTGGTGTTGCTTCACAGTGAGGGTGGGTGGCTTAAGATCTCAGGGTCTTGGTTTTGAGCCCTCTCTTGCTGTTGAATTAACACCAGGTGGGTAACTCAGCCCATCAACCTTCTGAAGTTAGCATAATGGATAACGGGCACGCCATCAGTGGACACTGCATCAGCATTAGCCAAGCGGTCAGGGTCCGGGAACATATAAGTGACAGAAATAAGTCTCAAAGAATTCAAATGACACGGGATGTAAGTTGCCAAGGTACTCAACTGAATAGCCCATGGAACCCAGCAGGGCTGAGCAGGAATTGTGATGAAGGATCCAAGGAGAAATTGACTCCAGACTCTTCAGACAAGCTTCACCAACCCACGTAAGGCAAACGCGAGACGTGCAAGGTACCGCAAGGCAGAAGAGTTATTACACCACGAAGTGCCAATATCAAGAGAAGAATCCTTCCCAGCGGAACTCCACGAGAAGGGTTGCCCTTTTCAGCACAACACGAGAACAAAGATCTCTGTAGAGTGGAATGCGTCTGATTAGACCCATACAAATGGCGGTCATTCGTGCCAAAAAGACCCAAACATGCAGTATCTTTAGCGTGGAAGAAAAGACGTCGAGCGTTTCGGAATCCGACGTCAGTCGTCTTTATTTCACTCGTACCGAACAACCTGCTCATTTCTCTTCTGTTGCACCGGTTCTGGAAACCCCAATAACCGAGATCGAGGAATATTTACATCATTATAACATGAAAGGTAAAAATGATGCTTCAGATCACATATGCACGCAATTTTCCTCGACATTGTGAGAGACGATTGAAAGAATTCACTAAAGGAGAAATAGCAAGTCCCATCTCGTGATAACTCAAGCATCTCTGTAGCTAGTATATACACCCACGGGGATGATGAATGGCACAGCCTTCCATTCCGATCGGGGAAACCCCACTTTTCCTCCTCCCAACCCCCTTTTTTTTACAATTTCCTCCGTATTCTTTAAACTTATATCTCTAATATTTTCATTCCAATCACAAATTAATACTACACCATTTATATACAAAATAAATGTTAAAACAACTCGTGATAGTAAAGAATAAAATGCCATTCCAACGTGATAACCATTCAGATGAATTGCCGGCAAGGAAAGGTGGATACGCAGCAGCCGACGTCACACACGGTCTCCTGCTTGACGAAAATCTAATCAGTAATTCACATAATCGTGGTCATGATGCGTTATTACTTTAGTGTTTCACCCCATCCAGCATGAAATGGGTTAAGAAAAGAATCAGCATTCCGGAACAAGCACCTCAATTCCCTATAATCGCGGCATGTCTTTCTGACGACAAACATACGAAACTCCATATAGGGCGTTCTACAAAATATGGATTTCTGTAAAATACACGAGTTTCACCCATGCAATTGGTTAAAGTCTGTCCATCTGTCTGTCTTCTTCTACAAACGTCAGTTTATGATCGAGGAACAACTTATTTAAAATTGAATGTTATATTTTGAACACAAATCGGAAACATGATTCTGAAGACAAATCTGCCGTTAAACAGTACTTTTCTCTGAATTTTTCCCGATTGCATGTGTGCAGAGAGAATGGGACATTTTTTACTGTCTGCCTGCCTGGCAGCAAACAAAATTGAGATCATTCTAACAGGAAACTTACTGTTTTAAGACGTTAAAAGGACCAAAAAACAGGCACGAAGAACTAAAGTAAGTTGTGTTAGGGTGATAATAGACTGTCAACGGGCGGTAAATTCTGGAATTTCATTTTTTTATCAACTTTTGCAATCTTTATTTTCTTTAATTGATTATATACTTGAACACTGTAGAATACAATTGCTTACTTGTCACTTCCAAGAACATCCAGTTTTGCAGTAATTGGACATGTCAAAATAGGGTGGTGTTATAAGGCTGGTGTCAAGACTGCTCAATAGCGCTAAACTTCCGGATTTTTATATCTTTAAATCCTTATCTTTAAAATCACTATTTTATTTAAATTTAAGTTTATACCTGAACACTACATGGTTAATGTGTTCCATGAACTCCCTAGTTAATGGGCATACTCCATGACATGTTAGATATGTAGACACTTACATCTATGAAAGAAAAAGGCCAGTTGTGAATCAAATAAAAATAATTAATTAAAAAGCAAGAATAATCATTTCCTTCCTTTTCTTTGAGTGAAAAAAATTTACATTATGAATTAAAACCAAAATAAACCACACAAAGTTCCCCAAAATATTGTGCAAAACAATAATGTTTGAAGTTTTTTTTGTATACTTTATCGAGGCTCAATATAAGAGCTAAACGTAACAGCGTATGCGTGCGCTGTTATCCCGGCTACCTTGGATGTGGTGGAGGATCGTTTGAGGACGGGAGCTCTGCGCTGGGCGTGCTATGAGAGGTGTTAGGGCACCCTGGAATCATGGCGAAACCCAATCCTTATCCCTGTGTCATAAGAGGCGACCAGGGTTGCGTCAGGAAGGGCATCCGGCGTAAAACCTATGCCAAATCAGTATGCGGATCATAACGGATGATCCGCTGTGGCGACCCCTAAACGGGAGCAGCCGAAAGACGAACACATATAAAGCAGACTATCGTAGAACATATAACAAAGGAGAAGAGACAAAGGGGTGGAGAGGGAAGCACAACAGCAGTAGGGAACAGGGACATTGGAGATCTGTGGAGGAGAGGGGGATGGGGCACAGTACAACGGGGTAAACAAGATGGACACTATACTGACTGAGGAAGGAAAACAGGAATTTGAAGGAGGTGGGTTGGGATGAATTAACGGGGGTAGAAATCATTGTGTTTGATGGGGAAGACATGAGATGGTGGTTAACGGCTGTTTTGAAAACCTGGAGGAAGAATGGGATTTGAAGAGAGTGTGGGAGTTTGTTCCAGACACGAGAAAAAAAAAGAGGAATGAAAGAGTGAAGTGAGCAATGATTCTTGATTTTTGGTAGTTTTATCGAAGGGGGGCTGACGGGATAGAGAGTGTCCTGCAGAAAATTAGGGGATATAGCACAGACAGAAAAGTGTACAGAAAACATTTTCTGACCTGATTCTGGTTTAAGTTGAGCTCGACCCGTCTGCAAGTCAGCCACACCATCTGGCAACCACTTAATGTGGTTGCGCGATTGTCGAGCATGTCAAGATGGCAAGAAGAAGCGAGTCCAAGTGGGAACGTCGTGAGGCTGTTTCAGGCAAGCAGATTGTGCGCAACGCTTTGAGGTTGCCGAGCCGTGAGGCATCGCTGTAAGGCGGTTGTCTGCAGCGTAGAGGGCTTCCAGCTTGGAAAGCTGACACAGCTCCTGGGGAAGGCTACCTAACACAGACAGCGACATGGACAACAGAGAACAGCTCGCTTGGCTGAGCTAGAGTAAATGTACCTTGAAAGATATCGCTCATATCAAGTTAATGTTATACAGGAAGGGTTACGTTCCTTAAAATCTTCCGTTAAGTGAACTTTCATATATCAAATTTAATTATCCCATATACTCCCATTATACAAGTGGAGATAGGTTCCTCCGGAACAAATCTACACTCTACGGTGTAAGAAATACGCATATTAATGCAACAAACTTTATTAAAATACTGTCTAAGAATGAGGGGTGGCATTCTTATGATGACTCACCATGATGAACAAGGGTGCCAAATTGGGGTAGCCTGCTTAGTATTCCCATCTGAACACAAATCCCATGATGCTGGGTCCCAGATTCAAATCCGAAGGCTTTGTCAACTTGCCAACAGTCTATTAATGTCCTTCTAAGTTCATGGAAAAGTGTACGATGTGTTGGACTATCCATATGCTGCATTGCAGCATGCACCAAAATGTCCATCTTCTTCCATGAGCCAAAGCATTTCTGAACAAATAATAACAAGCAGTCATAGACTGGTACTTACGAAATCGTCAACTTGACCTCTGACCTTGTCTAATAAAAGCGTCTCTAGAGAAGGTGCGACGCAAACCAGAAGTTTCTACGATGATTCTGATCCAAACCATCAAAAATCGAATGTTTGCCTCACTTGACCTGACCTTGACAATTTGACAAAATCATCAGCACTAGCCATCCTCTCTGATACTGGTGTATTTGACATGGTAGCTTCTCCGTTTTGTTATCGTGCCTACAAACAACACACACACCACCAAACACACAAAACAATGACGGTCATCAATTACTATGAAATCTAACAAGCATCATAGACTGTACTTACGAAATCGTCACTGACCTCTGACCTTGTCTAATAAAAGCTGTCTCTAGGAAGGTAGCGACGCAAACCAGAAGTTTCTACGATGATTCTTACCACCATCAAAAATCGTAACGTCGATGTAAGCAAAATCTCCATTTCTCCACGCAATTATTTAATATTATTTTATCAAAGTCACAAAACCGTAATATTCGGCATCCATCAACAATCTTTACATAATCCGACGGCTTAGCGAGTCAGGCATGCGACGATAACCTTTATTGGATAAAAAAAATGACTTTTAAACACCATATTATCGAAACACCGTCAGCGCGCACACGCACCTTTACGTGACTCAACGACGCCTCTGCTCGAGCGCGCTGCACCACGTGACGAGCCGTGACGCGGCGAGTGAAATATTTTTATACAATCTTAAAACGTCCCCAAAACATCCGATTTTACCAGAATTTCGACAACCGAAGTTAAGCGTCCTAAGCGATCCAAAAACGAGAACAAAATAAAATCGAAGTTAAAATGAACTCGTTACGTCGCCGAAGCAAAAATACTCCATTTCTCCACAATGAATTTACAGATATTTTTGACCTCACTGTGACCTTGACCTTTGACCGATTTTGACAAAATCTAATCAGCGCTAGCCATCACCCTCTGAATCGTGGTGTAATTTGACATTGGTAGCTTCTTCGTTCTCGAGTTATCGTGCCTACAAACAACACACAAACCACCACAAACAGAGGACGGAAGTCATCAATATACTTACGAATCTTTAGATTTCTTTAGATTTCGATTTCTAAAGATTTCTTTAGATTTTCTTTAGAAACGAAATCTTTAGATTTCGTAAGTAATAAAAAAAACACTTACCAATTCCTTATATTTTATAACGCTTCACAACAAATCAAAACAAAATGCTGAAGAATGCACATTGAGTTACTTTGCTTTTGTTCGAGATCAAGAATGAATCTGAGAAACATGGCAGATCCGTTTCAGAAACTACTTCCCTGAACCAAGTGTACCTGTTTGTTCTCAATGCAATGCAAATCTCATCTTCCGAACATACGAGACAAACAAAGAGAAGAGAGAAGGACTGTCTCTCACCCAGGCGGTTTTGATTTACATAGAGGATTTTCAACATCTTCAACTGGGCCACGCTGGCTGGGAGGCTGGTTAGCTTTTCTCGGAAAGATCAACAGATTCAATTTCCGATGGAGGTGAAGTAGATCTACAGGGAACTGCAGAAACATGGGGTAGTGAAACATGAGGAAAATACTCAAGACATTTCTGCTGACTTTGTAGGATTAGTTGAACTTATTCGAGATAATCCAACTAATAGAAAACATTAAAAGGCAGTCACCTTTGACACCAAAGGATTGCAGGTTTTAAAAGGTATTTAGTAATGTACTATTGGCCTCGTCAAAGGAGAGGGTATTGCATTTGGATACGTTTATGTATTGGTTTGTCTGTTGCATGTAACGTGCTAACGTAAGTCGCAAACATCACCTGTGGTGTAGCCATATTACACGTTATCTTTTTTTCAACCAGATTTCTATAATTAAGTGCAGTATGTACAATTAGAATTGAGTATGCCTATAAAGTACGAACTATAACAATGTGAGTATGCCTATAAAGTACGTACTATAAACAATGTCTACATCAGTATTTGTTATCTATAACACATGCATAAGTCAATACTACATCGAATAGGATGTGAATCCATACAATAAAATTGGAAAAGTCTGTTTGTCCGCTGTATGAACGTAACCTACGTCGTCATGCATTGTCTACACAACACACAAAACCACAAAACCAAACAACACACACAAAACAAGTCCTGGAAGGGTTTGCAATCTCTATTTGCTCTTTCTAGTTAGCACCCCCCCCCCCCCAAGCTCCCTCAAAACAGCAGTAAACGGGCTCTTGAAATCACTTCTGTGTGTCTGTCTGTCTGTCCAGACCATAACCTTATTTTTTAACCATAAAGTACAATCATATTTTCAACAATCCTTATCTATCTATTTCTCGTTTCTCGACGACCGCCGGTCCGATCTGATTGAACTTGCCAGGAATATTGCTGGGGACCCGCGGATGTGCCTTTTCGAGGTTTGATATCGATCGGACGAGCGTTCCCAAGTTATGGCCATTTACAGCTTTTTCAGTGTTGAAAAGGTGTATATATGGCAGCTGAAGGTGTGTTCTACCTTCTCACCTTATCATGCCAATTTTTTCCCAATATTATTAATACCGGACGATCACCGGTCCGATCGGATTGAAACTTGCCAGGAATATTGCCGGGGACCCGCTGATGTGCCTTTTCAGTTTGATATCAATCGGACAAGCGTTCCAAGTTACGGCCATTTATCTGTCGACCAATGACAAGACACGGTGCTATGACATCACGAATGACGTCAATTAATGTTTATTTATTTATTTTTTATTTTATTTGACGATTGACGGTCCGATCTGATTGAAACTTGCCAGGATATTGCTGGGGACCCGCTGATGTGCCTTTTCAAGGTTTGATATTAATCGGACAAGCGGTTCCCAAGTTACGGCCATTTATCTATCGACAATGACAAGACACGGTGCTATGACGTCACGGATGACGTCAAAATTGTTTTTTTTATTTATTTTGCGATTGACGGTCCGATCGGATTGAAACTTGCCAGGAATATTGCCGGGGACCCGCTGATGTGCTTTTCAAGGTTTGATATTAATCGACAAGCAGTTCCCAAGTTACGGCCATTTATCTGTTGACCATATCTGCGAGAGAGGGGACGGGGAGAGGGGGATGAGAGTGGGGGCGAGAGAGGGGGGAGAGAGAGGCGAGACTTGGGGGATAGAGGGGGGCAGAGAGGGGAAGAGAGGGGGCAAGAGGGGGTGAGAGTGGGGGGTGAGAGAGGGATGAGAGTGGGGGCGAGAGAGGAGGGGGAGAGAGAAGGGCGAGATGAGGGCAAGAGAGGGGGGGAGAGAGAGGGGCGAGAGAGGGCTGCACATACGGCCCGCCCCTACGGGCCCGTACTAGAATATATAAAGTTGAAAGTGTGTCTGTTTGTGTGTTTGTTGTTTCTCTGTGACCTATGCACGCGAAAAGTACTGGAGTGATCCTCACCAAACTTCACATGCTGACAGAACAAGTACCCGGGAGTGTCCCGATGAAAAAGAATTGTACTTCCGACTTCCGGTTTCCGAATTATGACGTCATCACCTGATTGTGTGTTTCTCTTGTACCTATGCACGCGAAAAGTACTGGACTGATCCTCACCAAACTTCACATGCTGACAGAATATGTACCCGGAGTGTCCCGATGTAAAAGAATTGTACTTCGGACTTCCGGTTTCTGAATTATGACGTCATCACCTGATTTCGTAACGTTAATTTTTCAAGTTCAGCCGATTGACATGGCCACGCAATATACAATATATTGTTACGGCTGTGGAATTCGCAAACCACCATTCAGGACCCGTAGGTGAGTATCTCTAAGTACATGTGTAGTTAGCCCCAAACCCGTTGTTTAGAGGGAATTTATGTGATTCATTCGGGCTGCGACGCTTTGAGATAGCCGTTTTTCTGTTTCTATCTTTATTTTTAACCAACCACGTCTTCAACCGCAACCACCTTAACCACCACGCCAGCCATAGTCACCAAATGCAACCACGCTCCAACCCTCAGACAACAACAACGCCAACAGCCACGACCTTTTACCTTCACAACTCGCTCCCAATCATCACATCATGCCATTCCCAAACACACCATGACATCAAAGCACCACCAAAAACCCTCCACCACCCTCACCTCTCTCCTTCTACGCCATTCCTGCAGCACCTGTGAACACTGAGCGTCGGGCTGTCTTGGGCTCGTTCAGCGATACGCACCGAGCCGCGAGTGCAAATACGGCCTTTCCGAGGGAGAATTCCGATCAGACGCTACACGCCCACTTCTGATCCGTCCAATTAGAAGCGCGGGGCGGCTTGGCCCCGCCTCCAGGCGCGTCTGTGTGAAATTGAGATATGCAAATTCTAGGATCAGGGAGATTCACGCCTTTTCCTCCGTCAAATCGGCGACGGTGGCTCGCCCCCGAGTGATCCTGATCCGGGAATTTGCATACTGTTTTCTCCTGCCGGCCTATAAAACGCGGGCGCAAGGCGAATCGAGGCAGTCAAGTCGGGTCTGGAGAGCCGAGTGAGCCCGAAGTTTTAAGGCAGTCAAGTCGGGTTGGAGAACGAGTCGAGTCGGGTGGCGAAGGCATCGAGTTGGGTTCTGCAGTCGGCTGAGGAAATTGGGGGAAGGCCAAGGAGCTCGGTCCGAGGCAGGAAGACGCGGTCGGCGACGAGGTCACGGTGGGATCGCTCGTAGCGGGACCAAGCCAGCAGCCATTCTCCTCCCCCAGGGCATCAACAATTTCCCCCTTTCCCCCGCGCTGAGATAGTGCAAAAGGGGCCCCGTTCCCACCCCACTCCAAGCAGTGCCAACGAAAAACCCGCGAAGGAGCACAAAGTCGGCCACCGCCGCGCAGCCACATTTGCGGCTCGTCACGAGGACGCGGGTAGGACCCACCCGGTCTCGCGGGCCTGGCCGCTCATTCAGGTCCCGCGCACATATTGGCCTACAGGCCCGTCTGCCCCTTGTCTTTGAGGGTGGCCTTTTCTTTTGCTTTTGAGTAAATGTTGTTGTCGCCGTCTGTGAAGTAACACTGTGTAAGTGTTGCCGTGTGTTCGCGTATTCGGGAGTAGCTCTGCATTGTTGTTTTTGTTTTAATTGATATATGTGCATTTTGGCTGTATATACGTGCTTTCCATGTGCCGCGGAATAAATGTGCTTTGTGTTGAACTGTTTTCCCGTTTCGCTGCTTCCTTTCTTCGATTTGATCTCCACTCTGCTTCACTAAGGTTTCAGTACGTGGGACTTAAAATACGCACGATAATTAAACGAACCTCGAGCACAATACACGCTCGTATACATATACGGAACGGACATTAAAGCGCCGGTCCGAGTCACCTGCGCGAGTCGACGCCCCGGTTACCATCTGGGTAACTACGTAGGCGATTTGCAACAACCCCCCCCCCTATCCACGGTGCATGGCGCGACGATCGTGTGAGCCGAAAGGCCCCACCGTGACACTCCGGTTATCCGAGATGTCACGAATACAGAATGCGGGGCCGGTGGGCGAGCGTCGCATTTCGCAGTCACGTGGCTCCGCCGCACGCGGCGCATTCGCAACCACGGTGTCCGAGTGGATCGCAAATCCCTCCTCCTCCAAGCTAATCACGGGAATCGGTCAGGTGTAGAGAACGACCCCCGATTCCCTCAAATCAGAGCCAATTAAATTGACCCCGTACGGAAACTAAGATCTTGGCGTTCAAGGCAGGAGAATAAATTTTAAATAACCTGGCCAGGACACCCGGAGGAAGCAGCATCTTTACCCGAGGATGGGTAAGTCGCTATGCCATGCATCGGTATTTTATTCATAAACAGCCCAACTGAAGTGGGCATGATGCGCCAAGCATGTGTACCATGCAAGCACAAGATGTCCGTCCTCGGATCCTTTCGATGTAACGATAAGAATGATCTTGACAATCGGGATATAAAAATGTCAACTTTGCAACGGACAGGATGCTACCTAAAATACTGACAGATGGCGCCGAGTTATCACCACAATAACGGCTGACGAAAGAAAATTGCGGAGAAATAATTGATGATACGAGAAATGTATGACCTCCAATCCAGTTGAGTACGCTTCCCCACCGGAAATTATCGGGGACATCTAAACTCGAAGGGACGACGAAGAAGTTGAAAAAAGAAATAACGAGAAATTGAAAGAAGTAGAGTAAGACGAGCCCGTGGGAAATTAAAGACACGGGAATGAGAAGGAGTAAGAGGTGACGAACGGAGACCGGAATTAAAGAACAACGGAGATTAAAAGAGTAGAGGTGACAACCGAGACGCTGACAAATCTAAAGGAATAACGGAAGAAATTAAGAGGCTAGAGGTGACGATACGCTGGAATTAAAGGAAATAACGAGAAATTGAAGGACGGTAGAGGTGACGCGATCCGCACTGAGTGAAGAAAAAATAACGTAGAAATTAAAGAGAGAGGTGCGAGACGCAAGTAGTGGAAGGAATAACAGGACAAGCGAGATAGAAAAAGTAGAGAGAACTACACGATAAAGACGTGTGGAAGACGACCACACACACAGACGGTAGCGAGGCTTCAATGAGCTGACCTGAGCAGACTGTCTCCTCACACGGCTGCAAGCATGCCGGATAGCCTCTCGGAACGGACGGAGACGCTATCGCTCCCTTGAAGCGGCATCTCGACCCAGGTGGTCCCGTCTCGATTGGCTGAAGTAGAGGGGCGAGTGCTGTGGAATCGTGCACACGAGCAGCTTGGGTGGTTTGGAGACCCACGGAACCCCTTGTGTCGCGCATCTCCCAGCCGTGAGATTATCCCGTGCATGTGTGCGTTCGATTGTCTAAATGCGTGCTGAATCACGCACGCATAAGCCGTGGGTAAAAGGCATACGTGAGTGAAAGCTGTGTGGTAACAGAGACCACGTGGCGTGAGAAAGGCGGTATATACAGCAGACCGATTGCACGTATCGGTATGCGGGAACACGCACCGCAATCCGAGTACATGGAAGTAGTATGAGCGTCAGCCGCCGGAGTCGTGCCGTTGAATTTGGCAAACAGAGACAACGGCACAAAAGGACAAGCGCAGTAGTGGCCGTAGCTGTTGAGCACCAGCCGCCGGTGTCACCAGAGCAGCCGAGCGCGATCCAGCCAACGTGTCCTGCGGAGCTGAAGCTCCGGTCCGACACCGCAGCGGTGATTCTGCCGAAATCCCGGACGGACAAAGCAGAGGCACCGTAGACGGATTTGGACGGAACGGACGTTCTCACAGCAGCTGTGTGTTAACTCCAACGGGCAGAAGCACATGTTTCGCGTCGGGCCCCTCGGAGGCGAGGCTTGCTTTTGTGGTGCGCCAGGGGTACCGTCTATGGCTGCACGTTGCGGATCCCGTCATGCGGGTGAATTCCCTGCGTATGTTACCCTCCAAGTAAGACGAAGTACACGTGCAGCTGCCATGCGTCAACGAGGACAGTACAAAGGCGCGAGCGCAGTTTCCGCCGCTGCGCAAAATTTGAAAAAAATAAAAAAATAAATTAACGGAAAGCAACATCGCTTTCGGAATGAACAGAATTCCCCTGACAGGGGTGGAAGACCCCCTCTGCGGCACATGCGAACAACTAGTTAGGGGGAAGGGCAGACATAGCTAGACCTCCATTGGGCAGGGTAAGTCCTCATGGGCCACGTGAATGCATTAGGTAGAGAATCTTAAGATGATATTTGGTGGAATTGATTTGTATTTGAGACAGAGACAGATTTGAGATTAGACGGGACGGTAGCTTAAATACGTAGTGCTTAAAAGGAACGGCTGTAGTGTCTTAGAAAAGGACGACGTGGATGCACGAATTAGTTAGGGGATTTAGCTGGCAGATGCAGAGATTCATCGAGGGTCGTGTGATTGAGCATATGTTGAGTTGATGCAAACCATTACTTGGTGAGAGTGAGCCATGCGGGTCTGTTGTGAATGAGCGAATGTGGAATGCATGGCTGCGAATGAGTCATTGTGGGAGGAGTGATTCCCCGCCAAGGACCCGGGTCAGTAGTAGACTGCATTAAGTGTTATAATGAAAAATGGAGCGTCGTTTTTGCATGTTGGTCGTGAATGTAGCTCGATACCCTTTGGGGGCAGAAGCCCTAGTTGACGGGCTGGGAGCCTGGCGATGCGAAAGGAGTTATCGCTAAGTGGTACCCCGCGCACCAGCTAGTCGGACCGTGTAGGCAAGGGCCCTGGCGCCGGTAGCGTTAACGTGCACGTGCGCCGCATGGTCGGGGCCCGACGCCGTTGAGCCGGGTAGCAGTGGTGGGGCACGGTGACCTCGAAAGGGGCCCCGGACAGCCAGCCTGCCACATCTGAGCGTCTTCGGGAGTCCGCCAAGAGGCACTCCCCAGGTTTAGAGCTGTAGGCTCGGAGGCAGTTAGTGCCCGGGGCCATTGCTGCAAGATCGGCAGCAGCGGTCGTGCCGGCAAGGGAGCACGCGTCCACCATTGAGACCTGTGAGGGCACGAAGAAAATTTGGCGGTGGCGAGGCCCGAAATTTGTGAGGACACCCAATACAGGCGACGGAGTAATCTGTGTTTTACAAACCAATAGTTAAGCGCGGCGCTTGATTGAATAGCCCCGGGTAGTTTAAGGTACATGGACTAGGTAGTATTAGAAGTGTCACCTCGCCACATCACATCCCTATCCTCTCCGTTGTTGGCCGCGGAACCACACTTGTTTAGATCGCTAAGTCTGGTCGAGCCATCTGAGGCTGAGTTGGGCCTCGACACAGAACGCTACTCTCCCTTAGTTCCCCTCTGGGAAGTCATACGAGAGGTGTGGAGTAGGCCCTAGTGACGATAGGTTCTAGGCCGAACAAGACAGATAAGTTAGGGGACGATTATAGTGAAAGAAAATTAATAAACAACAAAAAAAATAAATATATAGGGCTAAATTATCGTTTTGACAAATTTAACGTGATTGGTATGACTAGTACAGGCCAAAGCGGCATAGGGTGGATGGGAATTGACAGTAGCAGTCCTTAGCGCTCCCTGAGTGGCCAGCACCACCGCACTCCCTCCACAACCTCCCACAAACGCAAAGGCGGCCAACTCGTAATCTGCTGGCTGAGTTTGTTTTGCTGCAGGACGTGACCGGCGCCGGCTCGTCCTGCAAAAGTCGCTTGCTTCTCAATGCCTGTGCCGGCCAGTTCGTCTGACCGGCGTGTTGCCGTCCAACAGCCTTGGTCTGCAGCTCGTGTTTGCCTGTTCCTTTCATGCCATACCATCCCATGTTCATCCGCCCCCGTTCAATTTGCTTTGCCCCCCCCCCCCCCCCCCCCCCCCCCCCTATGTTCATTGACCATGCTGCGCCAGGCATCAAGCACAGTTTGCAAAGCTGCCAGTAACTTCCTCGTGGCACTACATCACACGCGCTCATTGGCGGCCCGTTAGGCGCACTTCTCTGTTGACTTCTTCTTTTTTCCTGCCAGAATCCATGAATCCTGCCGATGTTAGTGTAAATCTATAAGCTGTTTAAGATGTAGCATCATTATTGATGCTGCCCCCGGCCATGTCTGATCTACCCGCAATTTTATTCTAACTCGTCGTCTTCGTAGGGTTGTTCGTTCTAGTTTAGTATACTTCAGCCCTTCAGTTATTATTTCGGGACACAAAACCTGTCAGCTCGCACTCAGGGAATCGAATGTAAACGTTACTTAGGGAAACTACACATGATGCACACAGAATTATTGACGACTACGGGACGAGTTTCATAAAAAGGAGAGGGTAGTGTACGGTCGTGAATATTCGCAAAACCACCATTTCAGGTCCCTAGTGAATAACTTACTAAGTACTATGTCTAGTTAGCCCAAACCCTTGTATAGAGGAATTTATCGCTATGATTCTTATCCGCGGCTGCCGGACGCTTGCAGTTAGCGTTTCTGTTTCTATCTTTATTTTTGAATTCAACCAGCCATAAAACCATCACACCACCACCAAAAACCCTCCACCACCCTCACCCTCTCACCCTCACTGCCATTCCTCGCACCACTATTGGACACTGAGCGTCGCGCTGCTGATGGCTCGTTCCGCATACACCGGACGTCGCCGAGTGCAAATCAGCGGCCTTTCCGAGAGAGAATTCCGATCAGAATGCTACACGACCCACTTCTGATCCGTCCAATCAGCAAGCGCGGACGGCTTGGCCCCGCCTCCAGGCTCATCGCGAATCTATATATGCAAATTCTAAGATCAGGAGTCTTCGACCCCTTTCCTCCGTCAGGCGGCGAGCTTGGCTCCGCCCCTCCATGCTCATCCTATCCCGATCTCATACTGCCGTTCTACCCTGCCGGCCTATAAAACCGAACCGCACGCAGTGAATGAGTCGACGGGTGCAGAGAGGAAGAGCAGAATCAGAAGCTTGGCGAGTACGAGTCGAGAGGAGAGAGGCCAGAAGCAGTAGAGGTTGCGAACATTCGGTCGGGATGATGCACTCAGCGGCGGCATGACTTGAGCGAGATCGGCCAAGATAGGCCAAAGGAGCTCGGTCCGAGGCAGGGAATGACGGCGGCGGCGACGATGGTCGCGGTGGATCCTCGTCAGCGACCCAAGCCACCATCCATTCTCCTCCCCAGGCATCAACAATTCCCCTTTTCCCCGCGCTGATACAGTGCAACAAAGGGGCCCCGTTCCCACCTTCCATCCAGAGTGCCAACGAACACCCGCGAAGGAGCACTCAAAGTCGGACACCGCACCAACGCAGCACATTTGCGGCTCGTCCACGAGGACGCGAGTAGACGCACCCCGTCCTCGCGAGCTCTGGCGCATCTTTCAGGTCCACGCGCACGATATTCGGCCTACAGCCCCGTCGCCCTTGTCTTGAGGTGCCTTTCTCTTTGCATCGAATTGAATGTTGTTGCGCCTCGCTAAATAACTGTAAGTGTTGCGTGTACGCCGTATCGCTTGTAGATCTGACCATTGTATGTTTTGTTATAACTGCTTTATCTGCAAACTTTTTCATCCGTTTGCTGTATATGTGGCTCCCGAGTGGTCGCCGAAAAAATTGCATCTTCACATGTTGAATGTTCCCCGTCGCTGCTCCTTTCTTATCGTCTTGATCTCACTCTTGCTCACGTAAGAGGTCTCGTAGTAGCTTAAATACGCGCGATAATATTATTGAACGTCGAGCCGACGATAAACGCCGTTTCCCGATGCGAAGTACGACCATTACGCGGCCTCGTTCCGGGTCGACTTGCGAGCGAGTGCGATCGCCGGGTTTACCATCCGCGTGGGTACTGGTAGGTCGAGTTTGCAAACAACCTCATACGCGGGTGGCGATTGGCTCGATCGTTGAGCCGAAAGGCCCACACCGGACTAGCTCCGGCTATAGTCAGAGAGCTCACGACAGCATTGTCCGTTCCGGTGTCGACGCCTCGATTCGAGTACGGCCGTCCGCACACGTCGGGCCTCTCGGCAAACAACTGGTCGGAGATGATCGCAATCCCTCCCGCCTCCAAGCTAAATTCACGGGGAATCGGTCCAGGGGTAGGAGGAGCGACCCCCGATTCCCTCCAAATTACGAGCAGGCTAAATTAACCCCTTACAAGAAGTAAGATGGAGTCTCAAGGCGAGCGGGTGCCGGGGGTAGATATGGATGTAGAATTTTTAGAATCCAAGTGATCAGGGATGGATCCATGCAGGAGCTATTGTGTCGCCGGAAACAATTTCCCCCAACGAGCCAGGAGCTCGAATGGGCGGCGAGTGGCTGGGTGGCGGACGAAGCCCACGTGCGGAGATTGCTCACGATATGGACGAAGAAAATGCTTGAGCATTGAGTGAGAAAAGATGGATACAAAAAATGGATTGAATGAAAAAAACGAATGAATAAACGAATAAAAGGATGAAAAGCAGATGGAAAACACAAGACAGATGGATAGGAATTGAATCAACGAATGAACAAAGGCAAAATCGGACGAGTAACGAAAAAATGGATGGAACGCCCTAGATGGAAACAAACATAAAGAAATGAAGGAAGAATAAAAGAAATGCGGGGCGAAACGGAAGCAAATAGGTGCGGCTGCGTCAGGGCCGGCATGAAGCACACGCGAAGTGCGTAATGGGACGCCAACCGTGTGGGAGCGAACGGTGTGAGGGGGTGCGAACCGGTTGTCAGCGCGGCTGGTGGAGCGGAGTGAAGATAAAAATAATAACGGGGAGAGTGTAGGGCGAGATAGCGTGGAGTGACGGAAAAAGTGACGGTCACTCGAGAGGGAAAAATTAAAGTGGGGTGACTGGAGATGCACGAGGAAATAAATAGTGGAGTGTGAGAAGACTGCAAGGACATTACGAAGAGAGCTGATAAGCTGGGACTGAGGAGGTAAAAATACGGGAGACTCCGAGAGGAACTGGAAGACTGTAACACAAAGAAGGGCAAGATGGAAAAGACAGGTGAAGCAAAGGAGGTGCGGAGTATGTCGGAGAAGAAAGGAATTGGAAAGAAGCTTCTGTTACCAAAACGAGATAGGATTGTTGAGAAGTGGGAAGAACGAGAACGGAGAATTGGAAACGT
>CM068965.1:69901530-69913831 GCA_035128595.1 Eptatretus atami | reverse complement strand
TAATGAGTAAACCAACTGCAGGAGGACATCCGCACACACAGTTGGGCACTAGATATGGATGGCCGTTGGCTCACAAGGAGCTTCTCTAGCCTCTCAACAGTTTACGTTTTGTCCCACACCGATAGGCTGGATCAGGATCTGGACCTGAACCAAAATCAAATCGGCTTGATCTCATCACCTAATCAACTCGTCCACAACGTTTTGTGAAAACTCATCCACAACTTATTGAAATATCATGCTATTCGTTTTTTGTCTCATGTCTCAAAAGTTTTGTCACAACTCATCCACAACTTTTTGAAATATTCCATCTGTCGTTTTTGGCCCCATCTCCAAATGGTGAAGAATCACTTGGAAATAAAAAAAAACTCTCGGATCCGAATCTTCACCAAAATCAAATATATTCTTCCTTGTCACACACCCAACCTGTAGACCAAGTTTTGTCCGAATCATCCACAACTTTTTGAAATATCCTGTTAACAGACAACAGACAGACAGGGGTGAAAACCCCAGTGTGTCGAACACAACCTTCACCCACCTTTAGTGGCGGAGGTAATAACAGCATCACATTCCTGTTATTACAAAACAATATTAATACTAATAATACCCCCCCCCCCCCCCACAAGCGATTTTCCCTCCGTGGACAAATGCCGTGTTAACGTGCATAAGTAGCTTATGTGGCATTTCGTGGGGCAACACGACCAGAAGTAAAAATATATTATAAACCACAACACGGATTATTACATTCTTAAACAGTTGCTCCTGCTGTTTAACAGGAAACTGAAAAAGAGGAAACCCGACGTTCTTGAGGATTATATGTTTATTGCAACTCCGCACCACCCCCTCCCAGACTAATGGACCCGAGCTGCGATCTACTGTAAATTATACACCCCAGAGAGGACAACACAATCTTACACACAAACACACGTAAATACAAAATAAAACAAGCCCTGGAATTATAATTGCTCTCTCCAAAGCCAGTCCTCCTGCAAAGCATGAAGTGGGGTTTTGCGTGTGTGTGGTGTGTGTGTGTGTGTTGTGTGTTGTTGTGTGTGTGTGTGGTGTTGTGTTGTGGTATGTGTGCGTGCGTGCGTGCTGTGTACTGGGTACATAAAAACATGGGTGTACTCGTGGTTAAAATTTGTTTGTAATCAGGAAAAGGTGTAATTTTGTCTGAAGGGTCCTTCCTAGACCCTTATAGTCCCCTCTCTGCACCTTAATGGTCCCTCCCTGTGCCTCAAATGTTCCTCCTTCGCCTTAAATGGTCCCTCCCTGCACCTTAAATGTCCCTCCCTGCACCTCAAATGGTCCCTCCTTGCGCCTTAAATGGTCCCTCCCTGCACCTTAAATGGTCCCTGCCTGCACCTCAAATGGTCCCTCCTTGCCCTTAAATGGCCTCCCTGTGCCTTAAACGTTCCCTCCCTTCCCCCAAAATGTCCCTCCTTGCACCTCAAATGGTCCCTCCCTGTGCCAAATGGTCCCTCCTTGCGCCTTTAAATTTCCCTCCTTGCGCCTCAAATGGTCCCTCCCTGCACCTAAAATGGTCCCTCCCTGCGCCTTAAATGGTCCCTCCCTTCCCCTCAAATGGTCCGCCCTGCGCCTCAAATGGTCCCTCCCTGCGCCTTAAATGGTCCCTCCCTGCGCCTCAAATGTTCCCTCCTGCGCCTTAAATGTCCCTCCCTGCGCCTTAAATGGTTCCTCCCTGCGCCTCAAATGTTCCCTCCTTGCGCCTTAATGCTCTCCCTGCGCCTTAAATGGCTCTCCCTGCGCCTTAAATGCTCTCCCGCGCCTTAAATGTTCCCTCCTTCCCCTAAATGTCCCTCCCTGCGCCTCAAATGTCCCTCCTTGCGCCTTAAATGATCCCTCGCTGCACCTTAACCCCCTCCCCCCCCCCCCCCCCCCCCCCCCCCCCCTTATGGTTCCTCCCTGCGTTGTACGGTCCCTCCTCCTAACCTGTGCATTTAAGTTTAGGTGATCAGACACCATCTCGCGAATCGTTTCGAAATCGACATGACAGTTCCGTATCACTCGGTGAACAAGACGAAGTGTATTTAAAAAGCAAAGCACCATTGAGTCCGTGTCCGTGTCCTGCCCGTCCGTGTCCCTGCCTGTCCGTGTCCCTGCCGTCCGTGTCCCTGCCGTCCGTGTCCCTGCCGTCCGTCGTGTCCCTGCCCGTCCGTGTCCCTGCCCGTCCGTGTCCCTGCCCGTCCGTGTCACTGGCCGTCCGTGTCCACTGCCGTCCGTGTCCCTGCCGTCCGTGTCCCTGCCGTCCGTGTCCCTGCCGTCCGTGTCCCTGCCCGTCCGTCTCACTGCCCGTCCGTGTCCTGCCGCCCGTTCCCTGCCGCTCCGTGTCCCCTGCCGTCCGTGTCCCTAACCCGTGTCCCTGCCCGTCCGTGTCCCTGCCCGTCCGTACCTCGGACACATTCTTCCCCCGGAGCTGAAACGCGCCCGTTTTCTCCGCCGTCTCCAGATGTGCTCGAAGGCCGCTGTTTCCCATAACGAGCTCACCGTTGTCGTTGAACCGCGCGCTGTTGGATCGTAATATTAAGAACGTTGTTCACGTATAAACCCACACAACTTCGAGAAATCATAAAACCCACGAAACACACCGACCCTCTTCACCAAAACAGCCAATCAAAACAATCAACTAAAGGAAGATTCTTCTTCCTCTTCAACCTCTGGAAAGAGAATTACTGAACAAACCATTCGTCGGGTATCGGTGATCATTTTATCTCCACCGACTACGAAATCATAACATAATAAACGTGTATTTGAGATAACTCAGGAAGAAAAAAAAACAAAAACCCCAAACATTTGAAGCAACATTCCTAGGTTATACACCGCCCATAATTATTTCACTCTCGTCACGTTTTTTCCACCTCAAGGTGAAACGTAAAACAAAAAGGTTTTGAGTTGAGTGAAATAAAAGTGTTCAGAAATAGACAGAACAAATGACGAGGCGCGAGCGCTTCGAGAAGAGTTCCTCTTCAGAGAAAGATCTCTGCAGATCCAAGGTCTCGACATTGACAGCGCGAGCCCTGAGGTAATTATAATTCGCGTTGGATATGTTATCTACATATGAATATTGCTGGTTCAAAGCATAGGTAACTGCTCTTCGTTTACCTTCTACTCAAGTTTTGTACCAAATGTAATATTTTACTGAATTTTAGTAATGGAAAATAAGCCACTGTCAATGTATTTCAGAATTTAGGTCAGCTCAATAGCCGAGACCGTTCCCCCTTCAGTGTGCGCATGAAGCGGCCATTTGTAATTCCCGCCTCTTTTTGTGAGCGAGGTGGAGGCAAACCTCACCGAGGCGAAGTATTATCGAGTTATCACGCGATTTCATTAAACTTGTTTCATGTGTAACATTTCATTTCTATTAAGGGAAATAAAATATTAAAATATGGAACATCGAGGGAAATTTAGGGAAATTTGGTTCCACCTGAGTGGAAGCACTGATGGAAGGAGAGCTACAGGCCATCTGAGGAAAACAAGGGATGTGTTGCTGAGAGATGATCTTAGAGTTAAAGGCCTAATATAACGATAGGGTTAGTAAGGGGTCATGCAGTTGCAGCCGGGAAAGCAGCCATTAAGTGAACCACGGCTTACACATGCAAGCACGGAAAGGCCGTGAGACGACGACGACGACGACGACCCACTGTTCGTTTTCCCTCCCTTCCACTACCCTGGCCTGGTTTGGTTAAGTCCACATTTATGTTTGATTTATTTTCCTAATAAAACGATTAATGTTTGATACATATAGTATTTATAAATTTTGTGTTGCTTGTAGAGACAAAGCAACTTCCTCACATTGGAATCACCATCATGGCATCAGCAGTTATTGAGGTTTGTTGGGCTACAGTTTTACATTGTTTTGAGAGGCGAAGAAAAAGAAACAGAAGAAGTACAAATTGGCGATTGAGCAATCTCTCGTTGTCCTACTTTAGCAATGTATTCTGGCATCTTTTTAGATCCTCGTGGAGGATCTCCAAGTCTTACTCACGTTGTTGTTCTTCATCTTCTTCTTGTGGACTTTTTTGTTTCACAGCCTACGGTTTTCATCGAAACTTCCTGAAACTTGGCATATATATGTAAAAATACCCTCCGCAGACAGTAACCCTCTCCGAATTTGGAAATTCCTCCGAGAAAAAAAAGTTATGACATCAAAATATCTCCGCTAATGGAAATCGCCTATACCATTATCTCCGAAACTAGGCAAGCTGTTTGAATTTTGTTTGCGGGAATCAAGCCGGCAATTAGCACAGATAATTATTTATCGCAAACCTGATACATCACAATGACGGCATATTCGTTTTTATGACGTCATTCCTATTTTTTTGACATTTTTTGTTTCACAACCCAGAGTTTTCATCGGATCTTCGTGAAACTTGCCACGTATATGCAGAAAGCCCACGCGCAGGCAGTAACCATCTCCGATTTTGGAAATTCTTGCTAGAAAAAGTTGACGTCATAATATCGCTACTAATGGAAATCGCCTATACCATTATCTCCGAAACTAGGCAAGCTGTTTGAATTTTGTTTGCGGGAATCAAGCCGGCAATTAGCACAGATAATTATTTATCGCAAACCTGATACATCACAATGACGGCATATTCGTTTTTATGACGTCATCATTAAGAGGACGAGGATCTTAGCTCATTTGAGCTTGTTAAGTCTTGGGAGTGCAGAAAACGCTCGAGAATAAAAAGGTATGGCTTTTAAACGCTTATGCCTTCACGCTATAGTAGTTTATGAATGTATCATTGAGTACACAGTCATTTTAATGGGTGGCCATTTTTTTCTTGTATCATCCCTCTACTGTATATGAAGTACTACCATACTCCATTATAGTATTTAATATATACTGTTAGTCCAGCGGATATACACATATTTGGGGCCGAATTGTGCACATCGTGTTATAAACATGAAACTTGGCACAATTGTTCCCTTTGATCATATTAATTATTTCAGATATGGAGCCACTAGGGCACACTGCTTCATCCATACTGTGTGAAAGTGTTTATACGATGTATGGCGATTGCCTATACAGAGCCAACTTTTGACTTTATTGGCTCAGATCAGATGTGATATGTTACCTGTAAATTTTAGACATATATAAGCATGAAAACACTTGGATGCTGTCATGAATGTGATATGACATGATAATTATTGTATCCCTCACAATGTCCGAGCTTACTGTGGATTTGAGGTCATTCCAAGACATCCGCTGCTGACACGAACAAAGTTACATGATAAATGCCACAATTTCAATTTCATCCTCTTCAAACTGCAAAGGAAGATTTCCCAAACGTTGTCCTGGAAGCCTTTTGAAATTGGAAAGAAGTGGTTGATATGGTTTCTGACGGAGTTTTTTTGCTTGCAGATGGATACTCCAGGGGCCTCCGTCTGGCCATCCCCCAGGCAGATGCCTGGCCCATCCCAATCGCCTTGAGATGCTGATCAACCTGCTGCAACCATGAGGCACGTGGCCCATTGGCCTCCTCCACTCAATAGGTTCCCTCGCTGAGAGAATCTGGTGAGCAGGATGAGTGTCAGGAAAACGAGTCACATGTTCATACAGCAGCAGCTGACACTCACGGACTATGCAGGTAACAAATCTCATTTGAGTCTCTCTCAGCAACCACTCGTTGGACACAATGTCTGACCAGCCATCGCCAAGGATTCTCTGAAGAGACCTGGTACCAAAGGAATTAAGTCTCCATCTCAGATCTCTGGTCAGAGTCCAAGTCTCACATCCATAGAACAAGACTGGAAGCACCAATGACCTGAAGATTCGGATTTTCATCCTCCTGCACAGGTATCGACAGTGCCACACTCAAAGATCCAGTGAATCCATGACTCCCCAGGCCCGACCCAGACGTCTGGCTATTGACCTCTGTCTCACAGCCAGCAGAGACATGAATATCACTGCCAAGATAAGTGAATCTCTCCGTGACCTCAACATCCCTCGACGAGGTATACAAAAAAAAAAATCCTCACCACAAACAGATGCAGACAAGATAGCAGCATCCAAGATGTCATTGAAAGCCTGGATCTTAGTTTTGACCCAGGACATCCATAATCCCAGCGACTTCGACTCCTCATTCAACACCTCAAGTTCCCTCAAAAGGATATCTAAAGTCTCCACAAAGATTACTGCATCATCTGCGAAATCAAGTTCAGAGATCTTGACATTCCCAAATAATGCACCGCAGCTTGATCTCTCCGACATCCTCCCAATAATCCAGTCCATACAAGTGATGAAAAGTGTGGGGGCCAAGACACACCCCTGACGAACTCCAGTAACAACTGGAAATAAGTCAGAGATGGTATCACCACATCTCACAGCACTCTCAGTTCCAGAGTATAGTTCAGACATCAGATTGCAGAAACACTACACTACACTTCAGCCTCCTCATCCACATTACATCGCAAATCCTTTCCTACCTGATGATAAAGTCCTTGAAGCCAAAGATTGAAAAAAGGTGAGGGACCATATTATGGCATCAGTGATGGGTTTTTCTCTTGATCTCTGCCACAGATCCTGGTTCGAACAATGGACAACTACATGTATAATAATGTTGGAGCTCTGCGAAGCCGGCACTCCTCCTCGGCTATGGCACACAACATAACAGTGGTTCTGAGGCAGTTATTTCATTCGTATTTATTTTAGATAACTCTTCTCTTATGTCTAGTGGGTATATGGGACAAAAAATCATTGCGAGGGCTTTTAAGGAGGTCTCTATTTCTACCTTTTATCCATTTTATTTTACTTTACTTCGCACAGATGACCTCTCCTTCATGCATGCATGTATGCTACAGAGTACAGACCATAGCAACAAACAGCTTCATGAGCATATGCTGTCAAAAACCCTGTTCAAACTGCGCCATTCCCCAATGGAGACTTCATTTCAACCTTTTCCGTACTTGAACCACAATGCTACAACCTTCATACAACTACAACAACACTTTCCTAAAAATCCCCTCAACAACCTACGCTCACTCACCTCACCATAACCGCTACAAACGTTTCAACCATCTCACCACAACTGCTACAAACGTTGCAACCACAGTCACCACCACGGATGCCCGCCATTGACCTTTGAGGATATCAGGGAACCATGGCCACTCCCTACCATTGCAGATACTCGTGTTTGGAACGTTTTGGCATGTTGCTCGAAGCGCAAGTATGCGCTGGAATCCGTTCAACATCACCTGGATATCTCTGGTGCTCCATCAATCACAACCCCCAATTAGTGTCCAGCACACTTCAAGGCCGGATAGCACTCCCAGAAGCCCGTGCCCCATGTTGATCTCGAGCTCTGTTGCGTGACCAAGTTTGGGGGCGAATGAGGCCATTTTCGGCAGTGGGTTCTCGCAGGGTCGGGGCTAATTCTTTGAAGAGCATCTGTGCACCAATGGGGGCACTGGGGAATGCCTACCGACTATCCTGATCTGACTTTGGGCTCCTCCCTCGCCAGACGTTTATAAAATACCAAGCAACGGAATTGTAATGGTTTTGAATATTTAGGTCTGGGTGCCGAGTGAAGAAAAGAGAGTTCTGGCTTGATCAGCGGCATGAGGCGGAAGGCGGAAAGGATCAGGAGAAGCAGAGCACTGGGTGGGTGAGTGAACTGAGTGCCAGACCGATCACAGTTATCCGCCCACTCGACATACACTTACATACTTTCTCACATGTCATTGTTAAGGTATCTTCTTTCACATTCTGTCTCTTATCTTCTCTCTTGTCTGCTGAGGATGCAAAAGAGCTAAAAGAGCAATGCCCCCCTCCCAGACACGCACCTCTTCCCATATTTCTCTCCTCTGCACCACACCACACCTCCTCAAACCACACACCGTAAACACTCAGTTTTATTCCCTCCTCCCCCAACGAAGTGACTGGGGCCCTGCCAGATACCATAGAAGTCGTCAACACCTTGTACTTTCTCTTTCTTGCTCTCCAACTTTCTTGGGATATGTGTCCGATGGTGCCTGTCTTGATGGTGTAAATAAGATTGTAGAAGTTCTTTATATTGTGTCTTTGTAAATATTTGCATGCTCTTTGCTTTATTTATGTCCTCTTCCCTCAAACCCATCCAGGCGCAGCCAAGTGAGCCTTACAAAAATTATTCGCAAGATTCACCCCTCCATAGACAGAAAAAGAAAGGAAGATATGGAGAACAGAAAGAAATAAAGAGAGATGGAGGACAGAAAAAACACACACTCACACACACACACACACAACACAAACACCAACACAAAGCACCACACTACATACCAACACAAAGCATACAAACCTAAATCCTCATTACCACTCACATTACCCTGAGAAACAGACCAAGTCAAAGTTTGTTCACAGCATTAAAAACAAAAATCAGGCTCTAAGGACCGGGTCTGCAGTGGGTTTGAGTGACTTGTTCCTGATCCAGGTGAGCTTCAGGACGCATGGTCCTACTTTTCTTATATCTGTTGGACGATGGATGTATAATGTGTAATCTATACTGTATAATGCACAATATAAACTGTATAATGTAAATATACTGTATAATGTATTGTTACATTTGTGGTGGGGGCGGGGGTTAGACATTCCCATAGAACTGATAGAAATGTGTGGAATAGCATGGTCTGTGTACGAGTCGTTAGCCAATCTTGATGTAGTCGGTAGGGACATGTCAGCTTAAGGATCGTCTTGTTTGAATGTGCACCATATGCGTGGTAATAACGTGTGGTAATGCAGCATACACATGGGGGTCGTGCGTGGTAATAATTAATTAGGAGTTACGGTTAAGGAATTGTGCATATAACTCCCATGTAAACATCTACCGGGGGCACTGGAAAACATTGCGAGAGCAAAAGAGACGGAGTTATGGATGACCTTGAAGGGGCGGAACATTGCCCAGGGAGAAGAGGGAGGAGCTAACAAAAGTGATTTCTTTGAGTCTTAGGAGAAAAGACTGCTGAGGAGGATGAGTTCAAAAAGGATTGTGAGCTGGTCTGAGAGAGCTAGGCCTGAAGAGAATAGTGACTGAGGAGAACGAGTGCTGAGGGAGAGCTCTGCGAGGATTGTCCTATTTGCCTGCCTTCACCTGTGTTTCGTTCGTCGTCCTGCCGATCACCTCTTCATCGCCTGTTCATGGCTGCTCCACACCCATCCTTCCACCCACTACCACCAGAGCTGAGTCCCCCGGTTTTGTCCCTTTTCACGTCTGTGATTAAATCTGGTGTATGGTGCCTTAGATTTCTTTAGATTCATTTTGACATCACTGCACATAATTAGTTCCTTATTAATTGTATTCCCTTCCTTCCATCCCAACCCGTCGTGTCGTCACGATCACCATGCACTGGTTCTTTTTGTTTGTGTTACAGGAAATAAACCCATTGGTTTTACAAGAGCTAAGGGTCTCCTGGTTCTCCTTGGTTCTCGTGCGCATAGTCCGCCTTAATTCGTAACGTCTCCACAGGAGTTAAAACAGTTTGGTACATCGTGGGATTTTTTAACTTCCCGCAGCAATGAGCTCGATGTTGGTTGAGCCGTTGACGCTACAATTGGTTTATCAGAAGTGGGATTTAGAACCTGAGGACTTCCAATTTTATAGTTTATTGGTGTCGGGAGAGCGTAGGAGGATCGTGCTACAAATAAAACAAGCTCAAATGAGCTAAGATCCTCGTCCTGTAAATGATGACGTCATAAAAACGAATATGACGTCATTGTGATGTATCAGGTTTGCGATAAATTATCTGTGCTAATGCCCGGCTTGATTCCCGCAAACAAAATTCAAACAGTTTCGGAGATAATGGTATAGGCGATTTCCATTAGCGGCGATATTATGACGTCAACTTTTTTCTAGTTCGAGATAATGGTATAGGCGATTTCCATTAGCGGCGATATTATGACGTCAACTTTTTTTTCTAGGAAGAATTTCCAAAATCAGAGATGGTTACTGCCTGCGCGTGGGCTTTCTGCATATACATGGCAAGTTTCACGAAGATCCGATGAAAACTCTGGGTTGTGAAACAAAAAATATCAAAAAATAGGAATGCGTCATAAAAATTGATATGACGTCATAGTGATGTATCATATGTGCGGTAATTATCTCTGCTAATGCCCTGTTAGATTCCCGCAAACAGAATTCAAAAAGCTTGCCTAGTTTTGAGATAATTTTTTAGGCGATTTCCATTAGCGGAGATATTTTGACATCATAACTTTTTTTCTAGGAGGAATTTTCAAAATCGGAGATGTTACTGTCTGCGCAGGGTTTTTACATATATATGCCAAGTTTCAGGAGTTTCGATGAAAACTGTAGGCTGTGAAACAAAAAAAGTCCACAAGAAGAAGATGAGAACAACAATGTGAGTAAGACAGATCCTCCACGAAGATCTAAAAAAAAATGGGTGGAAAACATTTGGCTCTGTAATTGAGAAAACACGTTAATATGGCAAACGCCTTGGAAATCGGGCGTTATCAAATATATTTTGCTTTGAAACTCACAAAGAGAAACCATTTAACCTTTGTAAAGCAAACCGAGTCATATAAAATAACCAATTGCTTTAGAAACAGCTGCAAGGCCAAAGGAAGATGCTGCTGAGGTTAAAAAGTAAAACCTCCATCACAGAGACAAGCACCACGGGGCTACGCACCATAGGCCTGGGTGCAAGTTCAGTCCGCGCACCCGCGATTCCCACGCACCGCACACACATAAACACCCACACACCCATGAAGAGTCCCTTTACAAAATCTAAAGCTACCCATTTATACCATGTCTGTGTGTGCTGTCTACGTACCTCTTCAGCTTAGAGCAAATTGACCTCCAGATCGGGCCAAGAACTATGTGCGTAATCCAGCTCTCTTCTGTAGGGCTTGCCAAGTGGCTTAAGCACTCTGATGAAATGGTTGATAAGGAACGGCTGGCTTGGCAAGTGATAGAAACCCGATTGGTAATGGGATATACCCGCAAAAAACAGATAAACATCTCCAATTTCTTGACACATTCAGTTTTCACTCCAGATGTCAACAGTTATTTAGTGCACATGATCTGATCCACAAAACAGCAATTATATTTTGATTAAATACTTTAATTAGTTCGTGAGAGTAGATCGTGGAAAATCCCATAATATAATGCATGAAATCGCTTCAAGGTCATTATATGAAAACTATAGCACTTACAAAAGTGATATATAGAGCGATTTGAAAGGTATGAAGATTAGCCATTCGGTGATATGAGTGAGGAAAGGGGGGGAAAAAAACATATGAGCACTTTATCGTGAAGATATCGTTGCTGCCTTTTCCAAGTCAAGGCATTGTTGAGCAGGCCAAAAAAAAATGGTGAAGTAAGACCCCAGCGAGGGAGAGTGAGGTGACCAAGGATAACGCCTTGATAAAGGATAATTAAATAAGGCCGTTAATTATCTTCAAAAGGAGTGTTTTAATGAACCCAAACACCCAATTTTCACTCTTGCACTTCCTTGGAGTTCTCTTAGTATGCATGCAAAGTTTCAGGCTGCTAGGTTTCATGGTTTTTGAATTATGGAGGAGACACACACACTGACATTTATAAGTATATATAATCTCAGCTCGACACCAGAACTAGTAAGGTAACAGACAAGGTAAATATGCAATTCTAAAATCTCTGTAAATCGGAATCAGTTCTGTGAGTGTCGATGCCTGTCCATATCTAATTAAAACTGCTTTATACCAACAACAATTTTCCTTTGAACTAAAAATATTTTTAAGAAAATTGGGTCAGGGGAGTGTGGGAGGACTTTGACATAATGTACAGTACCATTATCACTTTTGTACAAGAAAAAAACAACCTCAATATGAGTAACAGTTCACGATGATCATCATTTAATAAGTCTTTACAAGTTTGGTGTCCATGTGATATACCATCAGAAGAATAATACTGTAGTTTACATATTACACTTTTTATTGTTTTGTATGCAGCCTGTGGCTGCTGGTTGCATCATTGATGGGAGTGTGGCTGTGCCGCTGATGCGGTGCTCCCGTTTCCAGTAAGCTGGTACTCGTTTTGCCAACCTCAGAAAGATGACAGGCTGAGTCAACCCACCTGGTGTTATTCAACGGGATGACAAGGGCTCAAACTCAAGACCCTATAAGATCTTGTGACAGCCACCTGAACCATTAAGCCAACACCAGGCTTCCATATTAGACTGTGTAACTAACTAAAATTGTGATTGTGATGTCACATTGAGGACATAAGAAGATGCATTGCAGTCATTCCTCAGGCTGGAACAGTTTAAAATATGGATGATGATTCATTTACATATCTAAACGTTCACTTGC
>CM068965.1:69885548-69898968 GCA_035128595.1 Eptatretus atami | reverse complement strand
CTCTCGAAAGGATTGCCAACATGGATTTTGAAGATATTCCAACTGCTTGTTCTTCTTTTACACAATGAACCACCTCCCTTGCGGCATCCTTCTTGTTCTTGGATTCCGCTTGTGTGTAAAGCTTGCCAATATTTTGCTGTACAACACCTTCTGGTATAAGTGCCAAACTGTCTCGCTTCCTTCCCAAAACAATTCTCGAAGCTTCCTTTTGAATGAACTCCTCATATAGAGTCTTGAGAGCCTGTATTGGATGTTCAGACTTTTTGGAGTCGTGCGTATCTCCCGAGGTGCTGCCAGTAAAATACGTTTGGATTCTTTCTTCAAATGCATGACTTTGAGAATTAGTGCGTTGCCCTTGGATCTGATGAAGTAAAGTTTCTGAAGACGAGGACTCTTCGATAATTTCTTCCAACACTGACACCCTGTGTGTTTGCTTGTGTGGGGAACCTACATTGTGGTTTGAATTTCTTATTTTTTGTGAAACTGATGGAGAACATAATTGGGCCGTCCATTCTTTTGGTGTATTTTGTTCTTCATCGACTTGCTGTATATTGTCACCAATTGTGGCCTTTTCATCTGCAATTCCAATGTCACTGCTGTCGGACACCTTTTCATCTTTCGGATCGGTTCTTGAAAAAGGCTCCACGTCATTGGCACTGGATGAAGCTTCAGCTTCCACAGTGTCCTCAACAGCAGGCAAACTTTCTGTCACCTTTATGTTTTTATCCAAGGAGTATTTACTCTGCAAACTGTCATGTCTGGAATCAATATTGCACTCTTTATTCTTACTTTCACATATCTCTTTAGAATGAGAAGGTTTTGTTGTTTTATTAGCCGGTTCTTCGGAGCTTGACTCTTCAACAATAGTTGTAAAGGTTTCTGGCTCTATGATATCAGGCTCTTCAACAGTATTCTCCGGCAAGGTTCCCTTTGTGTCTTTGGGTTCCAGTGAAACTTCATTCGGCTGGCTGCTGCTGGTGAGAGCGCTTAGCCATTCATACTTGAGGTCATCAGCAAGAAGTTCAAGAATGCTCTGCGTCCACAGACCAATCACAACAGAATACTCCAATTAACACAGGTAGGGATGTGATATGGTAAAATGCCGATGCACAGTTAAATTTAGAATGCAAACTACCTCCTTCATCTACAAATTATGCAGGGAAGGGTAGGGCACAGTGAGATGTGGGATACACTGAGATAGTTGCTCTCTAGAAAGGATGTTTTAAACTTTGAAAATGAGCCAGGGAGTAAAATCATCTTCCATTTACACGATTTCACAATCCACTTTGGAAATGGCTGTCATATTTCAAAGTTGAGTTGCAGACTGTGTATTTGTTTTTTGACTCGCCAAATGTGTTCCACATGCGTATTTATTTGCATTTCACTGTCCCATCCTCTCCTCAGTGAGTGGTGGAATGGTGGAAGCCCCCTAGCCCCTTCCTTCTCAATTCCCTCCTCTCTCCTTTCATCCATTCTCCCCCTCCTCTCTACATTCTGTCCTCTTCCGTTATATTACCCTCCCTCCTCCAAAAACTGCATTCATAATATTCAGATGGCTCCATCAGTGGATTATTGGCAAACAAAAGCAAGGACAACCTTACAAGTACCTATTCCACAGAACCACAACAGAGCCTATTAATTTTTGATCCCCAATGTGTCGTATAAAGCTTGCAGTGAAATGAAATGGAGAAACACCCCCCCCCCCCGCCCCCCTCTTTTCCCAGCAATTGATGAAATATACAGTTGGGTCCAAACGCCCCTCCACAGAATTTCTGGAGAAGCTTCTTCTTCTTACATATTAAGCACATGGCTGCAAATAGCATCATTTGCTGGGGAGCAGCTGTGCAGCTGATGCCCCCTGGAGGTTAAAGCAGGAATTTTGAAATTTGACCAAGGTGCCGGTGATAGCTCACCTACTCTTGGAGAAGGATACCCTGCGATCTTTAATGTTCACCAACTAATGCTGGCAGCCGGGAGACCCAGTTTTAACGTCCCTCCAAGGGACGGCACACGCATTGACGACCCTGCCTGCGAAACACCAGGATGACAGTTTATAGCTGGGCAGATATTCTAACCTAGGCTAGACAACTCAGAGGGGGGTGTGCATACCAGCACGGTGAGACGTTCATTTGATAGTGCACAATAACTTCAGATGCAGCCATTCATCCAAAGAGAATTTTCCAACTGTTTCAGCTAGACTGCATCAAAATTGTACAGGAATGTGCAAACGATGATGATTGGGATTGAATGTGGGTTATCGCAGAAGAGACTTAAAAAGTCAATGAAAATAATAATGCAAGCCATAGTCTTTTACAGATTTCTCACAATAAATAAATAGGGCCAGGTTTTGAGGAGGCTTCATTCTCAGGTATAATTATATGCACGATAAGTTGAAAATTTAATGCTTTGTGTGAAAATGCAATGGCCTTGGCTACTGTGGAGCTTTGCACACGTTTCTGTAAAGCAGATAATATACAAACAAAGAAGAAAATCCACAAATGCAACACAAGTACCTTGTGGTGTTTGCACATAATTAACTATACCTGCAGTATTACCTTTTGGAAAAGGGGGTTTAATGCATCGTCCATCCTTTCTGAACTCTGGTGCTCATTTAAACTTGTATCTGCACCCTGAATGTAAAAATATTAATTACAAATGTTATTGTGAACATTCCGTATTTAAATATTCACATCGTAAACACATTATCAAAGGTGATCTCAGAACAGTGAAAGATAGTAAATTATGTGCATCACTTACAAAAGGACCAAATTATAGAGAAAATAAAAGGATTAACTTGAATAAAGCAATGGAACTTACAATGATAGGACTGACAGTAATGGATGAGAGAACAAGCTGATAAACACAAAGTACCAAACACACAAATATATTTATGGTCGGAGGAGGTAGAGAAACATGTAGAAATGAGAATTGTTGATTTGAAAATAAAAGATCGAGTCAATAATCCGAAGGTAATTTAAATAATCTGGAAACACGTAATTATTTAAAACAACTTCAAACACAATATGTTATTGTTCCAATTGACAAAGCAAATAATAAAATTGTATTTGTTTGCAAAACATTCTACATTCAAACACTTTTGGAAGAATTGGGCTTACAGACTGGACTTGCAAAGACCTACAAAATAAGTAACGATAATAAAATAGACTTGATACAACACCATGTAAATCACTCCAAATCGAGAAGACGGTTCGTTCCAGGTAAACACCATAAATTACCATTCATTTACTGGATCTAAAAAATGCACAAAACCCTTGGAAGATGAGGTTCATCATTGCAAGTGGAGAATGCAGTTTGAAACCATTGTCAGGCAGTATTACAGAAGCGATGAAACTAATTTATAAATACGTAAAAACTATCATGAAAAGGCGAGTTTTTATTCTGGTATTAAAAATTTCTGGATCATTGACAATTACAAACCTGTAATCTACAGTATCCATAACATTAATAACTACAACGGCACTCGGTAGAGCGCATACCTCTGCCAGGCTGAACAGTTTACATTTTGTATCCCACTGATAGACCAGATCTAGATCCGGACCTGAACCAACATCTAATTGGCTTGTTCTTGTCACCTACCCAACCCATCCACCTAGTTTCATCCAAATCTGTCAAAACTCTTTGAGATATCCTGTTCACTCTTTGAGACAGAGAGGGGTAAAAACTGAAAACATAACCTCTGCCTACCTTCGGTGGCAGAGGTAACAAGAGTAAAATCTAAACGTCTGTCAACTTACGATTTTTCTACATTATACAGAAACATTCCACAACACAAGCTCATAACCGCATCGGACAGAGTGGTAGATAAAACATTTGCAGGAGATAATAAAGCATACATTAAAGTCTATCAAAAAAGAGCAAATCTGGTCTAAAGAGGAGAATCAATATTCATGTAATTTTTCAAAAAATAAACTTAAACAAAGTATTCGATTTCTCCTAAACAACAGTTTCTTTACATTTGGCAACAAGATACTCCCACAGACAGTGGGGATACCCATGGGTTCAGATCCGGCCTCTTTCTTTGTAAATTTGTTTCTGCACATGTACGAGTCTGATTGGGTCCAGAACATGTGCAGGAATGAACTAACAACTGCACCAAGGTGTGGAAAGATCTTTAGATTAATTGATGATTTACAACAATTAATGATGGGTTTGTATTTGATCAGATTCATGATGATATCAATCCAAAATAACTCGAATTTTAAAAAGGAAAACCAAACTCACACTTCAATCTCTTATTTAGAATTACAAATCGATATCAATAATAATAATTTAACACAAAATTCATTGATAACGAGATGATTTTCCATTCCACATTGTACGAATACCCTTCTTAGACAGAAATATTCCGAAGATGTTATTCTATGGGATGGTTGCATGCAAAATAAATAAAAAAAGTAAATGACCATTTGAACATTTGAATAACAGTTTGATTCAGTGGTAAGTGGGGTGGACGTGTTTGTTGGTGGACATGTTATATTTAAGGTAAGATGTGCATTATTTAATGTATTATTATATTATAGAATATGGGATGGGAGTTGTAACTATGTGATAATACATTAAATGCTCTAGCGAGTAGAGTCTGATTGGTGATGTTACATTGATGGGTTGACTAACTGCCTGGACGCAACTGAGGTTGTGGATCTACTGATGTGATTCCATGACCGAGGTTGTGGATCCGCCATTTTGAAGAGGTTCTCAGCTGAAAGGATCAAAACCTCGAGGTAGAACGGTGCCCAGCTGATGATCTGTGCGGTTGGGAAACCAGTCAATTGCCTGCAGGTTAATGTTATTACTTTAGGTAGTGTGTGGTTGTGTGTCATTGGTTGTTATCTCCATATGCGGGTTTCAGAAGGTGGAATGGAGCCCTCTCATGTCTCAAAGTATCCACCTTCATGTGTGTGTGTGTGTGTCTAATGCTTCATTCTAAAGGGCTCCTGCAGTCGTACTGTTGGTACTGTTGGAAAGCCAATAATAAACATAGCCCCGGGGGAACTGACATTTATTGCCACAACAGGTGGGGTGAAAATAAGACATTAGGGGGAAGGGGTTTTGGCCCCGTTCTTGAAGTGGTACAGTCATGGGGAGCACAACTTAAGTTCACGGCATGGTCATGTTTCATGTAGAGTTTGGTCTGCATCTGACCGTCAGTTTCTGAGATTTTAAAATTAATTACCTGAATTTGAGGTGAAACCCCCCATTTTCAGCCTCTTATAGGGAGTGGATCTGGATGGGGAGCACAACCCCATGAGACCTTACTATTCTGATGTATCATACCAAATTTGGCCCATATCAGTCACGTAGTTTGTGAGGAAAATGTGTTTTAGTGAATATGAGGGTTTAGGGGAGGGAGGCCATGGCCCCATTTCCAGGGGAGATACGGCCATGGGGAGCACAACTTAAGGTTAGGGCATGGTCGTGATGCCGCATGGCCAGTTTGGTCGGGATCCTGCTCTAACCTACAGGGGTCACTGCATCAGTGGCACAGCTGTGCCCTAGCAAATTATGCTACCTGCAGTCATGTGCTGCATATGAATGAAGAAGGCCATCAATGAATGTTCATTAAATTAGGTCATATAGAACAACCAGACTTAAATCACGACCACTGATCAAAAGTGACATGTCCATGGAAGAACTTCATTGTATTAGGCAGCCATTCTTAGGAGCCACCTACATATGCCATATGCAAAAGGTGTAATTTTTGAGCTCCCCTCTTCCTTGTCCCATCTATTCGTCATATCACTTTGATCTTTTGGAGAAAAAAAATTCACGCACTCTTTGGTATATGCTTCATTAATACGAGTAATAGGCATCCACAACCATCCTTGACCATCTTGTGCAAAGTCGGGAGATGCCCTCACTTTTTTCTCACTTTTTCACCTATATTCGCTTCTAAATTCGTTTTCTCCACAACCGCTTGAGCAATTGACACAAAACCTTCAACAAACACTAGAGGATCACCTACCCATGGAGAAAATTTTTAAACAAAGTTACATGTTGATTGGATGGAAAAAGTAGCCGGCACTCCAAAAAGTCTGTTTTCCGCAGGCGTGGGTTACAGGGTGTTTCACATAGGAGGAATAAACGGCCTCGGCCGAACGAACAAATTATTTCGAGGCCAAACATTAAGAACTTTGAGAACCAACCTCAGATTCTACGTTTCCAACTTCATCGAAGTCTCCCTCTTCATCGTGCGCCTCTGAAATGTACTGAAGATTCTTTAGAGATTCTGTATGCTCCACATCAGTGGGATTCGTGGAGAGGTCACTGCTGCTGACGCCGAGCCCACGGTCCTCGTCAAAGTCCTGTTCATGGGACTCACCATCTGATTGGGCTCTTGCATGTCCTCCAAAACTGTCTGAACGCTGTTACATAGAATGGGTCACATGGGTAGTGTGTACACCGTCATTTATAACACTTCGGAAAATGTGCATCAGTCGATCTGTTAAGACAAACCTGAGTTCCATGAGTGGTCATAAAAATGCTTCAATGGTGTTTCAGGTATGTCATACATGACAAGCACATGTATACTATGTCTTCTTCATTTGTATGCAGCACAAAGCTGCGGGGTAGCATTACTGGCTGAGGGTGTGGCTGCGCTGCTGATGCAATGCACTCTGCTGGTTCGGGCAGGAATTTGGAATTTGTTCATGGTGCCGGCAGTAGCTCGCCTACTCTTCACGAAAGACACCGTGGGATCTTTGACGTCCACCAACTAATGCTGGCAGATGGGATACCTGGTTTAACATCTATCTGAGGGACAGCACACGCATTGTTGAATCACTCTGCCCGTGAAACACCAGGTTGACAGTTTATACCTGGGTCGGGATTCAAATTTAGGCTAGACAGCTTCGAGGTGAGTGTGCGTACCTTTAAGCCATCCTCTCAGCCCATATACTACTCAAAACATGATTTGAACAGGAATGACATTTTGACAAATTGAAGTAAAACCTTGACAAATGGGTTGAAATACATGCAATACAAGTTTGATAAAATGTCTACTTTGGGCCATCGCAAGGCTAAGCTTTCTTTTACTGTACGAGTGATATCCTGTACTTACAGTATGTTATCATGAAGAACAAAATTCTTACCTTTCTAACATCTGGAAAGAAGAAGAAGAAAAAAAAACGAATGTCAAGTTGTGAGCAAAATAATTTTTGTTCTCATACATGACATGACACATTTGTCCATCACACAATGTGGATGAAATTTCCAAGTATCACACAATTTATTCTAAGTTTCACAAAGTGAGTTAAAGAATACGCTCAACCGATGGTACTCAAATGAACAACACTTTGTTAGGCCTCAGGTGTAATAACTTTAAAGTTTGCAATGATCAGCATAAAATGATTTATTCAATATAATGGTGGTGCAGACTTTCCAATCTTCCTTTCATCTAAAAAATAAATGTCATTTTCTGTATTTGTCTCTGTGTAACACCAATCATGTCAAAACTATTGGGCCAATTGCCGCCAAACTTGGCACGTGGACCAAGTTCGACCTCGTGGTGAACATGGACTACTTTGTTTCATCTGCAGTCGCGGCGGTTTGGGAGGGAAGGTCGACAACAATTATCCATGTAAATGTGTATCGTGTAGCGCCACCTGGTGGTGGTGGTGGAGGGTATTACAAGTCAACTGTGGAGATAACTTGCATTTTTGCATTGTACATGTCCCCAGAGAGTGGGAAGCCCCAAAGATATCCTCCACTAATCAGGGGAGGCAGGGGAAAGGGGATGGGTGTGAGTCTGGAGGGAGGTGAAGGGGTGGGAGGAGGGACCCGGCGTTGCCCAGCAATGCCGGGCACCCCTGCTCGTTTAATATAAATTGTGTCTTGATGAAAGCAAAAAGGTCAAAACTTACCGGTGCAAGGCTCTCGTTTTTTTTAATCCTCTTTAAAATTATTTTGTTACTTTGGTTCGCATTGTTGCTTTGGCATAATCAAGCCCAATAATGTCACAATCACCCAGGTATTGAGATATCGTTGGGTTTGAAAATGATGCACGTTGGTGAAGTCATACCACAGGGGGATTCTAATTGAGACCTGTGAGACAGTGGCAGTGTTTATGCCAGTTTTGTGGTTTACTACAACCTAAAGCCAGTGTTTATAAGCTGCGAATATTTATCCATAGTATCTTCTTGTTTTCTCCACTGTAATATTGCACATTTCATTATATTGCATTTTGGGTCACATGACTTGCCATTGTTTTGTCATTGTTTTATGAAGTTAATTATGAATAAGCAACACTTTTAGTTTGTCTTTTGGTTTACATATCATAATAGCCTAAAGTTCTTGATTATGAAGCTCTTTCACAGACCACTTCATCAAATATATAAATGCTTATATTTATTAGGTCTGCACATTGGTATATGTTTGCAGTGTGCTAGCATGCCCCACTGGTATATGTATAGATGCATGTACATACAATATACAGGATGATAATTTTTTATTTGAGAACCCTAAATAATTCCCATACACTACAAGCTATATTAGTTAGGAAACCAATATAAATGTAGCCTAATGGTACAGAAAGATGTGACATGATTCACAAAATTGATTACCTTAAATGAAGTGCTGAAAGTATCCACCACCGTGTTGCAGGTACAAATTAATTATCTTACCATCCTCTGGAGCCACTCACAGTCAGCTACACGTTCCTCTTTGTCTGACTCCAGTAACTGATGCACTGCATGAATTTTGTAGGGATAAAGTTTTGAGTTTATTCACCGCCTTCTTTGCACTGGAATATGAACAGTGAGCTTGTTGTGCTAAACGTCTCAGAGATTTCTTGGGGCTTGTTTCCGTTCTTTCGTGCACTTCACCGACTTTCTCTGGTGTAACAACACTTGGCTGGCATATTTGCTTTGTTAACCTTCATGCAGCCTGTTGCTCTGAACTGCTTCACGAGTTTCCATATCACTGATTTAAAAGGTTTCCTACGACCACCAAAGCGACTCTTAAATGCAATTTGACATTCCCTAAAGGATGCATTATTGATGTAATGTTCGACGAGAAACACACGTTCTTCCACAATGAGAACCATGGTGTGACTGAGTGAAAACTGTTAACTGTCACTGCCGGGTCACGTGATAAATCACTTGACACCTGATAACTCTCAGGATCATGTTACGTCTTTCTGTAACATTAGGCTACATTTACACAAAATATTAGGTTCCTAGCAGATATAGTTTGTAATGTATAATAAAAAATATTATAATAAAATAAAAATCAGTGTGTGTGTATGTATGTATATATATATATATATATATATATATATATATATATATATATATATATAAGACCCACCCACATCTCTCACCTGTGAATGGAGGGAATAGCCAATCAGCTCTCACCAAGTTGACTCCACTCAGGTGGCTAGGATTATATAAATGATTGACCCCTCCCACACTTCTCCAGCTGAAGTAGCTGCATAAAGCAACCTAAGAAGACTTACACAAGGTAAGTGCTAACGCTGTTTCGAACCCTTGCCAGAGTTCCTCAACAACTATAAAGACGTTCACATAGAGTACATATATGGGAATTCCAATGCTATACACCCCCTCAGCTCCCGGACGGGTTTCATCACTTATTGGCAAATCATCAACGATAGCGCAGACAGCAATGCATCCCAATGAGGCTCCCAAGCATGTATGACGTGCGAACGTCAAAAGCAGTCAATATAGAAAGATCGACCCACATCGTGTGTGTGTGTGTGTGTGTGTGTGTGTGTGGTGTGTTGTGTGTGTGTGTGTGTGTGTGTGTGTGTGTGTGTGTGTGTGTGTGTGTGTGTGTGTGTGTGTGTGTGTGTGTGTGTATATATAAAATACACACACACACACACACATATATATATATATATATATATGTATGTATAACCCATATATAACTCATGGCAATGCTCACAATAAGTCAGGATGTGCATCTGATGATATATATATAGATAGATAGATAGATAGATAGATATAACCACATTCGTCGTTGATACATCAGACACACCTCCTGACTGTTATTGTGAGCATTGCCATGGGTTATGTCTCACACGGTAAAACTGCATAATCCACAAAGAACAACCGTCCATCTGCCACCCAGGCAATTGTTCCCACTAATGCAAACCATTCAACCAGAAGGCACGTGATGTGATCGGTGGGTAAATCGAAACGTGTGGAGTGTGACGAGCACTCCCTCAATCTCCATTGTACATAGTGGTCATCATTGGTTAGATATTTATCAGTATGCCATCCTTTTGAGGGCAAATAAGCCTGAAATCCGGATCAGCGGCTCCGTTTGATGTTTTACTGATGTTGAGCATATAATCTTTGTTTGTTTGAAAGAGTCGCCGGGCCGAGGCCTTTGGGTTGGAGGTGATGCTTTGGTGTAGGACTATGTTCAATAAACATCAGGGGAGTGCTCATCACACTCCACATGTTTCGATTTATATATATGCATAACTGAATCAAACCCTCTAACTTGATGAGGTCGCAGGGCACAGATCAAGTCCCATCACAGCAATTGCTGCACGACCTGTCAGCAACAAGTGTCGCCTGCCACGTGAGCATATTGTCTCTGCTCTGCTGATCACCCGTTCAGAAGTTTGCAGCCAGGAAGATTAAATTCAACGAAAGAAGCACGCTGACCATAACATGATGATGTCATGTGCATGAATTACACCAACACATCACCTCCAAACTAGGAGGCATTCGTATGGTCCTCAAGCCTTTGCAGACTGAGATTAAAGCCTATGGTCACAAATAAATGAAAGTAGAGATGTCGATCTCGATTTTACTCTTGTTGTGGGCTCATCAGGACAACATACTGCTAGTCGTTTATGTGTGACCATATTAGGCTCATTAGTGTAACTGAATCAAACCCTCTAACGTCAGGGTGCTTTTTTCGTTGAATTCAATGTTCCTGGCTGCAAACATCCTAACTGGTGATCAGCAGGGCAAAGACAATGTGCTCGTGTGGCAGGCGACACTTGTTGCTGACAGATCGTGCAGCAAGCGCTGTGATGGGACTCGATCTGTGCCCTGCTGCCTCATCAAGTTAGGGGGTTCGATTCAGTTATATTAATACAACTTGTGATTATAATACAGGTCGCATGCCACTGTACAATCTTAAACAAGGAAAGGAGGCCATTTGGCCCATTATTGCCGTGTTGCACTCCCGGGTCAATTTTCGCGACAGCTCCAAACCATAATCTTCTTAATATTTTACTTCAGTGTAAATAACTCGATATTGATTGGGTGACCAAAGTTCTTATATAAATATGGTACAACAACCCTAAGCAATTCTTCAAAGTCAACCTGGGGAAGATATTTGTGTTGTGCTGTACTTACCTATATGTTCAGGAAGTCTGAATTTCAATGCAGGTTCTAGAAAACAAGGATGCAGGATAATATAATTAACTATAATGTCATATCAGTAGAAACTAAAACAGAACTCTGGAGAGCGCATAGCTCTGCCAGGCTGAACAGTTTACGTTTGATAGGCCATATCTGGATCCGGACCTGAACCAAAATCAAATCGGCTTATTCGGTGTTTCACAGGTAGGGTGATTCATCTGCAACATGTGTGCCTTCCCTCGGATGGACGTTAAATGGACATCCCCTCTGCTGGCATTAGTTGGTGGACGTGTCCTTCGTGAAGAGTAGGCGAGCTATCGTCAGCACCATGGCCAAATCCAAAATTCCTGCCCTAACATTAGTTGAATGCCAGGATTGGCCAGCCAGTTCGTGAAAGACTTGGGCCAAGCTTCTCCCAGCCAACCCAGAGTAAAAAAGCATTTCCACGATAACGTGGGAATAATTGTGGTCCTTAAAGAAGAACAAGTTATCAAAATGTTGGAGAGGAGTTTGTGCAGTTCTATAACAGGACAAAAGGAACAGTTGAGAGAGGGGGAAAACACCAACAGCAGAGTTGAAGGTCAATATTGAGGCAGACTTGGACAAACAATGGGTGTGGGGAGGAATGAGGGACAGGACAGGATGCAGGGGGTGGACAAGATAGATACAGAAGAAAACTCTTTGGAGGGAAACTGGAAATTTGGAAGGAGAGCATGGGGTGGGTTAATGAGGGTAGAAAAGATCATGGTTTTGGATTGGGGGTGAACTAAGATGGTGGTGAACAGCTGTCTTGAAGACCTGGAAGGAAGAATGAGATTGAAGAGAATGTGGAAGTTGGTTCCACAGGCAGGAATAAAGAGGAAGGAATGAGTGGAGGTGAGCAGTGATCCTGGATTTAGGTAGTTTCAACTTGTGATTACAGAACCACTTGTTTCACAGAGGGTAGTCAGAGATCGGCAAATCTTTACTGATGGTACTGTCATAAAATACAAACCTGTTTTACGCCTGGCCCTGCGTCCAACCCATCGTAATGCTTCACCATCTGTAACAAATAAAAAAAATGGTCAAATCTACACATGCTGGGCTCAATACCTGAGTTGTGACAACTGGTGTAAAGATAAAAATGGACAATCTGCATGATTATTCAGATTCAGCTTTGAAATTTGTCAGAAACATATCTTATGATTGAAAAGATTACTTCAAACTCAATACTCGATGTTGAGTGGACAAGGTGAATATCAAGAGTCAGGAGGTGCGAAATAAGACTGCGTGCCACCTCAAAGAAGCGTGATCCTTCGTTAAGTCAGCAGTCAGTGAAACAGCATGTGGTTGAACCTGCTCCTGAGTGGTTTCTACTGAGACGTTGACTTACCAAAGGGTGTTACACTTCAGAGGATTATATCCAGTGGTCCATGTAATCTGAGATTTATCCTGGGTCTCTTTCATGTAAAAGGGCTTTATTCATCTATTTGCTCCTCAAATTGCTCTGCGAATTTCTCCAAATGGATACAAGCGTGCCACTGGAGATGCAAATCAAATATCGGGCCAAGTTATAATTCCAACTTCCCATTGAAGATGAACAGAAGCATTTGTTTGTGAGTTTGTTACCCTCGCAGAAGGAGAGGGTATTGCATTTGGGTCCGTTTGTCTGTCTGTTTGTTTGTCTGCACAGAACTTTAAGTGTTTTTCTCCGCAACCGCATGTCGGATTCAGACGAAATTCTCACCATCGGAGCGACTACTCATGTAGAATGCTTTAATGATAATCATGACGTTATAGGTCATGTGGTGTAGCAGCTATGTTGGAAAAACGGAAAAACTTTGGACCTCTGTATCTGTGAAACGGCATCAAGGAAAAAAAATTTAAATTTCACACATGGCAAGTACTCCTCATGGGGAACGAGTGTGATTTTTTGAAGACATCATAGGTGCCTTCGTTATGATGTCATAATTGCACATGAAGAACGCTACATCTGATCAGTTTGAACATTTTCTGAGCGTCATCTAGAGATAATAATAATTTTTTTTAAATGATAATGTCATTGGTCACGTGATTCAGCA
>CM068965.1:69853492-69884053 GCA_035128595.1 Eptatretus atami | reverse complement strand
CATCCTGTGCTGTTAATGAGTTTAAATGAAAGTCCCAATTAAAGAGTTTTGGCTGAGTGAAAGAAAGGATTGCCATTTAAACGAGTGCTCCCAAGTGAACGTTTGTGTGTGTCCTGTATTCATATTTCTTTGTCTGTGGGGAGAATTGGACCCCGAGATTAAGGGCGAATACTTTTCTGATTGATTATATTGATCTAAGTGAAAAAAAATTAGGATCCCTTTGTGGGTAACTATTTCGTTTGGTTGAAGAGTTGTGATAATCAAAACTTGCTTGTGTAATCACACTTTTATAATGATTGTACAGATTTTGTATGTGAGTAGTAGTTAAATAATATGTTTGTTTTTTTTTAAGTGTGTTGTCTCTGCTCTGCACTCTGTGCACATGTCTGCAGTTGCAAGGGTTCATGGCTCTGCAATCCCTATGATTGAACTCGCAGTGAGAAAGTCATTCGGACCATCGGGACTGCAGCACACAGTGTCCTGGAGATTGTCAATTGGACCTCTGGGACCATGCCGAGGCCCTGGCGCCCTGTCCATAACAAAAATGTCATGTGCCCCTTCATCTCAGAATGCGCTTAAACCACAACAACCTCAAAGTCCTTTCAGCATAAATCTGGCAGTTATCACCTGTTTGTGTCTATACAACTCCGTAACCCATGTGTCTCTCTCTCTCTCTCTCTCTCTCTCTCTCTCTCTCTCTCTCTCTCTCTCTCCACTCCCTTCCTGATACTTTTTATCGATCCATCAGATTCACTCTGCGTTTACAGTTCCAAATTCACCAAACACCTCCACGATTTTACTTCAACCTTCCCTTTTCCCAATGTTATGCAATCGTTATTTAAAATAAATTAATAAATCCACTTTTTACTATACATCTCCCAGAGCCACGTGCTTCTCCCGTAACCAAGTGATCTGTTTACATCCTCTGCGTTAACCGATCCAAATTCCCCATTCACCTCATGATTTTTTCTACAACCTTTCCATTACCTAATCTATGAACTCTGCTTCTCTCTCTCTCTCTCTCAAAAAAAATACTACTGATAAAAAAATAATAAAAATGATCTCTTATAATGCTCATCTTCCTCTTTCACACGTGTGGTTCTCATTACCGAATCATAATGCACTACTCTTCTACTATTTCAACAGGTCAGGTCAGGTATGGGAGCATGTGCCAGAACAGCGCGTCGCTGCGTCCACTTTCCGCCGGTACTCCAGGGCCTCCGTCTGGCCATCCCCAGGCAGATGCCAGGCCCATCCCATCTCCTTGAGATGATGGTCAACCTGCTGCAACCACGAGGCACGTGGTCGGCCCACTGGCCTCCTCCACTCATGAACTCCCTCGCTGAGAGAATCTGGTGAGCAGGATCGGCGTCAGGAAAACGAGCCACATGTCCATACAGCCGCAACTGACGCTCACGGACTATGCAGGTAACAAATCTCATCCGAGTCTCTCTCAGCAACCGCTCGTTGGACACAAAATCCGACCAGCGATAGCCAAGGATTCTCCGAAGAGACCTGGTACCAAAGGAATTAAGTCTCCGTCTCAGATCCTTGGTCAGAGTCCAAGTCTCGCATCCATAGAGCAAGACTGAAGTACCAAGGACCTGAAGACTCGGACCTTCGTCTCCCGCACAGTACCGCAGCGCCACACCCCATGATCCAGTGAATCCATGACTCCCCAGGCCCGACCCAGACGTCTATTGACCTCTGACTCACAGCCAGCAGAGACATGAATATCGCTGCCGAGGTAAGTGAATCTCTCCACGACCTCAACATCCTCACCACAAACAGACACAGACAGGACAGCAGCATCAAAGATGTCACCGAAAGCCTGGATCTTAGTTTTGACCCAAGAAACCCGTAATCCCAGCGGCTCCGACTCCTCATTCAGCACCTCGAGGCCCCCAAAAGGATATCTAAAGTCTCCGCAAAGATGACTGCATCATCTGCAAAATCAAGGTCCGAGATCTTGACATTCCCAAACGATGCACCGCAGCTTGATCTCTCCGACATCTCCCTAAAATCCAGTCCATACAAGTGCTGAAAAAGTGGGGGCCAGTACACACCCCTGACGAACTCCAGAATAACTGGAAATAATCAGAGATGGTACCACCACACTTCACAGCACTCTCAGTACCAGAGTAGAGTTCAGACATCAGATCGATCAGTTTTAGTGGCACCCCACGAAGACCAAGAATCCTCCAGAGGGCATCCCGATTCACTGAATCGAACGCTTACAGAGATCAACATAGGCTGCAAGCAGCCCTGCCGAAACTCTCGTCTGCGTTCGGTGAGGACACGAAGAGCAAGGATACGGTCAATCGTTGACCTTTTTGTGTAAAGCCTGATCTGCTGGACGCTGGTGCTCAAGCAGATGGTGGCGAACCCTATCAAAGAATTATCCGAGCAAAGACCTTGCCCGCACTGAGAGCAGCGTCACCCTCGGTAGTTGTTGCAGTCTTGGCATCACCCTTCCCTTTCCAGAGAGAACAACAAGGCCCCTCTTCCAATCAGTTGGGATGATGCCTGTGTTCCAGGCAGAGCACAAACTGCATGCAATGACACGAGTGCAGCATTCCACCAGCCTTGAGAAGTTCAGCATGGATGCCACAGATCCCTGGAGCTTTGCCCGTTTCAACCGTTCACCGCAGCCCGTGTTTCCACAAGCGAAGGTGACCACAGTTGATTCGAGGTCAGCAACAGGGATTGTAACACCCTTGACGTCCAACTCGACAGCTGGGGATCAGCCTGGTACAACCGCTCAAAGTAAGCGCCCAGCGGGCCTTCACTTCAGACTCCTCTGTCAAGAGCCTACCACTCTCTGCTCTAACTGCAGTGCTCCGAGGGATGGGCTGGATGAACGCAATGCGCGAATTCCCTGTAAGCGGACGAGAATCACCTGTCCACAGGTGATGCTCTACCCCCTCACAGATTCCTCGCACATAGGCCTCCTTGTCCACCCTCAGTGCACGTACAGTTTTACGCCTCAGCTCCCTGAACAGCTCAGCTCTTCCATTCAGCCTGGCCCTGCGACTCTGGTCAATGGTATCCAGTGTCCCTTGAGAGACAAAATTCTTCTTTGCCCTGCGGTGAGTTCCAAGACATCACCGGCAACATCAAGGACGGTGGTCTTGAAGGCACTCCACAACTCTTCAGGACCCCCAAAGCACCCAGACCCCCAAGTGTCCACTTAGCCTGTTCGCAAACTCCTTAGCTACTCTCTCATCCCTGAGCTTGCCAACATCCAGCCTAGGCTGGGATGGTACCATTCTCCAGGATTTAAGGTGCAGCTTTAGGGTTGCTACAACAAGCCTGTGGTCAGTATTGAGAACTGAGCACTCCGGTAGACCCTGCAGTTCTGGATCATCCTCCAACGACCGTCAATGAGGACATGGTCAATCTCCTTTGCCACACCGCCAGCGTTGAATACCAAGTCCAGCGATGAGCTTGTGGGCGCTGAAACCATGAACCAGCCACCCTCAGTCCATGACTTCTTGCAAAGTCAAGAACTTGCTATTCTGGTTCATAGTTCCTGACCCATGGGGACCAACCACACACCTCATAACCATCCTATCAGTTCCAGTCGATGCATTGAAATCCCCCAAGACTAGAAGTTATCTCGTCTGGGCACTGATCAACCACAGACTCGAGCGTGGCGTAGAATGCATCCTTCACGGTGAGATCACTCGCCTCAGTCGGAGCATAAACAGAGACCAGGAAATGACACCTAAGGAGTGACGAATCCTTAATCTCATAATACGCTCGTTGACCGGTGTTACCTCAATTATCATTGGGGTCAGCTTATTGGACACAGCTACAGAACTCCTTGGGTATGGTAACCATCAAGACGACCAGACCAATAGTAGGTGTAACCACCCACATTATCTCGCCGCAATCCGGTCTCCGAACCTCAGAGAGAGAGCTGCAATCCCGATGTCCAAACGCTTGAGCTCAGATGATACAGAGACAGGTGATCATCCTCTCTTAGGGATAGGACATTCCAGGCACCCACCCGAAGGGACGCCTCAGGTAACCCAAGGAGACCGCCGTCTGGTGGACACACCTCAGCACCACTCCGACACACTCTCCCGCAATCTGACCCAGGATGTTACCCCGTGTTTCCCTCCTATCATCAAAGATTGGGGTCCCGAAGGCTTTGCCCCAATCCCGTCATCCGGTGAGCTGCCCTGCGAAGGGAAGCTGCACAGGAGGTACTCCCACGGAGTGGGTTTTCAGATTTTTTTGCGTTTTTTATGTTTGCGGAATGAAGGTTTTACGGTGGCGGAGTGCAAATCCTGCCACCAACCTCCTAATAAAAAGTAACCCAACTGCAGGAGGACGTCCGCAGACACAGTTGGGCACTAGATATGATGGCCGTTGGCTCACAAGGAGCTCCTCCGCCCTTTGACAGGTTTTGTTTTTAATCCTGCTGGGTGTCCATATCCAAACACCCTCCTCACCAGAAAACCTGGTGGGGAGACGGTTTAGTCGCGACAACCCGACCATGAACAGGTTAGTACAGTTTACATGGTACCTGTAGCAGGTCACAGATCTAACCTGACCTGACGCAACCTGACGCAATCTAACCTGACCTGATCTAACCTGACCTATTCAACACACTGCTCTCAATTCGACCTCTCCCTCATACTTTGCCTAAAAAATCCAACTGTTACAGTGTTTCTTCTCTCCATTCTCTTAATTTGCCTTTATTGCATCCCTCAAGATATGTCTTTAATCGCATTTCTGACCTAAAAATTTAAAAAACCCCAGTTTGCAATGAATGTTCGCTTTCCATCAACCATTTTTTTTCAAATTCAGTGCCAACTCACCCCTCTCACCCCTCCCTCTAAAAGCAACCATCACATTCTTCTCCCTCCAAGCTTCCCTCTCATCTTCTTCAAAAACTCCCCCCCCCCTCACCTTTCTCCCTCAACTCTCCCCACTCACCCTTCTCAAAATTCCCCCTCCTCACATCCACAAAGCTGCCTCCTTCCCCTCCCTCTTCATTAACAGTGTGGACCTCAAATATCTGGGGCCTTCGCTCAAACCTTACAGATCTTTCCATACAGGTTGCCACTGACAAACCAGACATAATCTGCCTCACAGAAACTTTCCTTCCTCAAGCGTCTCTGATTCCCAAGTATCTCTCCCTGGTTACTCCCTCCTCCGGTATAACAGACCTGAGCCTCGTCCTGGTGGCGGAGTTGCTCTCTTCATCAAAAACTCTATTCCTCACTTGTGTGTTCGCTCTCATACGAGCCTTGACAAGGTATACAAAAAACAAGATAAAAAGAGCAAAGGTAAACTCCCATTACTCACACAGAAGTATGTACAAACTGCCACAATGTAGACAAAGTAATTAGCCCGTATCCGAAGCGAAAAGCAGGTTGAAGCAATCGGTCCGTACATGGTATGTAGAACGTATGGTATGTGTGTACGTGTATGTCTGCATTTAGTTTAGAGCGTACATCGAAAACTGTTCACCGGAGAACATTTAAACTTCACCACATGTCACATGACCATTTGATATGGAGCATATTGAGCGTACATCGACAACTTTTCAGAGTATAACTTGTATACATTTATCTCAGGATCACAAACAATCATTATGTGAAACAGAAAAATTGAAGGAATAATTAAGGGCCCCTATTAGGTCTGGGCCCAGGGGTAGTTACCCCACCCCCTCTTGTTGTCCCTGCTCGCACCAAGTCCTTCTGAAGACTTTGCGGGGTAAGTATTCCATGACTACCATGTAGTTCACTCAAAGTATTCAGCCCTTGGACATTTTGAACCTGATTTGAAAAATAAACCCTTCCAATAATTGCTGTGGATGAGTACACACAAAGTTAGCTTAACTTTTGATACTTACTAAGTGTATCAGAATCGATATGTATCGCATTCACCTGCACCCACAAGACAAAGATACAGTCCATCAGAGTGACAACCACAGATCACCGATTCAAATCATACTCTAAGGACAAGATCATGTTGCTTTAACAATTGAATTAATTGCAAAAGCAATGAAATGGGACGAGTATGATAGTCAAGATGTACAGTATGCATCCTCTCCTCTGAGCTGTCTAGCCTGGGTTCGAATCTCGGTCCTGCTGTACACTTTCATCCTCATGTTCTGCAGGGAGGGCGATTCATCAATTGTGTTCCATCCCTCCGATGGACGTTCGACGGGAGTACCGTCTGCCTTTCGCGAAGAGTAGGCGAGCTATTTCCGGGCACTCTGAGCAAATTCCAAATTCCTGCTCTAACTTACAGGGCGCACTGCATCAGTGGCACAGCTGCACCCCCAACAAATGATGCAAATCAGGAACAATGTGCTCCGTACGAAAGAAACAATGAAATCTTACAATCAACAAATGCTTCATTCAGTGACTATCAGCTTACGATGCACAATATAAACACACAACAGGAGCACGATGCAATCTTATGAATGAGAATGTAATGCATGGTTTTCTTACCTCATCGAGACTTCCGAGAACATGGTTTTCTGCGATTAGAGTTTTTATTGTCCTTATCCATTGTTCCTTCTTCTTGTATGTCTGTGCCTGGAGGATTCAACACGATACGGCGGTTAAGTATTTTCTTCAGCACGCAAAGCTATCAAAAATACATTGGAAGGAAATTTTCAAGGAAAAGATGAGGTTAACTTGATGTACATATCATTCTGTGGGATAAACTCGGCTGATGGACAGCTTGGGACTAATATCCTGGGCTTTCCCTTTTAGGATGAGGGGCATGACTTGAATCGCAGAACTACCTCTCGTCTGGTGAACTATCGGAGGATTTATGCAAACCCTAGCAATAATGAGTTTACCTCTTGCGATGTCAGTTCTGACTCCAAAAGCACATGTAGTTGGGACAAATAATTACCGACAGTTTGAAGCGTACTGATGATCTTATGAACACGTAACTTTATTTACGACTAATATTGGGCCAAACATGTATGAAAAGTAAGGGCTGACCGAATAGCTTGGAGTTACACACACCCAATTCTGAGCTGTATATCCTGCGTTTAAATCTCAGCCAAGCAATAAATTGCCATCCTGGTGTTTCACCTGCAAGGCAATTCATGAATGTGTGCACCATCCAGCAGATGAACCTCAAGCTGAAGGACCCGTCTACCAGTACTTTGCTAGTGGACGTTTAAGATCCCACGGTGTCTTTCGCGAAGGGTTGGCAAATTATTGCCAGCACCCTTAACAAATTACAAATTCCTTCCCTGACTGACAGCTGGGAAGGCAATGGCAAACCACCCACCGTAACTGTTTGCCGAGACACTGCTTTAGCAGCACCAATGCTCTGTAAAGGGTGTGGGATGATGATGATGATGATTATGATGATGATGATGATAAAGCTGCTCTCCTCAAAAATTAAATCATAATTGAAGTTGATCAGTTTTTGACAGGGCACACGTGTAAAGGCGCTGTCACACCTTGAAGATTTAGCCAGCAATGGCAACGTATAAAAATGTATATAAAACGTTGGCGTACGCTGAAATTTTTTATGTTTTTTTTAAAGTTTTGGTCGTATTCATAACGTGTTGGTCGTATGCATAACATATTAGTAACGGGCACAGAACGTTTCGTTGTCTTATAGATAACTTATACCAACGAATGCTTAGCCTGTTGTCGGCGTTCACAACCTATGCCCAACGATAGTTTAACTTAGGCATAGCGCGCTGCACGTATCGCCGACGAACTCGTGGCGTAGCCTGTTAAAAACCTGCCGCACGCCGATTTAAATCATAACCGCCTGAGAATTGGAAGTGTCAACCACGCAGTCACACCTTGACGATTTAGCCAGCGATGCCGACCTATGAAAAATTTGCCGAACCAAGCTGGCACACGTCGAATACGGTATGGGTAAGTTGTGCATACGTTAAGAGCACGCTGAAAAACAATGAAGTATGCTGTCATATTTCGTGGTACGTCTCGTTACGTCGTGAAATTTCAAGCATGCTGAAAATTTTACGACGTACTCGCCATATGGCTCACACGTTCCGCTACGCTGGGAATAAGTTGTAGGCACGATATGCGATCGTTGACACACGTCGACACACGTTACTTGTAAGTTACTCATAAGTCGAAACACGTCGAGGTAATGTTTAGCATACCCGAAACTATTTTTCTCCGTCAAGGCACATTTTCTTTTTTTCTCCTTGGCTCCGTGAAGGCACGTGACGAAATATCTGAAGTTGTTGTTTTTTTTTTTTGTTTTTTTAGTCTATCACGAATTTTAAAATATTGTTACGGCTGTGGAAATTCGCAACCACCATTCAGGTCCCGTAGGTAGATAACTCTAAGTACATGTATAGTTAGCCCCAAACCCGTTGTTTAGAGGGAATTTCCGTGTTCACAGGGCTGTGATCCTTTGAGTTAGCCCTTTTTTCTTTTCTCTATCGTTATTTTGGACCAATAATCCCCAACAACTCAAACACCGCCACCTTCGCCTCTTTACCTCCACAACTCCATCCCGCAACATCGCTTCACCGCCATTCTCAAACGACGCCCGCCAACAACTCAAACACCACCACCTTCGCCTCTTTACCTCCACAACTCCACCCACAAACATCGCTTCACCGCCATTCTCAAACGACGCCCGCCAACAACCAAACTCCCACCACCTCCGCCTTTCTACCACACATCGTGCCATGGGCTGTGAATGCGTTCCTTTCGCCTCAAGAATCAGATCAGGAATGCTTCACGCCCCTTTTCATCCATCCAATGACCGAGCATCGGGTAATGTAGCCCAGCCTCCGAACCCGCTGTGAATGCGTTCCTTTCGCCACGAAAAGCGGATCAGGAATGCTTCACGCCCCCTTTTCATCCATCCAATGACCGAGCATCGGGTAGTGTAGCCCCGCCTCCGAACCCGCTGTGAATGCGTTCCTTTCTCCCCGAAAAGCGGATCAGGAAGGCTTCACGCCCCCTTTTCATCCATCCAATGACCGAGCATCAGGAAGTATAGCCCTGCCTCCGAACCCGCTGTGATCCAGAAATTTACATATATGCCCCTCCCCCGGGCTATATAGGCGCGAGCTCGGGGCGAGAAGAAAGAGGAAGTCAAGTGGAAGCGGTGCAGTACGTCGGCACGAAGTCAAGTCTGCAGTGTCGGCAGGGCAGTCGAGTCGGGAGACGGAGCTCGAAGCCGACGGGAAAGGCAGACGGAGCGCCGGAGAGAGCTCGCCGACCAGCCAGGGGCACGAAGCCAGGCGCAGCTACACTGACATTTCGGCTTGCCCGCCATCGCGCCACGAGGGCGCGGGTAGGACCCTTCGGTCTCGTGGACCTGGCCGCTCATCCAGGTTCCACGCGCATTAGGCCCACGGGCCCAGTCTGACTCCCTTGCCTTTGAGGGGGTTTTCCTTTGCTTTTGAGTGAATGCGTGTTGTGCGCCGTGTCCTGTGAAGTAGAACTGTTAAGTGTTGCCGTGTGTGCGCGTTCGGTTGTAGAGCTGCGTCGTTGTTGCTTTGGTTCATTGATATACTGTATGTGCATTCTGTGTTATATGTGTGCTCTCCGTGTGTTGTGTAATAAAGTGCTTGTGTTGAATTGTTCCCCGTTTCGCTGCGTCCTTTCCTTTGTTGGGTCTCCATCTTGCTTCACGTAAAGGGTTCGAGTGGGCGTGATACGCCCGATAATTAATTGGAACCGTCGAGGCCGACGATAACACTGCTCGGTTATCCCGATAGCACGGAACGGACCGCTTAAGCGGTTCGTGTCCGAAGTCGACCTGCGGCGAGGTGCGATCGCCGCGTTTACCATCCGCGTGGGTACTTAGGTAGGTCGAGTTTGGCGAACAACCCTATCCCACGCGGGTGGCCGATTGCACGATCGTGGTGAGGCCGAAAGGCCACCCGTGACTGGCTCCCGGCGTTAGTCCGAGAGGGTCACGACAGAATTGTCCGTCCGGTGGGCGAGCGGCCGCCATTCGAGTCACGTGGCCGTTCGCACGCCGCCGGGCGCGAATCGCACCAATATATTCGGACATTTGCTTTTAAGTTTCGACGTCGATGTGACAATATCCTCAAACAGAAAATATTCACAGAGGAGAACTAAGAATAAGACATGAGCAAACTGAAGAGGCAATCGGACGTGGAGTACGGCACGTGACGAAATATCGGAAGTTATTGTTGTTGGTTTTTTCTTTTCTTAAACGCTGCCAATACGCCATTATACGGTAGCTGTAAATTAGAAACACGTTCAGTAAGTTCTGTGTCGTCCGGAAGACGTCAATCAAATACGTCTGCATACGTCAATATGCGTTGGAGCTACGTTACACATAGGTTCAAAGCACGTTACTCATAGGTTAGAAATAAGTTTTGGTACGCTAAGCATTACCTCGACATGTTTCGACTTATGAGTAACTTACAAGTAACGTGCCTCGACGTGTGTCAACGATCGCATAACCTGCCTCGACGTGTGTCAACGATCGTGTAACGTGCTACAACACGTTACTCATAGGTTATAAATAAGTTTCGGGTACGCTAATCATTACCTCGACGTGTTTCGACTTATGAGTAACTTACAAGTAACGTGCCTCAACGGTTGTCAACGATCGCATAACGTGCCTCAACATGTGTCAACGATCGTGTAACGTGCCTACAACACGTTACTCATAGGTTATAAATAAGTTTCGGGTACGCTAATCATTACCTCGACGTGTTTCGACTTATGAGTAACTTAAAAGTAACGTGTGTCGACGTGTGTCAACGATCGCGTAACGTGCCTACAACTTATGGCCAGCGTAGCGGAACATGTGAGTCATACGCCGGCATACGTCGTAAAATTTCAAGCATGCTAAAATTTGAGGACAACCGCAAAGTACAACGATGAAAGCCAGCGTACTACGACGTATGGCAGTGTTTTTCAGCGTGCTCTTAAGTATACAAACTTACCCATAACGTATTCGATGTGTGCAGGCGTTTTAGACAAATTTTTCATAAGTCGGCATACGCTGGCTAAATCGTCAAGGTGTGACAGCGCCTTAAGTGAATGATGAACATTTAATAGGAGATCATATCAGTATTATTCAGCTCATTTATGTTCATAAAAGACGATATTAACAAATGACTGAATCATGATTTTTCATCGATTGCTTACCACAAAGTTATTTGTTTCAATGTTCTTGTTTCATATGTACTGCATCATTTAATGAAAAGATAGATGAAGGAAGCATATGGAAGTGTAGCTTTGAGGAAAAACAAACCACAGACACTCACCTGTAATGTGTGCAGAACTTTAGTCTTGCAGATATCCGTTACTACGAAGGCGAGTGGTCGTTCTGGCACAGACTCGATAAGGATCAGTCTTGAGCACTGAATAGGATAAGTATGAAGGTGATGGAATCCATCATTGATGTTTTTTGAATATATGTTCTCGTTCAACCCGTTAATTTGCTAACAGTTATAGTGGGGCAACTTAGCTAAATATAGCATAACAATTGTGCATTTTGTGAGGAAAGCACCAAATTTGGCACACTAGTAGCCTAACATATTATGAACAGATTTGGATATTGGGCCATCTCAAATTCAGCCGCTGATGGCTCTGGCAGCCATTTTCCACTGCCATCAAAAATTTTGAGATGGCCCAATATCCAAATCTGTTCATAATATGATAGGCTACTAGTGTGCCAAATTTGGTGCTTTCTTCACAAAATGCACAATTGTTATGCTAAGTTGCCCCACTATTATAATCCACAGACAAAATTAGTTTCCCTTGATCAAATTTAGAAAGAAAAAAAAGACCTCGTCTTAAAAACCTCAACAATCGCAGCTGCCATAATCGGACGCTGACCGTTTTTTTTGTTGTGCCCAAATGGTTCCCCTGCTCACTTTAACCCTCACCAGAATATGTCCCACACACTCATAGCGCAGTCCTCCAATCTTGATGAAGAGCAGGACTCGAGTAAGAAGGAACAGCAAGCACTCACGTGGTGCACCTTCCACTGCCAGCATGCCTTCCTTTACCAGAGGTCACCATTATTTGCACAGCACACCGCCCCGCCAGCACCAGCCGCCCCTGCACTTCCTTCGCAGTCAAGATAGTGGTGTTACTTACACTTCAGATAGTCTTCTGTGCACCACATTCTTCCACAATAAACATAAATAAATAAAACAAGTCGTATTCAAAGTACACCACCCCCATCTTCTTATATACTATAAAAGGCGATGTGTGTGTGTGTGTGTGTGTGTGTGTGTGTGTGTGTGTGTGTGTGTGTGTGTGTGTGTGTGTGCGCGTGTGTGGTGTGTGTTCCTCTATAACTCTAAAACAGAAAACCTAGCAGCCTGAAACTTTGTGTGCATACTGAGAAAACTCCAAGGAAGTGCAAGAGTGAAAATTGGGTGTTTAGGTTAATTAAAGCACCCCTTTTAAAGATAATTAACGGCCTTATTTAATTATATCCTTCACGATCCTCAGCCACCTCGGTGTCTGGGGTCTTAAGGCTTTTCCTGGGTAACCTCACTGGGTCTGAAAGCCACCATGTTTTTTGGCCTGCTCAACCTTGCCTTGACTTGGAACAGGCCACACGATTTCTTAACAATAAAGTTTTTTTTTCACTTTCCTCACTCATTTTTCAAATGCTACGAATAACTGGGTATATTGCAGTGCTTATAAATGCCTGTAGACGCCAGCATTCGTGGCTTTATTTCATTTGTAAATATGAATAACCGAGAGAATCTCTTAAACTAACCATTTTTACAAAATGTAAGCTCCAGATTTGAAAGTATCAGCAATTACTACTCGAAGAAAGTGTTGATTTGTCCAATTCGGACATCGCATGGGCGTTTGCGGGTACATAGTTGTATAAACGGCAATTGGTAATCGTTGCCAAGCCAGCCATTCCACTTGGAGTGCTTAAGCCACTTACCGAGCTGTACAGAACAGTTTGTGTCCTGATCGGATGAGCAGTCGACCGTTACGAAAAGGTAGAGGTATGTATACAGTTACAACTGACGTGGTACATATGGGAAGATTTGGATCTGTATGGACTCTCCGCGGGTGTGTGGAATGCTCTGCCTGTTACGGGTGCTGTGGTGCAAAGTTTCATCCCGTATGTTATGGAGGTTTATCAGGTTTTCTTTGTCCTTCACCTGTTTCTAAAGCATTTGGTTATCGGATTTGCTTGACAAAAGTTATATATTTTCTCTTTTTGAGTTTCAAAGCAAAATATATTTGATAACGCCTGATTTCCAAGCTGTTTGCACATTAACGTGTTTTCTAAATTACCGAGCCAATTTTTTTCCACCCATCTCACACAGCTATTTATAACAATAATGTTTGTGAACATCTCCCAGAAACATCAAATTAAATGTAACGTTGTTTTCGGTGAACTAGACTCAAGGTTTTTGTGTGTGTTGTGTGTTTGTGTGTGTGTGTGTGTTGTGTGTGTGTGGTGTTGTTCACAAAGCATAACATTTTCTCTTGATAATTCCCTACCCCCCCCCCAAATTATATATATATAATATATATATATATATATATATACATATATATCTCTCTCTATATCTCTATCTCTCTATATATCATATCTCTATCTCTATCTCTCCCACGAGACGTGGCCGGATGGTATCATCTCCAGAACATGTCTGGATGGGAGTGTGTCTCTGGACGTTAAAGATGGGAGGTTGGCTCCAGACGTGTCCGGGCGGTGTTTATGTCTGGACGGAGGTTTGTGTCTGGGCGGTGTTTATGTACAGATGGGAGTTTGTCTCTGGACATGTCCGAGCAGTGTTTGTCTCCGGACAGCTTGGCTCCAGACAAGTCCGGGAGGTGTTTGGCTCCGAATGTGTCTGGCGGTGTTTATTGTCTGGACGGGAGTTTGTCTCCAGACGTGTCAGGGCGGTGTTTATGTCCAGATGGGAGTTTATCTCCGGACACCTCCGGGCGGTGGTTATCTCTGGCCAGCTTGACTCCGGACATGTCCAGGTGGTATTTATGGCTGGGCGGTGTTTGTCTCCAAACGTATCTGCGTGATGTTTATGTCTGGATGGGAGCTTGTTTCCGGAAACGTATCTCCATATGTGTCTGGACGGTGGTTATGTCCAGACGGGATTTGTCCCCAGACATGTCCGGATGGTATTTATCTCCGGACGTGTCCAGATGAGAGTTTGTCTATGGACGTGTCCCGATGGGAGTTTGTCTCCAGACGTGTCCCGATGGGAGTTTGTCTCCGGACGTGTCCAGACGGGAGTTTGTCTCCAGACGGGAGTTTATCTCCGGACAGGAGTTTGTCTCTGGACAGCCTGGCTCCAGACGCACTGGGCGGTGTTTGTCTCTGGGCAGTATTTATAGGATGACGTACAAAATGGATTTTAGACATTATTTTTTTTCCATATTCACTGTTATTCTATGCAGAATCATTTTGATGAGACAGTATGAATCGATGAGACAGCTCCACCACACGTCTGCCTTCTCTTCCTCTCACCTCTCACTGCCTCCCTCTCCCCCACCCCCCTCACTCTCCCTCCCTCCTCACTCTCTCCTCACACTCTCTACCTCCCCCCTCTTCCCCCCTCCATCTCAGTGCTTCCATCAGCAAAGCGACGGGTGGTATTTGCTGGTGCTAAATAAATAAACAACATCCTCCAGCATGCGACATTGCCTTCGGTGCCCGGTGATGCCTCTGTGCAGCACATGGAGATGGAATTGGGATGGAGCAGTGTGCAATTATTGATTAATTAATTCCATAATGAAAATAAATAAATAATCATCGTAAAACAATAAATACCATAATAAATTGGCTAAGAGCATACCTAAACCACCACTGTTTCATCCAAATCTGTAACTTTTTGAAGAATAATTAAACGAAAAATTTAATAAGTCATCAATTAATTAGTCAATGAATCAAAAATACCCTGTAGAGCCAAAACACTTGTTCACTGTTGTGTCCAAATATCAGCTTCCTAGCTCAAAAGGGGCCTGAGATATTGCCCAGATAAGAAATAAAATAAATAAGTAATTAACAAATCGATAATAATTAAGTAATTGATCAATTAAATGATTAATCAAAAAATAAATAATATTAATTTTGACAAAAGCATTCGTTCACTGTTTTGCCCAAATTTCAGCTTCCTAGCTCAAAGGATGGCTGAGATATCGCCCGGACAAACAAACAAACAAACAAACAAACAAGAAAACAAACTGAGTGAAAACTGAGTACGCCCTTTCGGCGTGCGAAAATCGCTGAGCACCGAAGGCGTTTGGCAGCTGGCAAAAACGTCATCCAGCACCTGGAGATGGACTAGGGAGGGGCGGTGCACAATAGCTAGCTGAATTCAACTGTGCTGTGTTTATTAACCCCATTGTCCTGCTCAATGACGTGGGTGTAATGTCAAATAATGAAGCTTGCTTACATGCGAATGCAATGTGAAGGCATCATTTAATAAATAAATATGTTGCATTAATGAAACTATACTGTATATTTTAATATTTGGTTATGATCTGTGGCCGAGCAAGTTTTCACTTTATAATGTAATAACTAATATGACGGCAATTTAATTGATCAATACGAGTTGCTCCAAATAATTTATCATGACGAACGGGGAATTAAAATTGTGCTGCGAGGGGTTGTAGTAATTGGCCAAAAACAAAAAAAAAAGTTCCTCTAATTACAAAATTATATGACTTTTGTGTTTGAAAATAAGAGTTGTAGGACATACACCCCCTAACACTCCCAATTTTACATTTAAGTGGATGGGGGGAAAAGCAAAGACGATGTGACCATCCTCCAAAATATCAACCCCATTCATGGGTCCATAGACCAATATATGCAATATACACACACCCATATATGTCTATACTGTATATATACACATAGCACAAAAAAGATAGACATTGTCAAAGCTTTTTATCTTGCAGCCTGTCAGGACACACGCAAGAATACCAGATATGCAGACACAAAATGAAACAATTTATTTGTTCAGACAGTTGGGGATTGCTTCTTTGGACTGTTAATGACACGAACATACACATCTTGGCCTTGAGGCACCGAAGGAACCTGTGATCTCCCACTTTTCCATGGATCCAGGTCATGTTCCATTCAGAAGTCAGATGTGTCATTAGGGGTTCCACAATAAGCATATGCAATATCAGTCAGTCGTGCCTGACAGCAATTCGATTCATCATTAGAAATAGGAATATGATGGGACAATTGGGCATAAAAGAGCTCAAACTCTGCAAACACTTCTTTTTTGATACTGGCTTTGGGAATACCGAAACCATAACCAAGGGCTAGGACAGACTCTTCGATGTCGGAGAGCACAATATCAGACAGGTTTATCACGTGCTTGGTCACATTAATGACTTTAACATAGCATTTACATTTCAACGCATCAATATAAGAGGCATTCTTCAGGCACGTGTTCTTTTCAATCCGTTCATTGATCGAGGCAATGTACCGGCGAAGACTGATCAGATCGAAAAACAAAAGGAAAGAACATTCCAATGACCAAGTGCGACGAAGAACCCAGCATGAACTCATTAGCATATCGGTAATTCGTTGTATTTCATCACGTATAAATGCTTGTTCAATAGTGAGAGTACGTCCAAGTTTGGCCTTGGCGATACGTGTGGAAATAAACGTAGGAGCAACCTTAGCACGTAAACAATCATGGAGGAAGTTAATTGATAGAATGCCAGTTCGTACCTTTCCTTTAAGTCTGATAACATTCTTGAGATCTGCAATGTTTGAATTTGAATACGATGTCTGAAATACATGAACAAAATTTGTGCATGTGTCCTGACGAGCAGCAAGACGAAAAGCTTTGACAATGTCTGTTCTTTTTGTTCTATTTTCAAATTTTGTATTTTGTACTGCCAAACATTTATTCATATATATATATAGTCTGCTTGAAGAATGGAGTTTGATGAATTGGCTTGGGATGACTTTGGATTACCTTGGATAAACAGTGCTAATCTGCACCTCCAAATCGATGTATTGTACTCGAAGCTCAAAGATGTTGATAAAATTGTGTTAGAAAAGAGTTCTGCCATGATGGATCACAATGTGAGACCTACCTTGGAGACCCACAACATTTTGATGTTCCTTAAACCTTCTAGCTCTTTCCTCTGCTTCCATTTTCTGTATTTATTTATTGAAAAATAAAATTCAGTATCCCATCTTGTTTAACAATAATATATTTATATTTTCCAGTTGTGTGTTTCATATAATCCTCAAATTCACTTTTACGACATAATGTTGAACAATTGTCTCTCCAAAAATTATTTGTGTCGATTGAATTTAGTTTGAATAAAATAAAAGTATTGGCATTATTACTTATCAAGTGCCAAGGGAGTTGAAAGTTTGATTGGCGAAGATAAATACAAGTATAAGAAGAATGTCTCCTTCCCCTCTGGTGTATTAGCTACCCATAACCGTTTGGTTTCTCTCATTTACACGATCATCAAAAATGAGCCTGGTGTGGCTTAGTGGTTAAGGCGGTGGATTGGGATCCTCAGGGTCCTGAGATCGAGCCCCGCTGGCCACTGAGTTAGCATCAGGGGGGTTGACTCAGCCTGTCATCCTTCCGAAGGTCGGCGAAATGAGCACTAGTATACCAGTAATTATCCCTGCAGGGTCGAAGGCGACTAAAGTGTTGGCGTCAGGAAGGGCATCCGGCCGTAAAAACATTGCCACAAGAAAGGGTACCATGATTGGAGCCCGCAAAAAAGCTGACCCCTGCTCAGGGATAAAGGCTTTCAAATGGTGATGATGATGATTTACACAATCATCAAATACAATAAGGTTCCTTTTTTGATTTATCCAAATCCTGGAGTGAAGGTATATCATCCATATTATCATAGAGATTACAAGATATTGAAGGAGTAGTTTTCCTTTTACATTTTTGAGGATGACAAAATAGTTGTGTTATACAGGGTGTTCCAAAAAGGCATCTTTGGTTGTTAATATATTTAGAACGATAAATGTTACAACGATTTGTATGTTGTATGATACAACTTTGGTTTGTATGATATGATACAACTTTGTTGTATGATACAACTTTGGTTTCTATGATACCGAAACTCATGGAAGTTTCTCTGCACATCATCAATACACTTCAATGTGAGCTCTGTTTGTCGCGCACAGGAAATCAAGGCGGTACACAAGTTATTGCCATGTTCGGCTCAGCACGTTTGCGTCCACCAGTGCACCTGCAGCTGTGATCCGAGAACGAAGATCCTGCAGATTTGCCACCTTGGTGTTGTCGACAACATATTTGACAAACCTCCACAGAATTTTTTTTTATATCTTGGAGGGTTATGTTTGGTGATCATGGGGGCCAGGCGGTTGGTCTGTCTTGGCCAATCTAGCGACCTGAAAATTTTTCATTCAGGATGGCTCGAACGACTAAGGCCCAATGAGGGGGAACGTCGGTCGTCCTGTTGAAAAATGATATCGGGTTGCAGGTCTTCAATCTGTGGGAAGGCAAATCCTTCCAACATGTTCATGTAAATTGTTGAGGTCACTATATCCTCCGCAAAGAAAAGCGGATCCACCAAGCGGTCATGGAGAAGACCACACCACACATTGACCTTTGGACTGTTGCGTATGTGTTCAATGACTACGTGGGGGTTTTCAGAGCCCCAGATCCTCACATTGTGCCAGTTGACCTTCCCCGATACATGAAAGTAAGCTTTGCTTGTGAACATGACCTTTTTCAGGTAATCTTCATCATCCTCTATATGACTGAGCATTTCCAAGGCAAATGCCTTGCATTTGGGTCCGTCATTTGGTTTGAGTTTATGCAGAATCTGCACCTTATAGGCAAGAAGCTTCAGTCTTTAATGCAAAATCCGGTGTGGAGTGGTGGTTGGTAGTCCCAGTTCTCTGGATGTGCGTCAAATTGATTTTCTAGGACTTTGTTGGAATGATTCATGCACTTCTTCAACGTCTGCTGCACTTGTGCTTGGTCGACCAGTACTTTTCTGCTTCTGACAACTTCCAGTCTCCTCTAAAACCCCTTGTACCACTCTCTGATACTAGTCCGCGATGGCGGATTCCTTCCATACTTTGTACGGAAATTATGCTGAACTTGTGTGTCGGATCTCGTCTCGATGAACGATTCGACGTACTGAGCTTTCTCCTATGGAGTCGCCATTTTCTTTTAAATTAAACCACCAGACCTGAAAAAAAGAAAACTTTATGAGTTTCTCTATAATGTAAAATAAAGGGTATTGCTATATCATTTGTGGTACTAAACATATTAACAACCAAAGTTGTCCAGGTCTTTTTGGAACACCCTGTATCTTCAATGTCATAATCATTTAGTTTGTTTTGAAGTTTAAATAAACCGATAATGTCTTCTTTTTAAAGACCCGCATTGAAACCCTGTGAGAGTAGTTGATAATCCAGTTAAAAACTTGTCCTTGTGAAAATTATTAATATCTCATCATCCAAAAAGTTTGGACAAGTTTTTCCACATCCTCAAAAATAATTGGTGGTTGAATTCAGTGACCTGATATAGAAATCCTCTTCAAATTTCAAGTCAATGGGATGAAAATTGAGGATTTCAGAAATTTGACAAATTTGTTGACCTTGGCCTATGTTGACCTTTTGACCTCAAAAACAAAAGGCTTCTTGCCTGTGTCAAACTCTACCATGTGGTGAAGTTACGTGAAAATCGGTTTAAATTTGTGACCCGTAGATGATTGACAAACAAACAAACAGGGGTGAAAACAAAACCTCCTTCCGCCATTGGTGGCAGAGGTAACAAAAAAATAAGTGAATAAATTTAAATACAAATTAATTAAAGAATGTAAAAAAATATAAACATCCTTGAATGCACAAAAAACTTTGATGGTTGCCAAATAATTAATGGAAAAACAATTTACTGCAATCTCAAAATGATATGTCACTCAGGAGGAGTCCAGACCAGAATGTTGAGAGAGGCTTATCATTTCATGTCTGCTTAACAAAGATATTTAGAACAAGAACCGAACTCCAGAAAACTATTTATTAACATTCTCGATTGTGATGAAACACATAAGAGAATAAAACACTTTGATAAACTATAAAACAACCAAATATTTATCGGCTCTCTTTTTGAGTTCAATGACCAGATAGACTGTTGGTCTTAATAATTAACAAGTATAAAAGTTCCGTCAAAAATGACGCGTTGGAATTATTTAAATTGAAATATCAGAGACTGGAAGATGGTGTTTTGTAGCAAGAAAAAGTGTAATTTTTTAATCCTGTGGAGATCTCTAAGTGTTACTCACGTTGTTTTTTCTATCTTCTTCTTGTGGACTTTTTGTTCACAGCCTACAGTTTTCATTGAAACTTCATGAAACTTGGCATATATATGTAAAGATACCCTGCGCAGCAGTGACCATCTCCGATTTGGAAAATTCCTCGAGAAAAAAAAAGTTATGACGTCAAAATATCTCCGCTAATGGAAATCGCCTAAAAAATTATCTCCGAAACTAGGCAAGCTTTTGAATTCTGTTTGCGGAATCGAACAGGGCATAGCCAGAGATGAATTACCGCACATATGATACATCACTATGACGTCATATCAAATTTTTATGACGTCATCCTATTTTTTGACATTTTTGTTTCACACCAGAGTTTTCATCGGATCTTCGTGAAACTTGCCATGTATATGCAGAAATCCCACGCGCAGGCAGTAACCATCTCCGATTTGGAAATTCTTCCTAGAAAAAAGTTGACGTCATAATATCGCCGCTAATGGAAATCGCTATACCATTATCTCCGAAACTAGCAAAGCTGTTTGAATTTTGTTGCGGAATCAAGCCGGGCATTAGCACAGATAATTTATCGCAAACTGAACATCACAATGACGCTCATATTCGTTTTATGAACGTCATCATTAAGAGGACGAGATCTAGCTCATTTGAGCTTGTTAAACCTACATGTATAAAATGCGATCCTATTTTCTTTATCTTCTGGGACCTTTCATTTCGAGAGTACAGTCTCATGAGCATGCCAAAGCCTGAAGCCTCGGCCTAGTATCAGGTGTGCTTATATCTTATTTATTTATTAGACATCGCATGTATGTAAATGAACACTCGTTTTACTCTGCGTGTGTTACACATCAGGTGTAGTGAATTTCACCTCCCTGCACCTTGTATTTATTGTTATTTATTAAACGCTTCTGTAAACCATCATTGGAGGCCCAGTTGCAAGTCACCATCTACATTTCCAAAAGAAGAGACGTCATTACTCTTTTATGGAAAATGTTTTTCAAGTTTTTTTTTAATCCTGAAAAAAATAGACCGTAGTGAACACACAGTTGTGTAAAAGATTGGCCTTTAAAACCCTTCTAAATCATCTTTTGAAGGGGACAGACATCATAAAAACAAATACACAAACATAACATTGTGTTTATATGGTCGAAGATTAATAATGTCAAGATGGTAAGATATGCAAAGATGATACGATGTAAAATGTCAAGATATCAATATTGGAGAGAATAAGGGGTGGTGGTCAGAAAGTTGACAATGCCAAGCCAATAAGATGCTAAGATGGGGAGGAATGGAGTGATATTTGGAGGATGGCCAAATTGATTTTCTTTCCCCCATTCACTTGTATATAAATTGGGAGGGGGATATGTCCCACAACGCTCATTTTCCTATGACTGACCTTGAATGACTAATGTGCAGCTACTACAACACAAATAAAAGGACTACAGTGTGCTCTACACAAGGCCATGTATGTATGTATATATATATAAATATATAATATAATAATATAATATAAATATATATTCAGTGTTTGCTATGAACACTTTGTGGGAGTATTTCAACAAAAGGGCATTATTTCAATCAAAATAAGATTTTTTAAATCTATAATGATATCGATTCATCCAAAATTTATTGGATGAATCGATATTGACTATCAGAATCAAATGTCAAGTCAATGAAAGAAAATCAGCCAACTCAAAAGTCAACAAGGTAGAAACAAAACCATCACCACTGAAAAGACAGGCAAGATATTTTTGAGAAAGGTTGTGAATAATTTCATCAACTTTGTTGACAGTTATGTTATGTTCTGCAGTTAAAATTTTAGGTATCTTAGTGTAAATATTCATTACATACAAAGGGATGACAAGCATGGGCTAGAGAAATGTACACTCGCCTTGAAGTTGTCTAACCTGGGTTCAAATCCCGACCCAGCTATGAAGTGTCATCCCAGTGTTTCACAGGCAGGGTAATTCATCAATGTGTGTGCTGTCCCTCGGATGGACGTTAAATGGGAATCCCCTCTGCCGGAATTAGTTGGTGGACGTTAAAGATCCCATGGTGTCCTTCGCGAAGAGTAGGCGAGCTATCGCCAACACCATAGCCAAGTTCCAAATTCCTGCCCTAATCGGCAGAGGGCATCAGTGGCACAGTCCTACCGTCAGCTAATGGTGCTATGTATGCAGCCTAGTGCTGCATACAAACAAAGAAGATGATGACATGTAAAGCCGTTTGCCTGCGTGTGCTGTCATGGTTCGTTCATAAACATGCATCTGGAAGAGCCGACCTTCTGACAGCAAAAAAAAACAAAAAAACAACTGTGGATCTGATAATTTTGTTGGTGCATGACAGCCGATTGCACAATACCCACCATTCTTTAACCGAAGGGTAGTAAATGAATGTTATTTGTTAACTTACAACTGTAGTAGTGGACTGTGCTTGAGAGGAAACAGGTCGGTGTGGTCTTCAGAAGTGCATTTTGTCATGTACTTTGGTTTTCTTTCATAAATAATGATTTATTTTGAAACCCAATTTCAGTTACTTGGGAATTCCTTCATAATGACTTTCTTCTTTTGTATGCAACACATGGCTGGAGATCACATCATTTGCTGGGGGTGCAGTTGTGCTGCTGATGTAGGTTAAAAAAGGAATCAGCTCATCGACTCTTCGCAAAGATCACCGTGGTCCACCAACTAATATTGGAATACGAAGCACATAATAACATGTTTTTTAACATCTTGAATTTTTATTTTCAAAGGATTACAATATTTATGTCAGTTGCACTAGAAAACTAGCAGGGGGAGCCACCGGTAGAGTGCAAAACCCTCCGCCGCCAATACTGCTTGGTCACTTAAGTGAACCGATATCCTATTCATTGTAGGTCAAAACGGATCAGACTCTACTAACCACGATTGAATAAAACTAAACTAGATCGACGCGCATGTAGAAATGCCAGAAAAAATAAAATCTAAATTTTTTTTGAAAAAAAAGTTGCAAAATATTGTTTTTTTTACCTCTAACAAATTTTTTTTTGGGTTGAAATCACTTAAAACATGTAGAAATGCAAAAAAAAAAAAATCACAATATTTTGAAATAAAATCTGAAATTTTTTTTGAAAAAAAAGTTGCAAAATTTGTTTTTGTTTCTCTAACAATTTATTTTGGTTGGAAATCACTTAAAACAGGTAGAAATGCAAAAAAGAAAATTCAAATATTTTTCAAAATGGCCGCCATAGCGGCCATATTGGACTTTGACCGAGTCAAAATCATAATGGCATGATCCTTGGGCCATACCTAATCCCCCTACCAAGTTCGTCGAAAAACCGTCGAGGAGTTTTTCCGTAATACTGTTCACAAACAAACAAACAAACAGACAGGGGTGAAAACAAGAACCTCCGTCCATCTTCGATGTGGAGTTAATAAGGATATTAAGTAATAATATTATGTTTACAATTGAAGAAGATTCGCATTGTAGTATGTTTTGTATACATTGTATGTTATTTGTATACATCGTATGTTTTGGAGAAAGACTGATATTTATTTATTTGCAGTGATCTGAAAAAGGCCGCCATACTGACCTGTCGTGGGATGGTTGAGTGTATATCATCATATCCTACCAGTCAATGGCTATCGACTTTGTTGTCCATTTCTTTGCAGTATCTAAACCTCTAAGCCATTTAAAGCTTGTGAAATCCTAAAATTTCCATTTTGTAGAACATCAAATTTAAACATAATTGTAGGTTAATGTTTGAAATTAAATTAAGTAGTGAGATACCTACGAGGAATGAATACAACATACATTGCCATTTGTAGCTTATCGCGCCGTTATGCATAATCGTCGCAAGCACTCTCACCTTAACCCTCTGTGTGTTTTCATTATGACGTTTCATTTCATTGATGTGTTTCGCCACTTCGGTCATTCCTAACACAGCTGTCTGCACCAAGGCCAGTTCCTTGCTCATCTCTGCCCCTTTGTGAGCCTCTTCCATGTGTTTCACAAATTTCTGCAGAGCATGACAGTGGACATATCCTGGCAAACCACTTCGATTGAAAGACATGAAAACACACAGTTGTGATGACGAGATAAAATGTGTCGATATGTACGAATCATGATACAGCTAATAAAATGGATGGTTTTAAGAGCAATGTTTTTGTGTGCAAGATAGTTCACCATGATATATACATATACTGTATATATATATATATATATATTTTTTTTTTTTTTTGGGAGGGGGGGATTTCCACCGTCATCTTCATACATTCTCTTCCAGTGACTACTTCCTAGTCTAAACACCAGTTAGGTTTGGCTGATAAAAAGCTGCCACTTTGTCATCTTATCAAATAATTAATCTTCCTGTTACAAAACTCAGATTTGTGGATTAATTATTTTACCGCACATGGTGAGATACATATTGCTTTATACAACTTTTCTTCCACTTTATTATTCTTTTCATATTGCTTTTGCACACCACTTTTTCCTTTCTTTCTTGTGTTTTACCTCATGGTGATTGAACTTTGTATGGCAATGGTAGCATTTCTGGAAACCAATTTTGTGCCGACAATTTGCTGCTACCATCGTGTTATATCACAATTTTATTTGTTGTCTTTTTATTATTTTGAAGATCACTCCGAAGAAGTCGAGTGTGGTGGGGTATGATGCTTTTTTACAGGAAAGGTATGGTAATAACCCCCCCCCGCTAAGCGACCCTCGAAAAATTTTTCACACAGAAAAAGCTTCGCAACGAACTAAGGCCTGCAATAGACGGAGAGCAAAAATAACACGTCGAGATTCCCATCGCCTTGAAGAAAATGAACTCAGAGGGTTCAGGTCTTCACCAGATGGAACGCCCAAATCCTCCGAACATGAAAGGTAATAGCTGAGGAAAGTCAAAAACATAGAAAAATCTCCGCAAAGAAAAGCGACTCCGCACCAATCACAATATGAAGAAGCACCACACCACACAAGATTAGACATTACGATCTGCTTCTATGTTCAAAATACCTTACGATGGGGTTTCAGAGCCCATATCCATCCCATACTACAATGGTCCATTGACCTGACCTTCCCCGAAACATCAAAAACTTGCTTGTAACATGACATCAGGAATCTCACACCTCCTAATATGACAGCTCCAAGCAAAGAAATGCATTGGGTCCCACATTTCGATGAGTTTAAAGCTACAAGCTAGCACCTAAAGACAAAACCACTTCAGTCGTAAATGCAAAATCAAATCGCTGTGGGACTGCATGCATCTGGTATACCAGCTCCATCTTGGATGCTGCACTTAAATCTACATGATTGTTCCTAGAACGTTGGCATTTGTTGGAAAGATTCATCCAGAGGCACTTCAACCCTCGCCCTGGCAGCTTGATGCTGTGGTTCCACAAACGAGTGCACTCAATGTTTGTGCTGCATCCCCATGATTGCACTTTATCTTGCACTCTGACAACTTCCATCCTCAAAACCCACTTGCACTGCCAGACTCTCTGAACATTCACCTAACCCGCGATCAGCGATTCCTTCAACTTTGTACCACGAAATCTAGCCTGAACTTAGTTCGATCGCCTCGATGAACGATTCCGACGTACTGAGCTCCCAAGTCCGCACACATCTTTAATTTAAACCAACCAGACCTAAAAAAAAAACTTTAATATCTCATAAGTAAATAAAGGTATTGCAACTCATGTGTACAAACCATATTAAACAAAACCAAACCAGTTGTCCCATGTCTTGGAACACCTGTACTTCAATTCATAAATCATTTAGTTTGTTGAAGTTTAATAAAACCATAATGCTCTTTAAAGACCGCATTGAAAACTTACGAGTATTTGAAACCAGTTAAACACTGTCTGTAAAATTATATATCTTTCATCATCACAAAAGTTGGACAGAGGTCCCACATCTCAACAAAAATTGGTGGAATCACCGAATAGAAAGCCTCGTTCAAATTCAACGTCAATGGGATAAAAATAGGATTTCAGAAATTTACAAATTTGTAACCTTGAGTAGCCTTTTGCACAAAACAAAAAGCGTCTGCCTTGTCAAACTCTACCATGTGTGAAGTACGTAAAACGGTTAAATTGAACCCGTAATATAGCAAAACAACAAACAGGGGAAAACAAAAACCCCTTCCGCCATTGGTGGCAGAGTTAACTAAAAAAGAATGAATAAATTTAAATACAAATAATAAAAGAAGAAAAATAAACAATCTGAATCACAAAAACTTTGATGTCCAAATAAATAAATGAAAGAACAAGTACTGGCAATCTCAAAAATAATGTCCCCCCACTACATTTTCAAGATCCAACCAGATTTGCAGAAGGCTATATTCATATGACAAGATATAGAAACAAAGAACCCGAAACTCCCAAAAACTATATACATCTCCCGGAATGGAAGAAACACAAAAGAATAAACTACTCTGAAAACATACAAAACAACCAAATAATATCGCTCCTTTTTGAGCAATGACGCAGATGACGTTGCTTAAAATACAAAGTAAATAAACCGTCAAAAATTGACGCTGAAATTTAAAGAAATATTAGAGACAAATTAGTTTGTAGCAAAAAGTGTACATGGTAATCCTCGAGAGACCCCTAAGGTATACCACTTTGATCTCAACTTCTCTTGGGTGACTTACACAAGCCTACAGTTGCATAAACTCAGAAACGGCAAATAAAAGAACCCTCGCAGAACGGACCATCTCATTGAAAATCCTCCAGAAAAAAAGTTATGCGTCAAAAATCCCCTAATGGAAATCGCCTAAAAAATTACTCCAAACAAGGAACAAGCTGAATCCGTTGCGGAACGAACAGGCATTAGCAGAGATAATACCAGAGCACATATGATAACATCACGATAGTCATAGTCAATTATGACGCATCCACTATCTTTGAACCATTTTTTGTTGCACAACCCAAGTTTCAAATCGATCTCGTAAAAACTTGCAAAGGTATACAAACCCCACCGCATGCAGTAACCTCTCCGATTCGAAATTCTCCAGAAAAAAGGGACTCAAAGACGCCGCAAATGAAACGCCTAAACATTATCCTCCGAAACAGCAAGCGTTAATTTTTGTTTAGCGGAATCACCGGGCATTATCACAAGAAAAAAGACGCAAAACCTGAATAACACAACAATGCTCAATTCCGTTATGACGTCAACAATAACAGACAGGGATTTAGCCATACTGTTAAAACACTACATGTATAAAGCATCCCATGTCTTTATGCTCGGACCTTTTCCAATCGAAGTACATGCCATGACAAGCCAAATCCTAAGCCTCGCCCTATAAGCGGTTGCTATACCTATAATTAACACGCAGTTAAATCGGAACACTCGTTACCTGCGGTGTTACACATCAGGGTAGAATCACTCCTGCACCTTGCAATTTATTGTATATAAACTCGTAAACACATTGGAGCCCAGTGCAAGCACCATCACATCCAAAAGAAGTAGAACGTCATAATCTATCTATGAAAATGTTCAGTTTTTAATACCTAAAAAAATAGACTGTAGGAAACACAAGATTTAAAAGATGGCCTTAAAACCCTCATAAATCGCACCTGAAAGAGGGACAGAACATAACAACAAATACACAAACATAACTGTTACATGGCGAAATAAATAAGCTCAAGATGGTAAATATCAAAAGAGATAAAGGAAAATTCAAAATCAAAACAGAACCATTTGAAGAAATAGGCGGGCAGCAAAGTTGACAAGCAAGCCAATAAGACTAAATGGGGAGAATGAGGTGATTATGAGAGCCAATATTGTCTTATCCCCCCCCCCCCAATCACTTATAAAAGAAGGATAGCCACAAGCCACCTAGACGACCTTGGAATGACTAATCAGCAGCGCACTACACGACAAATAGAAGGAACTACAGTGCTCTACAAGCCAGAAAAAAATATATATATATATAATAATAAATATATTTATATAATATAATTCAGGTGCCTAGAACACTGTGGGAAGTATTTCAACAAAGGGCAAATCAAACAAAATACAATTTATTTACAATCTATAATATATGATCAACCAAAAATTAATTGGATGAATCGATATTGACACAGTAATCAAATGTCAAGTCAATCGAGAAATAAAAACACCAACATCAAAAGTCAACAAGGTAGAAACAAACCATCACCAACGAAAAGACATGGCAAGATATTTTGGAAAGGTTGTGAAATTCAAATCAACTTGTTGACATTATTAGATTCTGCAAAAATTTAAGTATAGTGTAAAGTATTCATTAAACATACACAAGGATACAAGCAGGCAGAGAAAATGTAACTATCGCCTGAAGTGTCTAACCCTGGTTCAAATCCCGACCCAGCTATGAATCCCCCAGGTTTCACAGGCAGGGTAATCCAATCAATGGTGCTTCCCTCGATGGACGTAAATGGAATCCCCTGCCAGAATTAGTTGTGGAACTCCATGGTGCCTCGCGGAAATAGCGAGCTAGGCCTAAACACCAAAGCCAAGTTCCACGATCCTGCCTATATCGCAGAGGGCAACAGCACAGCCTACCCGTACAGCTAATGGTGCTATGTAGCACGCCAATCGGCAATACACAAAGAAGTGAATACCTGTAAACCGGCGATTGCCCTGCGTTCTCTGGTTCGTTCATAAACAGTCTGAAAGACTCCGACCTCTGACACAAAAAACAAAAAAGACAACTGGAACCGATTGTTTGTGCAACAGCCGATTGCAAAACCATCCATCTGCAACCGAAGATAAATAATATTTGAACTTACAACTGAGAGGGACGGCTGAGAGGAAACAGTCGTGTTCAAAGTCATTGTCATACTGGTTTCTTTCAAAATACATGAATATTTGAAACCCAATCAGTTACTGAACCTGTCATAAGATCTTCTTTTGTAGCAACACAGGGCTGGAGACAACATCATTGCTGGTCAGTGTGCGCTGATTAGTTAAAAAAAATCAGCTCCATCGACGCTTCGCAAAATACCGGGTCCACCAACTAATATGAAACGAAGCAACATAATAATGTAACATCTGAATTATTCAAAGGATACAAATAGCAGTGCACAGAAAAAAGGGAAATAATAAACAGTTTCAAGAGAAGTACGGGCATTTTATTGTATACATGCTAGTAGAACATCGATTTGAGAAAGACTGAATTTGATATTTTGCATGACTGAAAAAGCGCCGCCATACGACCTGTGGGGAATGGTTGTTAACATCAACCTACATCAATGCATCGACTTTGTTGTCCATTCTTTGCAAGTACTAAACTCATAAACCAACTTTAAACTTGGAAATCCAAAATCACATGTAGAAACAAATTTAAACATAATTGTGGTATTGAAATTAAAATTAATAGAATACCACGAGGAAGAATACAAACATACAGCCATGATCTATCGCAGCCGTTAGCATAACGGACGCATATACCACCTAAACCCCTGTGTCAAAATAACCTCACTTATATGTAGCCACTCGCAGCCAAACACAGCGCCCACCAGGCCACCGCCAACTCGCCCCGACCCTCCATGTCACAAATCTCAGAGCATAACAGGAACAATCCCAACCACGTCGATTGTGGAAACATGAAAACACACATGCTGATGACAAATAAAAGTGCGATATGACCAATCAGCAACAAGTAAAAAAGATGGAAGGACAATGTTGTCAAAACAACAAAAAACATAACTAAAATATAATTTTTTTTGGGAGGAGGGCGATCCCCCACGCAGCCTTCATACATCCTCCAAGACACGTCCACAAAAACACCAATAGTTTGCATAACAAAAGCTCCACTGCATCTATCAATATAACTCCGTACAAAACAATGTGATAATTTACCCGCACATGAATACATATGCTAACAACTTCCTCACTATACTTTTCAATTGGCTTTTGCAACACCACTTTTCCTTTCACCTCATATGAACTGTCGCAAGGGACATCTGCGGAAACTCAATTGCCGATCATTGGCTCTACCTCATCAGGAGACACAATATAATGTGTTTATTATGGAAAGACACTCCGAAGACACGAGTGGTGTTGACTTTAAAATACAAAGAAGGTAGTTAGAACCCTCCCCCTTCCCCTTCTCCTCATCTCATCAACTCCTTTCCAGCAAATCAATAATCCGAAACCGCACCATAGGCCCACAAGTAATGTAAGGGAAACTAAATGAAAAATCCAACAGAGACAGAAACAAGAAGAGAGAAGAAAGAGAGAGAGAGAAGAAGACAGAGACAGGAAGAGGACAACAGACAGACAGAGAAGACAGAAGAAACAGAAGAATAGACAAAAGTGTAAAAAAATTAATAGAATGTATACAATATAGGAATCCGTTTACTTTGTTACAACG